>OU015499.1:54553797-54731297 GCA_907164885.2 Dolomedes plantarius
ATTTTAAATTTTTTGAAGGAGGTGATGAAGTAGACATTGAGGACCAAAATCAGGTAATTAGAATAGCTAATAAGGTGGAATTAGATCCTAATGTCGAAAAATTGGTACCTGTCAAAGGAAATCTGGATATGACTAAAATATATAAAATGGGTTTCAGACAGAAGGAATTTGAAAATGATCAGATAGGATGCGGAGATAGATTAGTGAGCAGAGATAAGAAGCCACACTTGAAAATGAAAAATAATGGCAGGTTTCAGATTATGTTGAACAAACGTTCAATTGTAGAGGAAGTTTTTTGGAAAACCTGGCAGCCAGAGGATAAGCGAGAACAAGATTCAGAGGGTATAACGCAGAGAACTAGAGTCAAAGGGGAGATAGAGACAGATAAAAATGACGCACACAATGATAAAAATAAAATCAGTGATGAGGGAAAAATAAATTATATTAAAGAAAGCAAGGTGCAGAAGAATTATTCAGATACGGGTAATATTGCAAGCTATAGTGGAAATAAGATAGAGGTGAACAAGGAAATTAAGATGCATACAGTTCAATATGATAGGAGCCGATTAAATAAACAAACTGCGATAAGTAATCCTGAGGTTAGGAGAAAGAATAAGGGGACGGTGAATAATGAGGAACGAATTGAGAAGGTAAATATGATAAGGGATGAAATAGTCAGAGGAAATAAAATACAAAAAATTGAGGTTGATTCCCGAATAATTGAAGCAAGAGAAAAATAATTTAATATTGGGGATTTTCAATTATGCCTCAGATAATGAGGGAGAAATTTAAAATATTGTTAATGAGAAATAAAATGATATTTTCAAAAAGTTTTGAGACGATGGGATGCACTGACAAGATAAAACCTAAAATTCATTTAAGGCATGAACGGCCGATATCACAAATTCCCTTATCTATCCCTCAAAAATTAAAAGGAAAAGTACAAATGGAACTTCAAAAATTAGAAAATGCAGGAATCATAGAACGAACAAACTCGTTATATGCGTCACCTTTAGTGATCGTAAATAAAAAAGATTCGGAGAAAATTAGGATTGTGTGTGATTTTAGATTACTAAATCAAATAGCAGAGTCGGACTCGTATCCACTGCCAAAAATATTTGAAATATTAAATGATTTATCTGGATCAAACGTTTTCGCCAAAGTAGACTTGCATAGTGCGTTCCACCAGGTGCTATTACCACCAGAGCAAAGAGAATTATTTGCATTCGTGAGCGAGTTTGGGAATTTTCATTATAATCGCCTAGCGTTTGGCTTTAAAAACTCATCAAATATCTTCCAAAGGGTGATGGATAATGCGTTACAAGGTTTAAAAGAATTGAAAATTTTTCCCTACGTCGACGATGTTGTAATAGGAGCAAATGATTTAGAAGAATTATATGAAAAATTAGAAATTTTATTTGAGAGATTTAAGATAAATAATTTAACAATTTCGGCGGAAAAAATGTATGATAGGGATGCCGGAAATCACGTTTTTAGGTTTTAGAGTGGGAGAAAAAAATTTGGCGCCAACAGAAGAAAATGAAAAAAAAATTCTTAATTTTCCGATACCGGACACGATTAGAAAAATTAAAAGATTTCTTGGTATGGCTAACTTTTACCGTTCCCTAATTCCGAAATATGCAGAGCTTGCTAAACCCTTAACTGATTTGACAAGGAATGGCGCTAAATTTAGGCAAAACGACAAAATTTTTATAAATGACTTCAAGAAATTAAAGAAGGCATTTTTTAATCCACCATTCATTAGACAACTAGATTTTAACAAAAAATTTTATATAAATACGGATGCCAGTAAAATAGGAATTGGAGGGATTTTAATGCAAAGGGACGATGAAGATGCACAATTACTCTATAGCGTACTTTTCAAGGGCCTTAAATGATGCTGAGAGCAAATACCCCCCGTTAAAATTAGAATTAATGGCTATACATAACAGCATAATTCATTTCAAACATTATGTGTATGGGACAAGTTTTGGCATTTTATCTGATCATAAACCCCTAGAAAACTATAAGCATCGGGAAAATCCAGGAAACTTAATTCTAAATAATTTAGAATTGAATACTGAAGAAATAGTTAAGAAATTTTGGTTCCTAGAAACTGTTCCAGATGAAACAGTTTTGTCTAAGTCAGAAATTAAATGTGAAGAACATTTCAAAAATACACACTACAGAGACAGTACCGGCAGATATGTCGTTAGATTACCATTTAAGAAACCTTCGTCAAATTTGGGTAACTCTAGAGAATTAGCTCTCAAAAGATATATGCCTCATGAAAATAGGCTAATTAACAAACCGGAAGTACACACATTGTACAAGGAATTTCTTAATGAGTATTTAGAATTACGCCATATGGAAGTTGTACCTAGTTCTGAACCAACTCCTTCTTCAGTGTACTACTTGCCACATCATCTTGTTTTGAAGCCCTCTAGCACTAGCACAAAGCTAAGCACTAGCACAAAGCCTCAGCTAAGACATCCCATGGATGCTCTCTCAACGATTTGCTGTATGTTGGTCCTACAATTCATCCTGAATTGTTTGACATTCTAATCAGATTTAGAACGCATACTGTTGCTATTTGTGGGGACATCGATAAGATGTACAGGCAAATTCGCTTAAATCATGAAGATGCCGATTTCCAGCGCATCTTTTGGAGAAATGATGCAAATAAACCCCTCCAGGAATATAGACTTTTGACAGTCACTTATGGCACGTCTCCTGCACCTTATTTAGCAACTCGATCGCTTCTTCAACTAGCTCTAGAGGAGCAAGATAACTACCCAAATGCATCCAGGGTTGTGAAATCTGATTTTTATGTTGATGATCTGCTGACTGGTGCTTCTTCAAAAACAGAATCAAAACAATTAGTTCGTGATATTGACTCACTGATGCGCAAGGTTGGTTTTACGCTTCGAAAAGGGTTAAGCAATGAATCAGAAATTTTGAAAGAGTTACCTCTTGAACTCAGAGAAGATTCAAACCACTTGGACATTCTGAAAGATCAACCAAGGAAGGTACTGGGTATCAATTGGCACCCCCATAGCGATACATTCGATTTCAAGGTTCTTCCATCTAGTACCTTTGCGGTAACTAAAAGAAGTGTGCTTTCAGAAGTCGCAAGACTCTTTGATTCATTAGGCTGGCTTGTACCAAGTGTAGTTTTCGCTAAGATATTTCTCCAAGAATTATGGATTTACAAGGTCCAATGGGATGACTTACTTGATCCCCAATGAGCTTCTACTTGGACTTCATTTCATAAAGAACTAAGCTTACTTAACATTCTCAAAATTCCTAGACTAGTCATAATTGAAAATTGTCACAAAACTGAATTGCATGCATTTTGTGACGCCTCGGAAAAGGCGTACAGCACTGCTATTTATGTAAAATCATATTCAGATAAAGGAAGTAAGCCTGCATTGCTGTGTGCTAAAACTAGAGTCGCACCACTCAAGGTTCAATCATTGCCCAGACTTGAACTTCGTTCTGCCTTATTGCTTGCGAAACTGTTAGGGACTGTCATGAAATCTTTAAATGTGCCATCTCAAAATTGTTTCGCTTGGTCCGATTCTACCATCACACTCTCCTGGATCGCTTCTGAATCACGGAGGTGGCTTTCCTTTGTAGCCAATCGAGTCTCGAAGATTCAAGATAGCATACCAGATGTGAAGTGGAATCATGTCGAAGGAAAATCCAATCCTGCTGATTTTGCCACAAGAGGTTTACAACCTTCTAAATTAATTGATTGCGATCAGTGGTTTCATGGACCAAGTTGGCTCCAAAATAAATTTGAAGAACTTTCGAAGTATGAGCAGCCTGATTCCAATCTGGACAATGAAAACATACTCAAAGAAGAAAGAAAAGGCTACGTTGTTAATTTTGTCAAAATTAGTGAAGATTCATTCCTGTCTAAATTTTCATCTTGGTTGAAACTTTGTCGCATCACAGCATATTGTTTGAGATTTGAGAACAACTCTTTGAAAAAATACAAAACGAGAAAAGAACTTCTAACTAGTGAAGAACTAAATGATGCAATGTGTGCTGTGATAAGAACTTTACAGCGTTCTGAATTTCCCGAAGAAATTGCAAGTTTGAAGGCTGGGAAAACATTGAAGTCTTCCAGTCGAATACTTTCATTAAGCCCGTTCTTGGATCAGAAGGGAATAATTCGTGCTGGAGGACGCTAAATGAACTCAGAGCTTTCTCAAGATCAAAAACATCCGATACTCATCCCTCAGAAACATTTTATCTCTAAACTTATCATAAGACATTATCACGAAACTTATTTGCACGCAGCCCCTGCACTTTTGCTTTCCTTAATCAGGTAAAAATTTTGGATTATCGCACCTAGATCAGAAATCAGAAAAATTGTTCAGCAATGTGTTATTTGCTGTAGACATCGCGCTCAAGTGGCCAAGCAAATGATGGCAGACTTGCCAGCATCCAGGATTACAGCTTCACAAGCTTTTCTTCTAGTTGGTTTGGATTTTGCTGGCCCATTCATGATAAAACATAAATTTGGTCGTGGCCAAAAATCATTTAAATCTTCAGAAATTTTGAATTTCTGGTCCCAATTTATGGGGGGCTGGGTGTGAGTGTCCCACATGTTCATGTCGAAATCTGGTCCTGGAGCGCACGTGTTCCCTCCCCCCTGATCTGTCCTTGGAGGGGGTCCCCAAAGTCTTGGGGACACAATGGACCCAGGGCCCCATTGTGTCAAAGTCGGGCTCTGGTTCGGGCTTTGATTGATACCGGATCACAGCGGTCGTATGTCAGAAAAGAAGCAGCCATTGCTATGCATACAAACCAATTAGACAGGAAAATGTAGTACATAATCTTTTCGGGTGCAAAGAATTACGGCCAAACCATCAATGTAATAAAATTGTTGTTAGCAGTTTAGATAAAGATTACATTTGTAGTTTTGAAGTACTAGATGAAAAGAAAATTTGTGAAGAAATTCCAAGAGTAGAAACAGGTCAGTGGATGAAAGAAGCTAAAGAGAGGGGGATATTACTTTGCGACCAAACTCATATAAACGAAGACGTACCGAAGGAGATTCATGTCCTAATTGGTGCGGATGTTGCTGAAAAACTGTTTACGAATAGAACTGAACAACTAAGCTGTGGACTGGTTGCAATAAAAACCAGATTAGGTTGGACAATAATGGGTAAGATTGATTCGAAGAAACAGAGTGATTTGAGTTTAGCGACGACATCTCTTTCCATGTTACTGCGAACAGAATCTATTGCTAATCTTTTGGAATTAGAAGTTATTGGTATTCAAGACCCTATTCAGAAAAGAAAAAGGGAAGACCGAGAATATGAAGCTCTGGAATATTTCAGTGAAACTGTTAGTATAAACAGCGAATGACGTTATGAAATCCGATTACCCTGGGTTGAAGGACACCCACCTTTGCCCAGAAATTTTAATACAGCCAAAAAAAGACTTGATTGTGTAGTTCGAAAGCTGAAAGAGAATCATAAGATGTCTGTTTATAGCGACGTTTTATCAGAATGGTATGAAGAAGGTATAATTGAAGAAGTGCCAGTATCTCAGTAGGATGAAGGGCATTATTTACCTCACCGACCAGTATTCAAAGAAAATAGCACCACGAAGGTGCGACCTGTATTTGATGCGTCAGCAAGAGAACAGGGTGGTCCATCTCTTAATCAGTGTCCAGAAAAATGTGCTAATTTAATCGAGGTTATTCCTCCGTTTTAGACATCGTTGAATCGGTGTGGTTGCAGATATCAGAAAGGCATTTCTTCAGATTAGCGTTAATGAAGATGATAGAAACTTTTTAAGATTCTTGTGGATAGATGAGTACGATAACCTGAAAATATTTCGTCCCACACGTGTCGTCTTTGGAGTATCCTGTAGTCCCTTCTTGTTAGGTGCAGTCATTTGAGGGAAGCTTTTCAGAGCTCAGAAAATAAGTTTTCTGCACATGTGATTCAGAAATTAAGGAAAAGTTTTTATGTGGATGACTGTATTTCTAGTGTTGATGACGCAGAAGAATTGTACAGATTTATAATAGAAGCAACAACGTTATTTGAGGCAGCTAAATTTGAATTAAGAGGGTGGGAATTATCAGATATCCATCTAGACGAAGCAATTGATACTCAGGTTCTAGGACTTAAATGGAACAAAAAAGAAGATACACTTTCTGTGAACCGTTGTAAAGACTCTGATGAGGATAAGATAACGCGTAGAAGAATTTTATCTGTAGCTCAGCAAATATTCGACTCCGTAGGTTTCACTTGTCCAAATTCTCTTTGTCCGAAACTCTTGTTACAACAGGGCTGCGAAGTGAAAGGTGGATGGGATGATGAAGTTCCAGATGACATAAAGAAGGTCTTTTTAAAGTGGTTAAAGGAACTTGAACTTTTAAAAGAAATAAAGATTCCACGGTGGTTACGTGGAATAGATGCACAGTTAATAAGTTGCTCGGTTTATACTTTCTGCGATGCAAGTAAACTGCTTTATGCCGCGGCTGTGTTCATTCGTTTTGAATATGATTCTTATGTCAATGTCCAATAAGTGCAAGCTAAGTGCAGAATAGCCCCACCTAAATGGATGTCAACAAGCGACTGGAATTGTTGGCAGCAAATATAGTGCCAGATTAACAAATTCGGTTTCAGAAGAATTTTTAGAAATTGAAAAACCCGTTAATTATATATTCTGGAGTGATTCTACCGTTGTGATTGCTTGGATCAGAAGAGATGAACGTCTTCGTTTGGAATAGAGTACAAGAAATCCGCAAATTAACAGCGAAAGATTCATGGAGGCATGTGCTAGGAAATTTGAACCCTGCAGACTTGCCTAGTTGTGGCTAAAACGTTCTCCAGAAGAATGGCCAGCCCAGTAACCTGATCCGAATGAAGAAGTATTACAAGAAAAGTCAAAAGGTAACATATGTTCATTTCTGTCTAAATCGGATTCTTTAAGTGCGAGCTGGTACCATACATTTTCTAATGGGGCTTGTGGCGGCCCAGTGGTACAGCGCCCTGGTTTTCGGTGCTGAGGGTGCTTGGATCGAATCCTGGCGTCGCGCCACGAAAAATGCCTCCGTTCGTGTCGTCCCTTCATAGGGGGTAATGCTGTTCGCCTATATGGTGCCCCCATAATAAAATGGGAGGCAAAATTGCGGAGTAGTATAGGCGAATGTTTGACGACAAGTGCCTCCGCATTAAAAAAAAATCTAATCATTACGAGAAGATTGTACGTACGTTGGCTTGGATACAACGTTTTGTAAATAATTGTAATAGGAACAACAGGAAACGTACTGGAAAAGAGCTACGATTTAATGAGATTATGCGAGCTGAAAACCAGATTCTCAGATTTGTTAAAAAGGAAGCCTTCAAAGGTGTAGAAGACGAAAAACTTCGTACATTACGCCCTTTCGTCGATTCCGAAGGCATCATACGTCTGAAGACAAAAATTATCGAGAGGAAGGATTCTATGACGTTTAGAATGCCCGTAGTATTACTCTCGAAATACCCTGTTGTAGAAAAACTCGTACTGAGTAAACACAAAAATGCCTGCCATGTTGGGCCGCAAGGACTGTTGAGTATTTTGAGAGAGCATTTCTGGATTTTAAAGGGTCGAAAAAGGATTAGAAGTATTCTTCACCAGTGTTTAACCTGCAAAAGATACGAATCGAAACCTATAGTTGTAAACCCACCACCACTGCCTGAACCCCTAGAACGCGAAGCATCTGTCTTTGAAAGCACAGGTGTAGACTTCACGGGACCTTTGTAACTAAGAGACGGTAGCAAAGTATGGATTTGTCTGTTTACCTGCGCCGTATACCGGGCAGTTCATTTAGAAATAGCACCATCTTTGTCTACGGACACATTCATAAGAACTCTTAGAAGATTTATAGCTACAAGGGGAAGGCCCAAAATCATTTATAGTGATAATGGCACCAACTTTGTCGGTGTAAGTAACCTCTTTAAGCGAACAGACTGGGAAAAAAGAAATACAGTACCGCTGAAGGGTCATTCCATGTCAAATCAACACACTGATTTTACTTCACCATTTCAGATTTGAATGAAATTTGGCACACAGTTACTTTTCATATAGATTAAGAAAAATACCAAATTTTATCATAAAATATCAACCCGTTTTGAAAATGTACCCCTGTGAATGTTCAAAAAATCAGTCAAAAAAACTTGACAGACCAATTTTCAAAATGACCTAGAAGCTTTCCTAATTAAGTTAGAGAGCTAAGATTTATGGCACTTTAAAGCAATTTTCAAGACCTTTTTAATGATATATAACACAATTAGGGCTTAGAAAAATTTATTTTAACAAAATTTATATTTAAATTTAAAATTTGAATTTTTTCAAAATGCGCCGCTTCAAAATTTTTCAAAATTTTTTGAATAATACTTTATATACTACTGAAATGATTGTATAAGTTTGAAAGTGGGATCTGTATGGGTTCATGTTAAAATATTGCACTGAATACAGCATTCCTGATTAGAAAACACGAAATTACTTAATTTTACAATTAATTACATTGGTTTTGTATAAATATCAAATAAACAATTACCAGATTATATATTTATTGTGTGAAGTTCTTGTACATTTCATTTATTTGTAAAACTTCATTTTCTGACAATCTGTATACTCTCCCTGTTGCAGTTAAAGGGTGTACTAAAGATAAGATTTGAATGATAGAAACCCACAGTATATCTGGCCTACTTGGGTAAGAGAAAGATGATGAAGGTCCTGCTGGATGTAGAAAAGACACCTTTACTTCATCATCTGTTTCATTTTTTGCTAACACATGTACAAGCCACCAGTTATGTTCATATATAACACATACATAACCTTTTACTTCTGAAAGTTGAAGTCTGTCTTCCAATAGGCATACTTTTTCAATAACTGATTCAGATGCATGAGAAAATGTATTGAGTTTTACTTTTGATGTACTTGAAGCTATGGGGATAAATCCATGTAATTTCTGAGAACCTTTAATAGTAATGGATTTACTTTGACGATTTACTAGAAAATTTTCTGTATGGATGTATTCGTCTTGATTGACGTATAAAAAATTGATTGATGGAATATTTTCTACAGCCCACTGGTACAACTGTATTGGTGTCATAATTTGGTTTTCCTATGAGCGCTGTAAGCTAGCCCTAGCTGCTAACCTCTTTACTGTGCCACCAACACCATCATACGGTCCTTTACCATGTGCAGTGGCGGAAAAGTGCCACTCAGCTTCTATATTAAAACCGTTTTTGTGGAAACACAAGTTGGTAAATTTCTTCTTGTTTTTATATTGGGCAGCTGAACCATCGGAATAGTAAAAGATCCTTTTAATCCTTTCAAACTTCGTTTTCAAAAAATCAATCATTTTTTTCTTTAAGCAATACACTGCTACTGTGTTATGTTCTAAGCATTCAGATATTACAACTGAACTCACATGTTTAATCTTTCTTTCGCCTTTGTAAAAAATTACAAAAGGGTGGACAGTGGCTTGTTCACTGGTCCAGTGATAGCTTTGGACCTCATTTTGTAAAATAAATGTGTGGTTCTCAGACAAGTCACACGTTACAACATATTCCGCATCTGTCAAATTGTTCTTGATTTCATTAATAAAGGAAGATTGCTGCTTGGCAATAAAATCATGTCGAGCAAGAACAGGAAGCTTTTCACAAAACAGGTCAATGAATTCTTTTGTGGATTTCTCTAGAGTTTCTAAATTACACCAATCAACAGAAAGCCATTGTCGAAAAGTTACTTTTTCAACCATGTTCTCATCAAATACATTTTCTAACATGTCTTTAATTTCTCCACTTCCAGGACAAGACAAACATTCTCCTAAGTAACAAACTATTGAAGCAGGATTACACAATATTTTAGCAAGGCAATGTTTATATGTTTTTAATTTACCATCAGTTAGTGCATCAAGTTTAGTATTTTCAATCATCAGTTTTATATTTTGATGGGTAGTGCATACACAAACTGTATGAGTTCCACTTTGACCAGCTAGTATGAAATACTTAGGCCTGAGTTCAGAAAATTTAGAAAAACTTTCTTTCATATATGGATATTTTTCTTTATATGATCTGTAAACTTCCATTAAATTACATAGAACTATCCGTATGGATAGTTTTACTTTTTTTCCATTTTCTGTTTGTATAGATATACAATCTTTCATCCCTGGCAATATTCTACTTATTTCATCGCTTTCATAAAAAGCCTTTATGTTTTCAGCAATTTCTGCAGAAAGACTTTTTCCAGACTTCTGATTAGGACTTGCTAGAATGCCTTTGTCTTGCAAGAGTTTTTTTGATTTCCTGACCATATAATTAGGAGCATTAAATTCTCGCATAATTTTCAGTATACTCCATGTTTCGGGCAAGCAGGTCAGTATCATAATTTTTGTAACTTTAGAAGTAGAGTTAAAAAATTGAAATTTAATATTGTTTAAAACTGCTTCTTTCTGTAATTTAACCAATAGATAATATATTTAAAATAAAAATAATCATGATCTTTACAATCATTTCAGCAATATAGTAGGTACAAAATGAAATTTTAAAAATAAATGAAATACACAAGGACTTCAAGCAATAAATACGTACATGCACTGATGTATTTGATATTATACATAACAAATGTGATTACTTTCACATCTTAAATAAATTTTTTTCTAATTTTCTAGGCTTTAAAACATATTGTATTAAGTAATTTCGTGTTTTCAAATTAGGAATTCTGTATTCAATGCAATATTTTAACATGAACCCATACAGATCCCACTTTCAACCTTATACAATCATTTTAGTACTATATAAAGTATTATTAAAAAAATTGAAAATTTTTGAAGTGGCGCATTTTGAAATATTCAAATTTTACATAAATTTAATTTTATTAAAATAAATTTTTCTAAGCCCTAATTGTGTTACATATCATTGAAAAGGACTTAAAAATTGCTTTAAAATGACACCAATCTAAGGTGTCTAGCTTATTTAGGAAAGCTTCTAGGTCATTTTGAAAATTGGTCTGTCAAGGATTTTTGACTGATTTTTTGAACATTTTTTTTTTAAATGCCGAGGCACTTGTCGCGAAGACATTCGCCTATAACTCACCGCAGTTTGGCTGGCCATTTTATTATGGGGGCGCTATATAGGCGGACCAGCATTGCCCCCTATGAAGGGACGACACAAAAGGAGGCATTTTAGTGGCGCTTCGCCAGGATTCGATCTGAGCACCCTCAGCACCGAAAACAAGCGCGCTGTACCACAAGGCCGCCACGGCCCATTTTTTGAACATTCACAGGGATACATTTTTAAAACGGGTTGATATTTTTCGATAAAACTTTGTATTTTTCTTAATCTATATGAAAGTTAACTATGTGTCAAATTTTATCAAAATCTGTGAGGGTAAGGTAAATTTTTGGTGAAAATTGTGTTGATTTGACACGGAATGACCCTGAAACGGATTGATTGGAGGTTTAACCCTCCAACGGCAGCCTGGTGGGAGCGCCTCATCAGACTTCTTAAGCAGTTGTTAATAAAAACTATAGAAAGTGCATATTTTACTTATGAGGAACTAGAAACAGTTGTGTGCGATTGTGAATCTACGATGAACTCTCGACCTTTAACTTATGTCTCTGATGACAGCACTGACTTAGTCCCCATAACTCCTTGCATGTTTTTAGTCGATCTTAAAGAAGTAGGGACTCCAGATTGTGATGCTGCGAGTTTCACGAAGCTTAACAAGAGAGCTCGCAATTTACAAGAGATAAAAGAACATCTACGAAAGCGATTTAGACGTGAGTACCTAGGACAACTAAAGTTAGCTGCAACGAAACTGAACAGAAAACTTTGCATCAATGAAGTTGTACTGATAGAGAATGAAAATTGAAAAAGAATGGACTGGCCACTTGCAGTTGTGAAGGAATTCATCCTTAGAAAAGATGGGCAAGTTCGCATAGCTAAATTGAAAACCTCGTCAGGTACATTCTTTAGACCAGTTCATAGAGTTTATCCATTAGAGATTTGCCCTGAAGAAAATTCTGATTCGCCCTTAACAGAACATCAAACTAAAGGGGAAAATGAACGTCATGAAACAAATATTTCAGGTAAAGAGAGCATCATGCGTGGCTCAAAGAAAAAAGAGTTGTCTATGCCTGAAGTAAGAAATAAGACAGTACAAACAAGATATGGTAGAACTGTGACTAAACTCCCTAATGTCAACTGAGCGCTTTGAGTCGTAATTCTCACGACTCAAAGGTGGGAGTGTTAAGGAAACGACGGTGCCATGTTCCGGCCTCCATATAAATTACATTTACCAGTGTGACGTAATGTTACATTTGCACCTGGAATCGTTTGCGTGCTTGTTTCTTATTTGGTGTTATTTCTTACTTTACAATTACTGAAGTGGCAACTTCTATAGATATTTCAGTGTATATATACGATGAAATACTTTTTAGTTGGAAGTCGGAATACCGCTGTTGCGTTGATGTGCGATATTTTAAAACTTGTTAGATTAAAATAAAGGAAGTTAGTTTGAAAGACTTGAAAGTTTAATTTAATCAATCTGTGAAGCCGGGTAGGCTAGAATAGATGGCAAAACTATCAATTTGTATGGTAACATTCTAGCAATATAATCCACTTTGCATTATGAAAGGGTTCTTGAAATTGATATATTGCTAGTATAGAACACTGTATTGTTGTTGTTTTTAATGTATCCTATGACTGACGTATATTTTTGTAGATTTCGCAATCGATCGACGCAGGAGGGAGAAACAGCATCTCAAACTCTGTATAAAAAGAAAGTTGCGCAGCGGGATTCTCATTCGGAAATCGCATTTGAATAATGGTTGTTTGTGAGATCATGTTATGTCTCGTATAAGGAGAAACGGCTACCAGCACGTGTCGGAATTCGATAGCGGTAGGATCCTGGCCTATCGAGAGTGAGGTTTATGGTTCCGCGATATTGCTACTCGCATTGGTCGGAATCCAACGACTGTCATAAAAATATGGAATCGAAGGGTTCAGGTCACTGAATGCCATACAGGATCTCAACGACCTCCCGCCAATAACGCCCGAGATGTCAGGTCGGCCTTTCAGGATCGTACAGATACACCAACGACCTTGAGCCAGGAAATGGGCTTGTTTGCAGCACGAAAAGTATCCACACGAACATTGCGACGACGTCTGGAGCAGCACGGACTGTCTGAGGGGCGATCATTATTTCGACTTCCCTTGACACAGCAGCGTACTACAGCACTGTCGTAGCAGCTAGAGAAGCGCGGGGACAGTGGTTCGCCCAATGACAAAGCTGGATGCAGGAGTGGCACCAAATCGTCTTTTCAGACGAGTCCCGGTTCTGCGTGCAGTATCATGAGGGACGTATCCTAGTCTGGAGGCACAGAGGAGAACTGATGGGCCTGCTTGCATACGATATCGTCATACGAAAACCTGGTGTGATGGTATGGGCAGCCATTAGGTACACGACACGAACGCCGACGTTGTTCGCGTCGCCGGTAATCTGAACAGTCAACTTTAAATTTCCCAGATCTTAAGGCCGGTGGCTGTCCTATCTTCGAGAACTCGGAGACGTCATCTTTCAACAAGATAACGCAAGACCGCATGTTGCCAGTCGTGTCCTGATCTACCTCGACAGAGGTTTTTCCATTGTTGCCCGGCACAGCCCGTTCTCCGGATCTGTCACCCATTAAAAACATCTAGTCATGGGTTGCTGAGAGACTGGGAAACCATCATTCTTCAGCCACTACGACTGATGAAGTGTGACACAGAATTGAAGCAGCATGGAATGACTTGCCCGTATCTGTCATACCAGCCGAGTTCGAATGGATGCCTAACCGGGTTAGAGCCTATTTAGCTGCTAGAGCTGGCAGCTGTGTGTACTAATTTCGAAACCTGTGTACCACCAAATTGCCTACAAATTTAATCCTGTTTTCTTCCTTCTATGCTGTATACGTACAATAAGTTGTTTTGTTATTTATTTTCCTTCCTGGTGTTGCAATTTTAATGGCCAGCAGTGTACCAATGGTTATATGAACAAGTTAGGTATCCCCGAGGATTTTTTAACAATTGTAAATCAACAAATATCTATTAGTTAAGGTATTTAGAGCAACGTAATACTACTTTAACGAGGTTGTGAACATTCTTACGTAACTATAAATCTCACCTCTATCAGATCATTCTGGCGAGATCAACGAATCACAAGTCGTGAATACAACACCCTACATTTGCAGCGTGTGAAAACAGAAACGGTTTTTCTTTCATTCTGTTTTAAAAATTCAACTGAGTCCGAGTGTTCTCGGCACATTAATTTTTCATTTCATTTCATTTTTCCAGTGATGCTGATTTCTTCTTCCCGTCATTTTTTTTCTCCATACTTCACAAGAAACGAGCGCCGTATGGTCTGCATTCTGCATGGCGTAATAGGAGTCGATACTCCCCCCTGCAATCTGTCAGCTTTACGACCACAAAACCAGTGTTCCCAACTTGTGGTTTTCCCCCTAAATTTGGGGGTAAGTTAGATGAAAAGGGGTGTTTTTAGGGACCACATTTTTTGTTAGGGGTTGAGTTTTAAGTTGGGGTTAGGGGGAACAGGCGGATTTCGAGATGGCGCTAGGGGGGCCGCTTCGTAGAAGTTGGCAACACTGCACAGCTCACAAATATTTATTTACATATCATTTTACATATTTATTTCCTCATTTGCAGAACAAAGCAGATTGAGAAAATAGCAGCTACATCTTAAAATTTATAATGTCATATTAGGCAAAAACAAAAACCAAAAGTATTGCATAAGTGACATTTCTTGACACTCTTTTCTGCAATATAAGGAGTTAAAAAGACAGTCTTTTTTTACTTCATTCACTTTCGTGGGACAAGTATCCCATCAAGAATTGTCGATCATGGCAGATATCGCATTGATACATTTAAAAAACATTTCAAAATAAAAATAAAGTTATAAAACACTAAATCAATTCGAAAACATAATTACGTTTATTCTCCTTTAAATAAACACTGTAAAACCCGAGATTCAAATTCGATTTTCAAAGACATTTTCCCCAAGGTGCAGCTAAAATATTTCTTTTCGCCACAAGATCCAGTTTCATAAGACAGTAGTGAGTTGGCTACAACACTGAATTGGTAGAAGGATGCGTTTTTCGTCTGTGTTCAAGCCATAAACCTATCTGTAATAACCTGCAGAGAAAGGGATTTTTTTTACTTACTCTCTGCAAAATATCTTTTCCCTTATATAGGTGTAATCAAAAGGTTTCTCTTCTGTATGGGTACGGGGATGCCTTTTAAATCATCCGGCAAAGAAAATCTTTTCCTACAAAGAGTGCAGGAGAAAGATTTTTTCCTGTGTGGTTGCAGAGATGTATTTGAATGACTATGTTGAGAATATATTTTCTCAGATACAAACTGTGCATGCTTCTCGGATACAAACAGTGCATGCGAAAGCTTTTTCTCCTGTATGGGTGCGGGATGTGTTTAAAAGACCCCGCTGAGAAAATCTTGTCCGACATACAATGCATGCGAATAGTTTCTCTCCCGAGTGGGTACGGATGTGTTTTAAAACACACTGTTCAGAATCTCTTTTAACATGTAGTGCATGAGAAATGTTACTCCCCTGTGTGGGTGCAGGTGTGTCTTCTTAAATGATCCTTTCGAGAAAATCTTTTCTCACATACAGCGCAGGCAAAAGGTTTCTCTCTTGTGTGGCAGTGGAGATGTGTAATTAAATGATCCTTTCGAGAAAATCTTTTCTTACATACAGTGCACGCGAAAGGTTTCTCTCCTGTGTGGGTGTGGAGATGAATTTTCAATATTCTGTTTAGAGAATATCTTTTCTCACATACAGCGCATGCGAAAGGTTTCTCTCCTGTGTGGGTGCGGAGATGTTTCCAAAGTACCCTGTACAGAAAACCTTTTCTCACAACCAGTGCAGGCGAAAGGTTTCTCTCCTGTGAGTGTGGGGAGATGTGCTTCCACAGCACACTGTTCAGAAAACCTTTTCTCGCAACAAGGGCAGGCGAAAGGTTTCTCTCCCGTGTGGGTACGGAGGTGTGTTTTTAAATTACTCCGTTGAGAAAATCTTCTCTTACATATTGTGCATCCGAAAGGTTTCTCTCCCGTGTGGGTGCGGAGATGTGTTTTTAATTTACTGTGTACAGTAAAACTTTTCTCACATATAGTGCATGCGAACGGCTTCTCTCCTGTGTGGGTGCGAAGATGAGTTTTCAAATTACTCTGTAGAGAAAATCTTTTCTCACATACACAGCATGCGAAAGGTTTCTCTCCAGTGTGGGTACGGAGATGTATTATTAAATTACTCTGTTTAGGAAATATCCTTTCACATACAGTGCAGGCGAAAGATTTCTCTCCCGTGTGGGTGCGGAGGTGTGTTTTTAAATTACTCCGTTGAGAAAATCTTCTGTTACATATAGTGCATCCGAAAGGTTTCTCTCCCGTGTGGGTTCGGAGATGAGTTTTTAACTGACTGTGTAAAGAAAACTTTTTCTCACATACAGTGCATGCAAAGGGCTTCTCTCCTGTGTGGGTGCGGAGATGGGTTTTCAAGTTACTGTGTAGAGAAAATTTTCTCTCACATATAGTGCATGCGAAAGATTTCTCTCCCGTGTGGGTGCGGAGATGTGTTTTTAAATTACCCTGTTCAGAAAAACTTTTCTTACATTTAGTGCATGCGAATGGTTTCTCTCCCGTATGGATGCGGAGATGTTTTTTTAAATCTGCTCGTGAAGAACACTTTTTCTCACATACAGTGCATGCGAAAGGTTTCTCTCCTGTATGAGTGCGGAGATGGGTTTTCAAATTAGTCCGTAGAGGAAATCTTTTCTCACATACAGTGCATGCGAAAGGTTTCTCTCCCGTGTGGGTACGGAGATGTGTTATTAAATTACTCTGTTTCGAAAATATTTTCTCACAACTAGTGCAGGCGAAAGGTTTTTCTCCCGTGTGGGTACGGAGATGTGTATTTAAATGATCCTGCCGAGAAAATCTTTTCTCACATACAGTGCAGGCGAATGGTTTATCTCCTGTGTGGGTGCGGAGATGTGCTGTTAAAGCACTCTGTAGAGAAAATCTTTTCTGACATACAGTGCAGGTGAAAGGTTTTTCTGTACGGGTACAGCGAAGATTTTCAATAATTTGGTACGAACTATGCATATTTAAGGCCGCTAACTGTGAAAATGTTCCTTCACGATAATTACATTTGAAAATTTCTTCGGTGCAAGTGGAAATCTGTACACTGAAGCTTTTTACATGAAGACTAATTCTACGCGTCCATTTCGAGTGCATTCACCTACAGCTTCAGTAAGGTTCTGCTGGCAGGAATGGCATTCATTAGAAAGTCTGTTTACACTCCAATACACATTTCTTCAGGCTTGCCGACGTGTCGTTACACGATGATTAGAAAACTGTAACTGCCAGCAATACGTTAACTACTGAATTTGTGGTCACTAGAAACAATCTAGTTTCGAAATTAACAATCCGCACCGGGCACCTGCAAAGAGAGGAGAAAGGAATTTGAATACGATACAATAACATTACATAACGTTTTATGTCACATTTTTCACGTGAAATCAAAATCAATATATAAGTTTGAGCTAAGAAATGAGATATCCATAAACTGAGATGTTATAAATTATGTTCTGGATTAATTAAACTATTCAGCATTTTAATATTTTTGTAATTAGGGCACGAGATATTTTAGCTACCCCTTTTCTTTTGTACTGGAAAATCATGAAGACGTGCAGAAACACGTGTTTCAGTTTGTAGGGATCTCCCCAAAACTACTACTATCGACCTGATCAATAATGGATAAGGAATATTAATAATTTTCTCCTTGATATTCATTTTTTCTCGGTAAGTGAAAATAATTTCACCATTAATTATTAAGTTTAAAGCTCCGAGGAATTACAGAGATTAATAATCTGATGAAAAAGCACGGATACCATGAGATTAAAAAGTTTATAAACCTAATAAAATATATAAAATTATTACAGGAAATAATAAACAATATGTGGCTTATGGGTATGTTTAGGCATATTTGTGTGGATTGCAGTTTGGTGGCTACTGATATTATTCACCACACTGTCTCCCCATTTTATTTTGTATGTTGTGTATATAATACATTATAATTCATAATAGTATAAATTCTTCAAATTTCTTTCCATTTATCAACTGTACTATGTTAAATAGTGCTTTTATGTGATCCTTCACAAAATGTTAATCAAACATTTCGAAACAGTTATGTGTGGAACTCTTGTAGTCTATGAGATATACGTCAGAAATACACGGCTTATAAGGCTTTATTTCAGACCACCACAATTTAAATATTATATTCTGAGATTATAAACGTAACAAAAATACTAAACATAAAAAAATCTACATGGTTATGATGTGATGTTCCTTTAAAACTACTTGTGATAACAATTTTAAAGCTTCATAGTCAGAAATATTAATTGAGAACAGCATAAAGAAATTTTACCCCAGTGATGTCTCACGCAATTTTTAACGAAAGTGAAATTTTTCTGAAAAAATTGTTTTGCATTTCTACAAAACTTTGGAAACGATTTTATATATTTTGATTTCAGTAGGTCATTCTCATTTTTTTCTCTCCTTTGCCGTATGGATATTCAAGGTTACATAAACTTCTAAATTAAAGTTTATTCTTATAAATGCTCCTTAATGCATTTCAATGGATAAAATGTGCTTATTTTCTATTGTATTCAAAATGGTTGTTAGGCAAAGAGCAATTTAAAAAGTCTACGAATAAAGAGAAATGCTAGCGATGTATGACTTTCTTTAAGAATGAGCAATTGGATCTGTAAACATTTTTCCATATCTGATTTGCATACATACACTCAACGAGATTTGTAAGTACAAAGGAGACTACTATATAATAAATATACTAGAAATAAATCAACTGTTTCTAGATATTGACTAACAAGCCTGTTAATTTTGATCTCAAAACTAAATTGCAAAGCAAAATTCTTTTATATAAATATGCATTCCAATTAAAATGTACATTGGCAATAAAAATTACAATTCACTTATATTATCTTTTAAACATTTTTCAAACCTGTTGTGAATAAAGACAATGTAGTTTTGCTATAAATCTAGAAATGTTGAGTTAAAATTAGAAAAATGAAATTAGAAAAACTAAGATTGATACAAATTACATTGATTATCCTGAGTTACCTTTATATTGGATAATAAGATAAATAAAACCATTTTATGAATCAAAGAATATTGGTAAACCATTTTGTTCTTGCAGGATTAGGTAACCTCATAAAATTTTTCATTTTGTTTATCAAGTCAAATGATTTCAAGATATCCATATTTACTGGAATTATTTTGGTCAAAATTCTACACAATACAGTACAGTGCTATAGGTCATCATATGAAGATTAAGCCATACCTATTATAACACTTTTTGGTTAAAGAAAATCGCACCCTTCTCTTTATAAACAATGAAATTGAAAAGTAATTATGAATTCAATTAATTTTTATGATAAAGTATGAAATAATTTATTTTTCAATCATACATGTATGCACTGAGAGAAACTGAGAAACTTTAATACCACATTTAACAAAACAGTGATTAAAGATACATATATACATAGTATGCAAAACAGTAATACATGAAATAAATATTTTTCTGGATAAGTAAGTTAAAAACAAAATCTATAGTCATATAAAGTTTACTAAATGATTGAATTTAAACTGTTTATTTCATACACAAACATGTTATGGTCTTTTTATAAATTACTTCCCATTAACTAATTTTCCCTTCCCTCCTCCTTCCAAATTAAGGACATTTAACACATATTATATATATATTAATAAATTTTAATCTTTAGAAGTAATTCATTTGACAGCAACAAGAAAAAGAACTTTTTCTCTATTTGTACACATAAACTGATTTGAGGATACTGGCAAAACGTTTACAGTCTTTATTTTGAGTATATGCAAGGAAAATGAAAATATATTGCCTAACAAACAAGTTACTGTGACTATCATAATAAACTGCTGCAAAATTCTTTTATATAAATCACATTGGAGTATAAAATATTTACAGAATGGTACAATGAAGTTAATAATAATGGACAATTGAGCTTACACTAGAATGCAAAAATTAATAAAAAACAGAACTCAAGATATCTGAAGTATAGGGTTTGGATTAGGAGCATTTGGAATTTCTCAAAAATAACTACCCATTTCTCTAGGTAGAGAGTACTGATTATTAAGCAGCTGATTATTATCTACCTTCACTAGAAGTTAATTTATAAGAATTTCAGCACAGGCCAGATAAATAACAGGTGTCAGAGGATGAGGTAGCTCTTCATCATCTATAACTTTGCCAGCACATAAATCCATACATGTTCATAAATTTCATCAGAGAATTTAAAGCAATTTTATTCACATTTCATTACTTTTATCTACAAACTTCATGTTTTTTTTAAAACAGTTTAATAAAATGCAGATCCACTCTGAGGTATCTCAATAAAATTAACTCTTAAAAGTAGATCGAGATACATAAAAATGATAAAATGAGGTGCAAGAAAATGCCACACAAAAAATGAATATGCTAATATAAATTTGCATTAAGTTTTGCACATAACGGCATATATACCTATGAATACAAATATCATATTTCTGACCATTTTTAATTACAATAGTAAGGACATGTTGGATTTTCAAGGAGGTACTAGACATAATGCAAAATTATCTGATGACAGAGGATTCCTTATTATGTTTTTTTTCTTTGATTTTGGTTTGAAATCTACTAAAAAAATAAAATAATTGGGTGCTTTCTCTGACCCTGCATTTTCAATGCTAGGTATCTTAAGCATCGTGTACACCTGCAGTGTATAGCTGTGTGCACAACAAACTTCAGAATCGAAGGGAGAAAAATACCAAAATTGATGCTTTGGAGTGAAATCTCACTACAAGAAAATGAATATTGTACTACAGACATATTTTTTAACAACAGATTTGGTGAATCAGAAATCATTGTATTCCAAGAACAAAGAAATGTAGAGGCTAGGTCAGAAAGTTTTTTCAGGCTAAAAATTTATTGCTCATTTTTATAGCAAGTAAAGAATACTTAAAACCAGAACAGGAAATAGAAGATATATACAACAGAGATTCTCTTGTGAAAAGAGGCCTGCAAATTTTGAATGTTTCTAAAAAACTCCTTTAAATAGCAGAATGGTTTGATAGAGTTAAATATCTGCTGAAACTTAATTTACCAAATGATGATTCAGTGAGATAACATGGAATGTGGTTTGATTTGGAGGGTTAGAGTCAACCTTTTGCTACACAAGGGCAAAGTTTGAGTAAATATGCAATGTGAAGGATACAAAATACCCACAATTTTTCTGCCCTGAGTAGATTTACATGTCTAAATCAAGACAACGGATTTTGGGTACTAGTCAGTGTTCTCTTTATAAAATTTTAAAAATCTTTGAAACCAATCTTACCATAGTTCATAACAGAATAAAAATGATATGAATAATCATAAGACAGCCTTAGGAAAACTATGCATAAATGGATAGAAAATATGAAAGAATCAATTATCAAAAGTATAACTGGCTGTAATCCAATTGAACATAATAGATGCAATTGAGCCCCGTGCTACTATACATTCCCATATGAAGAAATATTTAAAATATGTCTGAAAGGAAGTAGTGCGTTCATTTATAAACCTTCTAAAATACCTGACAAATTATAGCCACTCTGGTTTCCAAGAAGTTTTATTCAGAGCCACAGAGCATGCAAGTTATTGAGAAGTCACTCCAGAATTTCGGGAAACACATTTACGAGATTGAAATAGGATATTTATTTACCTGTATATGGATGATATTTATTACATGTATGTGGATGTAAAAATCATACAGAATAATAAAGAAACCAAAATGAAGTCTATAAAAGATGTGAATGCACATAGCTATATGCTGGTCATAGAAATAGAGGTATTAAAACCTACTGTTTCGGAATCCCTATAAATATTCTACAATTGCTACAAATGACAGCTACTGACTTTTTAAATGCATTTATAACCCTAACGATATTAATTAATCATTAATAATTCATGTAACTGTAACGTTGGTAAAAAGAAGCTTTTATAGATAAATATTAATTAAAACATACCTGAGGTCAACAATATTGCAGGAGAAACTCAACAACATTACAACACTGTCTACAGTTCTTGTAGAAACAAGAAAATTAATATTTCATCAATTTATGCATCATGATATTGCTGATAAAAAATCTATCAAAATTTAACTGTAAATAATTTTGTTCTGTGAATAAAATATACAAACTCTAACTACTTTTGAGTTTTTATTTTCTTATAAAGATACATAAAAAAAGGAAATATGACCATCTTCCTAATTTTTGTCCTCTGTGCTTCACATTCATTGTTTATTCTTTTAAAGTATGTTAGAATTTTGAAAGAAGTAGCAGAAATTTTTGTAACTGGACCCCACATTGACTAAGGCTCATCCTGATCAAAGGCATAAATGATAAGAATTAGGATGTTAAATTTTCCAGTGGAAAGTAATCAACTGTTATAATTGTTACCTTCACATATATTAAGTAAATGTAGAAATTTCAAAATGTAAAATTCACACAAAATCTTCAAAATTTTTTATTTATCAGATTTCTATAAATAATGTTTGAAACAAAACTATAAATAACTAATTGGCAACAAAACTGTTAGTGAGATAGAAACTTCAAACATAAAATGCAAAGCTATGAAAAATATTCTGGTAAATGATTGACTTCTATTTTGAAATTTTTTTTCAACAAACAGTCATAAAAGAACTTAACAGAATAATTATACATATTTCTCTCATGTAAAATGAGACTTAACAGCCTATATTTTCATGTTTAGGGTTTACATATGCAAATATTAATTTTTTTCCATCTAGAAATATAATTTATTCCATGCATATTCCATGAAAGTGTAATTACATAACACATTTCAGGAGCACTGAGAAAAATAAAATGAATGAGAATTTTTAAAACTTTATTTTTGAAAAATTTACTACACTTACTTTTATTAATTAAATATATTTTACCCCTATGAGGGAAGGGGGAGTATATATAAATCCTAAAACAAACATCAATTTGAATAACACTGAACATGAGGACAGAAACTATATATATGAAAAAATTATGATCAGCAAGAAAGCAGTTATAAATTGTGCCTGTACAAAATAATCTATTAAACATAAAGAACATGCAGGTAAGACAGCAATCAATTAAAATCTAGTTCTAAACTGACTGAAGTAAAATTTTTTTAATAAATATTTTGGTTTAAATCATATGAATGCTGCGATAAATATATGTTAGTACAGATTTTTAAAATTTTAATATGTTTCTAATTAAGAAATCTTTATAATGCATCATGCAGAGAAAATTAAACATTTTGATGTATAATATATTATAAATTGTGTACAGATTTGAAGTATTAAATAATTTATTTTTCCTTTAATAATTATTTTCATTTAAAATATCAAATATTAATTTTAAATCATCCTCTTTGAAATGCATTGATTTATAACTTTAAACAAGCCTATTTATGATGAATGATGTACCTAAAATGATGAATGTGTAGGACTATTATACACTGCTGGCCATCAAAAATGCATCACCAAGAAGGACAAGAGATATCAAAACCAAATTAATTTCAGAGATTACAATTAATATCAATGATAGTTGATTGGAAATAAGACTTCTTTGAAAAGAAAACAACGAGAAAATCGGTAATAAGTGTTGCATCCACGTCTGTCAATAACCTCTGCGACACGCCGCGGCATTGACTGAAAGAGGATTTGGAAGCGGTGTTGGGGGATGGCAGCCCGTGCTGCCTCAACACGTAGCCAAAGTTCATTTGTTGTACCCGCGGGTGCGACAGCCGGTCTAGGAATGTCCAATCATTGACCAGACATGTTTGATGGGCGATAAATCTGGAGAATAGGCAGGCCAGGGTAGCAATACAGTCTGGTGGTCTGAGAGGAAATCTTCAACAACGTGTGATCTCACATTGTCTTGTTGAAATGTATCCGCAGGCAAACCCTGAAGGTAAGGAAGGAGAAACGGCTGCAAAACCTCAGAGATATAGCCCATGTCATGCGTTGCAATCGTTATCATTTGAATATTTCCGCACGGTATACGTAGGATGCAAATTTCATGCTCTTTCGTTTCTTCCCTCTTGGTGTTGCACTTTGGATGGCCAGCAGTGTATATCATGCTGTTGCTGTTACCTTTGTTACAATGAAAGATAAAAATGAATATTACTTATTAAATCATGTCATAAAAATTTTAACACTCAATGAATAGAGAAACAAATAACATGAAAAAAAAGATTTGAAATGGAATCATAAATAAAAAAAATCTCCCATAGATGAATGATACAAGAAAGCACTGCCTAAACTGCAGATAACTGCTCACAAAGCTGTAAAAACTCACCAAATCTGGTGCCAGTTTACCATTATTGTGGATAATTTAATTATTTAATTAGTTCTATCTAAAAGTTTCATATGAAATTAACAGTGTATATATCGATTTCAGTATAATTTTAAACATTTTAAAGCAAATAAATGATGGTTTGTTAACTTCGATAAACTTTAGGTATTTAAACTATTTTAATATATTTTTAGCATGGAATTAAATTAATAAAACACCAAACACATGAATGTTGGAAAAAGTGCTGAATTTTTGGTACTTACGTATTAACCCATTAACCGTTTTCGCCAAACTGTATGATTTAGCTCCAAGAAGTTGTAGAGTGACTTCATAACACACCAATAAGATATTTGCCTTGGTTTTATATAACAGACTAATCCTCGATAAGCCTTTTGCCAGTTGATGGCCGAATGGCTAGGGCGGTGGCATTCGGTTCAGATCCTGTGGGTTTGAGTCCCACTCTTGGCATGGATGTTTGTAGTTATTCGGAATCGGCTTTAAAATGTAGGTCCCGGTCTAATTAGCCCTTGTGTAGCAAAAAGTTGACCGTAGCACTCCAAACCAAACCAAAAAAAATCGATAAGCCTTTTTATTTATTATACTTGTTTTCTTGTTATTGAAAAAAATAATAATATAAGTTAACCTCTATTTCTTTCCCTTGCATTTAAAAAAGTTTTTCAAATTGGGGACCTGACTTCTACGGTAAAGCATGCAGTGCAGTATTTTCAAAGCTGTAGTATACTGGAATAAAAAAAAAAAGCTTAACTGTATTAATTTAATTTTAATTATAGGTTTACAGTGAATTAAATGTCAATTTAATAAATAATACTGTGGATTGGAATCTTTATTTTAAAATACAGGGTTTCAGATATTCAAATACTTATTGGAATAATAATAAAACAAAATTAACATTAAAAGTACTAAAGTATTTTTTTTATTTCCTACATAAAGTGAATCAAAAATCATCCAATATTGGTGTATTACAGCTAATTATTCGGTGACCAACTTCCTCACCAGTGGTGTATGCAGGGGGGGGGGGGGGGGGTTATAACAACCCCATTGGCTCTGATTACATATATTATTCAATTAGGTTTAAGCTTTGCACTGATTGCTCAAAACTACTCTTTCATAGTAACCCCCCCCCCTTAGAAAATTTCTACGTACGCTGCTGTTCCTCACACACACACAGAAAAAAAACTTAGGGATACACAGGCTGTTCGCACATTTTTTAGATGATTTTGGTAAAAGGTAATAAAAAATCATTTGCTGCAAAAGAAATAATTGCAATTGCACTATGTTTTTAAAAGTCAAAATTATCATCTGCGGCTTGAAAGTTTTGTTTTTATTCAAAATGGCATTTTTAACAAAGCAGTGGTTCGAAGGCTACATTTATGCTCTTTCCGAAGAGAAATATGCATACTCCGTTATCCAAAAACGATGTGAGAGTCATGGTTTTGTGATATCTAAAGCGTCGATAGGTAATATCGTCAACAAGAAAGGAAAAAAAAACGTCAAATTGGAGCCTCAAGTGGGACAAAAATTCCAAACAAGTATCCAAGAAAAAAACGGACATCTTCGACTATTGCAAAGGTACGTTGTTTAATGTTAAGAGAAAATCCCCCTAGTCAAAGGACAGTTGCAAAAATCATTAAAATGCTCGGTGTCCACTGTAAACAAAATGATAAATGTTGATTTAAATCTTAAGAAAGCGAAAAAAACGCAATGTGCATCGTCTTCTTCCAAATCATATCGCTGAACGCAGGACACGCTGCAGAATTCTATATGAGAAACACTTATCCAAAGAAAAATGGAAAACAATTGTCACAATAGATGAATCATGGGTGTTTTTAAATGATTGCAACAAAAAAAGAGTCATTTATTATCATAAAATGGGAGAAAAAAATTTAAGTACATGGTTCAAAGAATCGAAAGAAAGTTTTTCTAAGGGATTCATGATTGTTGCTGGTTTTTCTTATAATGGCAAGTTAAAAATAAAGAGAGTGGAAAAAAATGTCAAGATTAATTCCAAATACTATCAGGAACATATTTTATAGCCAATTTTTCTGAATGAAATGCCATCGCTTTATCCACAGTGCCATCAATCTGTGAGACTCCATCAGGACAAAGATAGCAGTCACACATCAAAATCCACTGTAAATTTCCTAAAAGAAATGGAACAAAAAACTGGTATCAAGGCCATACCCTTCACTGATATCCCTACTAAATCTCCCAATGTGTCACCTATCGATTTTTGTGCTTTCGGACTTTTAAAATCTGCATTATCCAAACGTCGTCCCAAAACCCTTACAGGACTCTAGAAAGCTGTTCAGGAGCATTGGGATAGAATACCTCTTCTGACACTTCGAAAGGCATTATTATCCAGGAAACTGCGGTGTCGAAAGATAGTTCAGAATAAGGGATGTCAAATAGAACAATTAAAACACAAGAATTTTTTGTAATTTAGTTTTGTGAATACAATATACATCGTCTAAAAAATGTGTAAACAGCCTCTGTAGTTGTTCTTAAAATATTCTTAAATTAATTTTTTGCACTATGTTGTATGTCTCTCTCTCTCTAACTCCCCAACACAGACTGACTACCGTGGGTTACCCCCTATGACCTCCATGGTGGCATTCCCCTTCTCTGGTAGATAGTGCCAGGCATGACACACTATTTAACCATTCATGGTGGTAAATCTAATGTAACTGTTTGGCAACAGGTTTTGTTTGTCAAAAATGGTCAACGGGATAATACATAAGTATTGAATTTTTTCATGGCCTCGAATATGGTGATTTTAGAAGTGGTTCCTTTGTTTATATTTTGGTACATTTGGACTGTACTCTTTAAAATAAATACTTTTTTTATTCAGTTTCATGGCTAAATATGCTGAAAACGTGATCCAGCGAAGCTTCACTCTTATATCACCAAAGATCAATGATTATTGCTCAGAAATGTCCCTTGGATTTTTTTCAATTTCAACTAAGTGAATTTTAATAATGATCATTTAGATGTTTTAACGCAATGAAAATTGAAATTACCTTCAGACAAAAAATTCTATGTTCAGTGAGTGAAAAATATTTTGAATTCTTTCCATAACAGTTTGATCTTCCTCTTTTTCAACGAATACAATAAGGAATAAGAGAGCTTATATTTGGAAATTCATATCTAGATCATTGGTCTTACTCCAGGTCTGAGTGCATCTGGTGCATTATTTCCCCTTGATTAGTGATTTTCAATTTATTTTTAAATAAAGATCCACAATTTATATTTTTTGTTAATTTTTTTCCTTTTCTAAAATATTTTCATTATGTTCGTAGTTTTATAAATTGATTTTTATGCACCGTATCCTACGACATTTTTTTAAAAAAATTTAATTTTAACCACCTTTTTGAAACCGATTGATATATTTTGGACAGTGCAAATAATTGGGCTGTTTTAATTATTTACTCCAGATAAATGCTGCATTCAACTTTCAACTGAATTTTCATACAAAGTGTTGACTGTCAGGCAAAAGTTTAAAAACAGTAAGAAATAGTATTTTCCTAAATTTCTGATCAGGAGAACTCCACTTGGTGGAGTTTGACAAATTTTCGCAGAACAACAAAGGATATGGAACTGTTCCCCATATTATTTATCTTTTACTGCAACTATTAACAGTTCAAAAATATTTGTAAAAAGTAGAAAATCCTCCAAAAGTAAAATTTTTTGGGAAAACTCAGCTTCAACTTACAAATTGAAGCCCGTTTGTAATAAAGACAAAAAAAAAAGAGATTTTATCAGGCAATTTGTCTCAACTTCAACCTACTGACATGGTCTGAAATTTCTTTAGTAAAACACGTTTGGAGCATATTGTAGCAGAAACTATAAAATATGCTCATCATTGGGATTTTATTGACCCCTCCCCCAACATCTGCCAAACGCTATTCTAGAAAGGAAAACAAGCAAATTTCTGTAAAATAGCTAATTATAATTCATATATGGGTGGAGTTGATATCCTAGATAATTTCATTGCTTCTTACCAGATAAATAAAAGGCAAAAAATGGTGGTGGCCAATTTTCAATGATTTTAACGACGTAGCAAAAATGAATGCATGGAAACTGTATCGAATGTGCATTGATCCTTCAATAAGTTATTAGATTTCGAAAGATCTTCGGCAATTTCTTTACTTAAAACACCAGCAATCTTGATGCATCTGGATCTTGATACATCCAGAGAAGAAAGTGATGAATTGCTAGAAAATTTTAAAAATCCAGGACGTCCCTCAACTATGAAAAATTTATTTTTGAAAAAACGAAACAATGAAAAATTTATTTTTGGAAAAACGAAACAAGATTGCCCCAACCATATAATGGAGAGAAATCCTGAAAATAAAAGGAGACGCTGCAAACATTGCAGAGGCCAAACCAGGGATGCCCAATGACTTTACGGGGCCTGGGGCAAACTTCTGTTGGGAGCCCCAAGAAAAATAAAAAATGCTAAGACACAAAAACTCACATTCAAATTAAGTTACTCATACTTAAAATTTTATTGCATGAATGATTAATATAATTACTATATTTCATTTCACTGCTCTTTTGTTATATTCTCAATAAATATAACACCTTCCATCCACAAAGCTTTTTTGTTGTCTATTTTAGTAGTTAGTGCTGTCTTCAATTTATTAGAGAGAATGTAATTTTATAGCAATTAGGACTAAACAGTTATATTTTTCATTAAAACTAAATCGCGTATTTTTCAGAAGACTATTTCAGGGTAAGAGAAATCTAATTAATCGAATATTTGTTTTATATTTTTTTTGGGGGGGGGCCCTATTTTCAGGAGATTATTTTGAATTTTGAAGTACGGTACACGTTTCAGAATTTTATTTTGGATGAAATCTAATAAATTATTTTTTAAAATTTTTGGGGGTCCCTCCGGCAGTTAGGGGCCTGGGGCAAAGTGCCCCAGTTGCCCCCCTCTCTAGGCGACCCTGAGCCAAACTGTTACAATTTGTAACAAATTCTCAGTCCCATTTCATGCTAAATGTTTCAAAACATTTCATGTAACTCGGAAATATAATATACCACTGTCTGCCAGTGTTGCGATTCCGCAACATTTTGTAAGTCACAAGGAAATAAATATAGTTTTGGGGAAATGGTTTTATTCGTTTAGTAGTTCAATTATAATCATAGGAAATTGATTTTGTCTATTTTTGTCTACATTAAGTGTGTACGGCAGGTAATGGAAAACAGTCTGTCATACAATACAGGAAAAATTACCTGTAAATTAAATTTACTTGAACACGTTTTTTCTTCTAGCATCTAGATCAATAGTCTTTCATTCCGTGATCCATTCTGAAAGCTAAAAAAATTGTCGCGAAGGCACCGCTTTTGTCTTTTAAATACTAAGATTACAGGAGAATTGAATGTAATAAGCAAAACATAAACAACTACGCGCTGAAGCGGTTTCGTTGCCACTGGTAAGTATAAATATATGCACCAGTAGACAGCCGGCTGGTGGTGGTCGCGGATCGTCACTTTTTACGTCACTTTTCGTCTGCTATAAATCATGTGATTACTGAAAGGCAGAAAGCAGAAGCCGTCCCAATTCGTTTGCATGTGTTTTTGGACTATACCTTCATTTTGAGTTAAATAATTTAAGTTTATATATGAAATTACTCACATCAACTGCATGTAACAGATATTTTAACTCTTTTTTCAATATATCGTAAGGTTTAAGAGAATATAATTACTCTTTCGTTGAGAATTTTGTCTTTCGAAGTGAGTACATCTTCTTTTGACAGAGTGTTGTTCAAGCGTGTATTTCAGCATGAAGTTTTGAAATAAACTCGTTTTGTCACATATGTTCAAGGTTTTTTCCTTATATTATTTTCATTGATCAATATCATGTCATCTTTTTTTACGTATTTTGCGTCTGTATAAATGATGCGATGCATTAAAGCACTGTATGAACTATATTTCTGTTTACTAAAACTTAGCATCTAAAAAATCTTCTGATGTACTTATTCAAATGTTTTAAATTTGTGATATATTGTAATAAATATATTGTAGTTGATTTTTGTATATAGATATAAAGTATTTTCTTCAAAGCCATGTGAAATATTGTAAAGAGAGATGTGTAACTTGTGCCGATTTATTACCAAACAGAAATTGATGAAGAATTTTTAAGCTTAATACTAATACCGTATATCTAGCCATGGTAAAATTGAAACTTAAGTGACTACCCTTACTCATTTTGCTTCTCTTACAATAACTTTGACATTAAAAGTATATTTTGTTATACTCTTTAAATTACTTGTAAAATGTATATACTTTATTGATTAAAATAAGTTTGTTGTACAAAAAAAAAGCCATTATATTTGTATAATATCAACTTTAAAATTTTGATCGAATTTGGTTGTAAAATAAATTAACATAATTCACAGAATGAAGATTATATATATAAGTATATAAGTTTTTAATCGTTTTACTTAGATGCAATGTTTATGACACAACGATTATGAAAAGTTGTACATTTCAGATGAAGGCTAAAGTTGTATATCCATGAACAATACTTTTGTTTATACCTTTACTGAAAATCACTTAGTTTATTGACAGGGCCGTTCCTATAGTCCTGTCGCTTAATGAAATTACCGTGACCTGGCGGATAAAAGCACCAAATTTGGTATGAAGGTACCTTAGGGTATACTAATAAATATTAGCCTAGGAGCCCTCTGGAAATTCTAAAAAAATTCATGTATGTCACTAAAATCCAAAATGGAGAACAAATACGACAAAATATCACTTTTGATACAATCTATTTTACTGTTAATTTTAAATTACAGCTTTAAGCCAACACTACAAACCAAACTTAGGGTAGTCTACATATTAAATAAAATACAATAAAATATATTCATATAATTTATTACAGTAATTTATAAGTACAAATATAACGCTAACAAGTTTTTCCATAACAAAACAAAATATTTATAGCTGTTCAATCAATAGAATTCAGTATGAAACAGTTATAATAAATTACACTTGTAAATTACACTTGCACTTGCAAAGTGGTGAACAGTCCAGATTGTCTTTCCCACATTTGCAGCTGTTGCAGTCTCCTTTGCAGGAACGTTTAATCAATTCCGTGCTTGATCGGGAAACTATTGAATTGTCATCCAAACTCGTACCCATGACTCTGAAACCTTATTCCAAGCAAAATCTTGGCGCAGCTTGTCCTCTCTGGACTTTGCGCCATTAAACCCCAACCAACCAACTAACGAAGCAAAATCCTATGGAGAATGAATCACTTGCTGTGTTTGTGTGCTGGTCGTCCAAATATCTGCTTGATAAACCGCACCTTCGGATATGTTGTAGAAGAGCATCCTCAGTCGGTGGCAATTTGTCCTTAGCTTGATTCTTGTGACAGAAAAGCTCCTTTCTTATCTGGTTGATAATGCTGTGAGGAGTGGTTTTATCATATGAACAACAGTCAGTCGCTCCAGCTTCTTCAAGTGTGAGTCGGCTTGCAGCAGTTGGAATGGATGAGTGGCCAAATACACGAATGTATTAGTGATGTCTTGAAATGCTTGCCATGCTTCCCAAATGGACTTCTTACTCTTACCTTTGTAGGTGATGGATTTGTCGCAACCAGAGTATGAGTGAAACACAGGTAGTGCTCGCGATGTTGGCTCCCCCAAGCTTGTACAGATGGAGTTGATGTGGTAAAACCTGTAATGCTTGTCCATGCCAAAGGCCACCCAGTTATCGGCCAATGGTTGAGTCACTATTAGTTCATAGAATGCACCAGCAATGATGACAATCACATCTGTGTCTACAGTACGCACAAGGATACTCTTTGCCCCTTGCTGTAGTGTATAGAGTATATGAACAGGAAGCCTCGTGTCTGCCTCTTCATGACTGCAGTTTTCCATGGTTGTGTTCTAACCGATTTCTGCAACTGCATTCCCTCTTGTGACATATACATCTTTGCCTGGTGGTCAGTTGAACTCTACAACTTTGGAAGTCAAAAAATTGAACAGTTCCTTCTTGTTCATTGAGTCACGGAGAAAGTCCATCCAATTTCGTTGCAGTTTGGTGTTGCCAGATACTTTCCTTCGAATCCTCTCACCTTTTTATCCCGGGTATACTCCTTAAACTGTCTGGAATGTAGGTGTCCCAAACAACATCTAGCCTTTGGGTATGCTCCAGCTGCTTATGAGAAGATAAGGTAGAAATACCTTATCAGCATACTGATTAAAGGTGTCTACACTAGTAGTGGGCAGGCAGTGAACGATGACAACACCGGCCAGAAACTTGGAGTCATAGGTTGAAGGGGGCTCCGATTGACCTGGATGCTCAAGACACTGCAGTATCCCAGCCTTGTTGGTTGGCAAATGAAGCTTACCAAAGTCTGAAATGGAAGGAGGGAATGACTGTATCTCATGCGGAAAAAACTCATCCAAATCAGATTCTCGGTTCTTCATATATATATATATATATATATATATATATATATATATATATATATATATATATATATATATATATATATATATATATATATATATATATATATAGTTGGTTAAATAGTTCCACATTGTTTTGAAGCACTTTCAGCCTCTTCCCTTGATGAGAGGTTACTTTATGCTTTGTTCTCTTCAAGAGAGCAAGAGTATTCTTCTTGATTGGGTCATGTATAGAGAGAATGCGCTCATCAAGCACATTCTTGACGTCCTGATACTGCCATTTGCCTATATCCGCCAAGGTGCGTAAGGTTATAACCATCGACTCACTTGCGCAGTTGCGACTGTGAAGACTTACTAGATTAGGGAAATCATCCAAGAAGGGATTGCCCATTTCATTGATGGTTTTACATAGACTAACAACCTGTTGCTGAAAGTTCTTCTGTGATGAAAGTCCCTGCTCATGATGTTGGATATTCTTGAGATTATCAGTGTCATCATTATCCAAAACGCCTTCTTCTTCAAACTGTTTGATCAATCTGGCAATCTCAGGCTCTGAAAGCATCCATCGTCGTAAAGCAACATGGTTTACTGTGATCCCAACAATACCACCCGAACCTTACTCAATCTTGTTCTCTTGTTCGTGAGCCTGATCGAATGGTATTGTAGAAAATGTATTGAATGTTTTTGAAATGTCCCAGTTAGAACAGCACTCAAACTGATTCTTGATAGCGTCAGGCAATGACTTCATATCCCTGATGTGGACAAGCATCCATCTTGAGTAGTTTACATGATCCAAGGCAAAGAAAGTTGTGTAAGTTCCTCTAAGACAGCAACATAAAGAATAAAGTTCTTTTCCCTGTGAGTTCTAATGAAAATTAGTATAAGGGTTTCATACTCCATGATCAAGTCTCAATACATGAAAGTTGGACTCCTTTTCTGCATGCCGTTTCTCCAGTCTATTTCAGACCCTTCATCTTTGGGGCACTCAGAGAGTAGGAAAGCTTCACACTGGAGATTGTGCAGGGCCATTAGATTGATTTGATGAGCATGCCTAGTTCGAGTTAAGTATGTTGCCTTTAAGTAAGATTCAGCCTTGCCAAAGGATGCCACTTCTGCATCTGCAAGGACAGTGGTCCAGCCAGATCCTTCCAAGACATCACCCAATGTATTACAGAGGGCCATTTCAATGTGCAGTCCACATAGAATAACCACTTGAAGTCGCTCACCATGAGTATTCGGCCATTTCTACTGTAGAAACTTAGGACAAACAGAGGTTGATTAAATTAATGACTGGTACTGGTCCTGGATTAAGGAATTGAATAGTTTGTCCAACGAATCCATGCCCTATTTAATCAATGTGTTGCAATGGTCAACTTCTGCAACACAACATCACAAATCTAATTTTTTTATGGTTTTTGCAGTAGTGGTGTCTCGAAAAGAAAGATTCACATGTGTTATTTGGTCGTAGTCAGCCTTGTTGTATTTCCATTCTATGTATGGCAACAGCCACTTCTTGTTGTGATGTGTTCGGCTATTAAATGAGTAGCGTATCATTCTAGAATGGTGTCTTTATTTAAAGTCATCTTCAAATATAACAGACATAACAGTTGGCGACGACATAAAAACCTTTTTAAATGCATTTTATATTTAAATTGAACATTTATTTCCTGCATATATTTTGCTACTACTATTATTCAAGTACTGTACATGCGTTAGGCCTAAAGTTCAAACCTCGATTTCTAACTTGTTCTCAATATGAACGCTGATCAATTTCAACAATTTATGGCTGTTTTTCAAACTCAGCAAAAACAATTTCTTGAGAAACTATTACCAATGCAAGCAGCAAGAGTTCCACAATCCTCAAATGCTAATGAACAATCAGTACATTCTGTTTTACTTCAGACATTCGAATGTTTCGATTCTAAAACGGAATCATTCAAATTTTATCGACAAAGTTTTGAAAATTTTCTTAACATGAAGAAAATAATCTCAAACAAAGAATTATGTGCTCAGATACTTCTTAATTCAATTGGCGCATCAAATTATATGTTAGCTGCATTAGTATCGCCAAAGACTCCAGCTGAATTAACGTATGATGAACTAATGAATACGTTCGAAACTCACCTTTGTCCGAAGAAGAATATTCTTGTGTCCCAACATAAATTTTTATCAATATATCAAACTGAAAATCAGGCAATTGCTGATTATATCGCAACACTTCGACGAGATATTATAGATTGTGAATTTATTTCCCCTTGCGAATGTAAAACGTCAATAACGGATATCTTTTTACGAGCAGAATTTGTACGTGGCATTCGAGATAACTCAATTCGAGAGCAGATTTTACAGCCTGAAATCCTTACATTTGATGAAATAGCCAAAAAAGCAATAGCCTTAGAAGCATCAAAAATTGATAGTCAGAACTTTCGAAGAATTCAGCTTCTAAAACTGATTTTAATGAAAATGTAAACCAAGTTTCGAGATATCGAAGTCCCAGACGTGACGAACCCCCAAGTTTGCAAACCAAATCCAAAGTCACCCGTTCAAACTCACAATCTAGAATCGATTATGAAGGACTTGGAATTAACAATCTTTGTCTCCGTTCTGACCGAGATAATCATACTGCAAGAAATTGCAAATCTGATTACAACCGACTCCTTTGCAGTGCATGTAAAAAATTGGGGCATATCCGGAAGGTATGCATTCGGACATTACTTGAAGATAAAAGAAATAGTGGCACCACAAATCCAAATTCTACAAACTATATTGATGATGAAGAATCACTTTATCGTTATGGTGTCAACCAGGTAATCGATATTTTCCAATATAGGAAAGAAGGTTTACAAGATGCTGAAAAATATTTTGTTCATGTGAACATTGAAGGCCATGAAGAACAATTTGAAATGGACTCAGGTGCAGGGTTTACTTTCATGCCGCGTGATAAATTCTACAAACTTAGCATTTCAACTGATCTTCAAAATTCCAGTGTTGCTTTCCGATCATACACAGGTAATATATTTATACCAGATGGAAAGGTTATAGTAAATGTGTCATTCAATGGAAAAACATTCTGTGAAGAATTGTATATAGTTCCGGAAGAGTACGATACATTACTTGGTCGTACTTGGATACGACATCTTCAAATCAACCTTCAAGAAATTGATTCTAAAACGAATAAAAAATCGAATGACTTGCGAGTGCAGTCTATAAGTAACAATGATGATATTATTTCTAGTTATCCCGAAATTTTTGAGGAAAAAGTAGGATTATTCCAGGAGTCAAAGTGTCATTACAACTTCGTGTAAAAAGTAAGCCAGTATTTCACAAAGAAAGAGATGTACCATACGCCCTTCGAGATAAAGTTAATAAAGAATTGGATACATTGGAAGCACAAGAAATGATTTCAAAAATAGCTACAAGTGATTGGGGATCACCTCTGGTGATAATCCCAAAACCAGATGGTAACGTTCGACTCTGTGTTGATTACAAAACTGGTGTTAATGAACGTCTTGTCAATGCAAACTATCCTATCAGACGAATTGATGATATACTCAACAGTTTGAAAAATTCAAAATATTTCTGCTGCCTTGATTTATACAAAGCTTATCTTCATGTTCAAGTAGATGAAGAAAGTAGCATAATTCAAACTTTGTCAACTCATCGTGGAACCTATCGTATGAATAGACTATCATTTGGAATTAAGACTGCTCCAAGCGAATTTAACCACGTCATTGACCAGATTCTCCAAGGCTTGCCCAAAACTATGTCCTATTTTGACGATATTGTGCACGGGACAACAAAAGCTGAATGTCAAAAGAATCTTGATCAATGCCTACAACGATTAAAGAAATACGATCTTCACTTGAATCGGAATAAATGCTCATTCTTTCAAGAGCAAATCGAATATTTAGGACATGTTGTAGAATTCAACAAGATCTCTAAAAGTCCACAGAAAGTCAAGGCTATAATGGAGATGCTCCGACCTTCAAAAGTGGAAGAATTATGCAGATTCCTAGGAATGGTTACATATTATTCTCGTTTCCTGCCCAATAATTCATCAACTACCTATCCTCTTCGACAGCTCCTTCGAAAGGACTCGGATTTCCGATGGACAGCTGCATGTGAAGCTGCTTTCATAAAATTGAAAATCGAAATAGGAAGTGATAAAACTCTTACCCCATATGATCCAGCATTACCAATAATACTTACATGCGACGCAAGTCCAGTAGGTGTTGCAGGTGTTCTTGCACACATCGTTGATGGACAACAGAGACCAATTGCATTTGCTTCAAGATCGCTAACTTCAGAAGAACAAAATTAAACTCACAGCTTGATCGTGAAGCTCTTGCAATTATATTTTCTGTAAATCATTTTTTCAACTATCTGTTTGGAAGACACTTTAAATTGGTAACTGACAATCGACCTTTGACAAGAATTTTTCATCCAAGCACAAAATTACCTTCAATGACTTCAGGTCGTTTATTTCGATATGCCACATTTTTATCAGGATTTGACAATGAAGTTGTTTTCAAGAACGGTATTGAAAACATAGATGCAGACTGTCTTTCCAGAGCTCCAATAATTCAAAAAGAATCATCTAATGATATGGCAATTAACAATTAAATAAATCTTGTGTGCATGGTATCAATTAATGAAATATCAACAGACATGTTAAATGCTGACACAATTCGAACAGCAACAGATTCTGATGAGCATTTGTCAAAAATAAAGCAAGAAATTCAAAGTAGTCCTAAACTTAGCTGTGAATATACCATGGAAAATGGAATCCTGTTGAAAGGACAGAGGGTTGTAATACCAAAAATATTCCAGAAAGCTGCTTTAGATGAACTGCATCGAACTCACATTGGTATAACAAAAATGAAACAACTAGCTCGCCGGTATATCTATTGGAAAGGAATTGACAAAGATATTGAACTTATCTCAAGAACATGTGAACGATGTGCTGAAATCAAAACCAATCCTTCAAAAGTTCAAATTCACCCCTGGGATGAACCTAAAGAAAATTGGGATCGTATACATATTGACTATGCAGGACCCTCCCAGGATTGTTTCTTTTTAATAGTTGTTGATGCAAAATGAAGATGGGCCGAGATCAAAGTAAGTCGCAATGTTCCAACCACTGCTTCTACTATAGAAATTCTTGCTGATATCTTTGCTGTCATGGCTATCTATACGTTATGGTATCAGATAATGCAACAATTTTTGTGAGTGATCAGTTTAAATCATACTGTGCTAAGAATGGGATTTTTCAGAAACACATAGCACCGGGACACCCAGCTACAAATGGATTAGCCGAGAGAAATGTACAAACACTGAAAAATCGTCTAAAAGCAATGGCTGATGATCAACTGTCAATGTATGCCAAAGTACGAGAAATTTTATTTCGATATCGAGCAACACCTTTATCTAAGAATAAAACTCCAGCTGAAATGTATTTACAGCGTAATATCCGCATTCAACTTGATGCTGTTTGACAAATGAAACATACACAAAATGATGATTACGCAGACAATTAAGCGTGGGAGACAGAGTACAAGTTCGATGCCACATTAGAAATAAGTATGTATGGAAATTGGGTACCATCACTCAAAAATTTGGCAAGTTATATTATGAAGTAAATTTAGATGATGGACATACATTCAAACGACACATTGATCAGTTGAGAAAAACTGAAATTCCAAAGAAATCTGTATCTTTTACTTCCGATACTAAATCTGATAAAGACCAATTGCCAGATAACGTACAAGTGACTGCACAACCTCTGTGGATAACAGTACCTGACTCCGGAACTAATTTACAGCGACTTGATAACGAAAATCCAGATGTACAAACTCATTCTCAACCTTGTAGTATCCAAGATACACAAGCTCAGCTTGGACCCCGGCGATCATTACGATCATATAACAAGCCAGCCTATTTTCAGGACTATGTCACGAACTGAACTTTCATTTCATGTATAGTTCCATTTTAAGCGTAAGAGAATTGTTGAATTTCCATTCTATGTATGGCAACAGCCACTTCTTGTTGTGATGTGTTCGGCTATTAAATGAGTAGCCTATTATTCTAGAATGGTGTCTTTATTTAAAGTCATCTTCAAATATAACAGACATAACAGCCATTTTGGATTTTAGTGCTGTGCTTGAAAATTTTTAGAATTTCCAGAGAGCTCCTAGGCTAACTTTTATTAGTATACTAGTGCAATCTAATCCCAGACATTTAAAAGCTGTTGTGGATGCTAAAGGATATCCAACTAAATATTAATTTTACGAAATATTAGAATATTTACTAATATGTAGAGAATTTTTACAAGTGTACGATGACTTTTGTGAGATAAAGTTTTTGTTACTTTTTGATTACTAGTTTCTTAAAAATAAAGCTTTACTATGTTTTTAAAATATTTCATGTAGTTTTGTTAAGAATAGATTATAGATCTTATTATTAAATACCCATTCTGAAATATTCATTTTAATTAATGCATAGACCCCTATTTCATTGAAAATCGTAAGTGTACGAACACTTTTGGGAGACACTGTACACACACACACACACACACACATATATATATATATATATTCATTCTTGGGCCCGTATCCTTGGGATACATGCTATCCCAACCCGTAAGGAAAAGCTTAATAAAAGACTACAACAATTAGAAGCAATGGATCCAAATGAAGAAAGATTCACAAGTGTAAATCGTCGTATTCGGGAAAATCTGGCTTGCTACCAGACAAAATACAAGGAAAAGAAGACACAAACTGTTCAAACTACCTTGGATAACTTTGTTAGGAAAAACTTTCAACGTATCTTCTGCCACAAATTCTGAACCAATGGATTGTGCTAACATAATAAGTAGTGATGACGAAGAATAATTTATGTCTTCTAAATACAATGTTTTAAATTACGTATGAAAGTAAAAAATATATGTACGTGCATATACCAAAAAAAAAAAAATTGTTTGAATTTCGACTTACGACCTACTAAACTTACGACCAATGTCTCGGTCCGTAAATCGGTCGTAAGTCGAATAATAACTGTAGTCGAAATTATCGAGTTTATAGTTAATTGTTGTCTCGTCAATTTTAGTTACTCTTCTTGAAATGTTTTATACATTGTAGAAAAAGAGACAGAGGATAATCAAGTGATGCCTGGAGCGATTCTTATATAAATTAATGTCTGCGTGGATTTTTGATAATAAAGAGAAAATCATTAATAGGACATAGATGGTCATGGAATCGTATTTTATTTTATGCTATTAATAGAAATAATGACTGTATTTCCAAACTGCATCTCTCATTATAGTGAGTTTGTATATGAACTCACGAATATACGAACTACCGGTATTATAATAGGATAATTAATATTGGTGGGGTGTTATTATATATATATATATATATATATTATATATATATATATACATACATATATACATGCATATACATACATACATACATACATACAAACCGGGTGTCCCAAAAATGGCCGATGATTTGAAAAATGAATTATGACGATTTGATGAATGAAAAATGATCAATTAAAGAAAATCGGATGGTGACAGAAATGCACGGTTTACTGCATTCTGCTTAGGTAACCAGGGAATTTATTCTTACCAATTTTCAAAATTAGTTACAAAGTTCGTCAACAGATGACGCTGTTGACTGGGAAAACTATAAAACAATGTTTTCAAAGAAAGAAGCATACGCAAAATGGCATGGATTGGCCTCCCTATTCGCCAGATTTGACGCCATGCGATTTATTTCTTTGGGGGTACTTGAAAGACCAGGTGTATCGTCACAATCCAAAAACTGTAGATGAACTGGAACAATACATGTTGCTTGTGAGAACATTCAAACTGAAATGTTTGCACGGGTGTCTGCGAATTTTGTCCTCAGACTGCACCCCGTTGTTGCTGCAAACGGTGGTTATTTTGAAAACATTGTTTTATATTTTTCCCAGTCAGCAGCGTCATCTGTTGACGAACTTTGCAACTAATTTTGAAAATTAGTGAGAATAAATTTCCTGGTTACCTAAGCAGAATGCAGCAAACCGTACATTTCTATCGCTTTCCGTTTTTCTGTAATTGATTTTTCAGATCGTCGGTCAATTTTGGGACACCTGGTATGTACATGCATATATATATATATATATATATATATATATATATATATATATATATATATATATATATATATATATATATATAGGTCAGAGATTTAAAGGGGTCAGAGATATTAAGGGGTCACAAAGGGGGTTTTTTATACGGAAAGTCTGATTTAAAACGTTAAATGCCATGCTTATTCATATTCAATAATATTACGCGGGGATAGGAATGAGTAAGCTATGGGAGTTATTATTGCCATAATGTGAACTAATAAAATAAACTTTTGGGAGAATTTCATTAATACATTCATGTAATTCGTGATTGGTGATATTCCATGAATCGAAACTTGGATTTTCACAAATTTTTATATTAATCTACATATTAGTTGAAAAATTAAAAGGTGTCTAATTTTATTCAATTTTTGTATAGCCGAGTAGTCTTGGAAATTGATATTTCCAGTTTTCTTAAGTGAGCATTCTTTTCAAACTAATAAATATCTATATTGTTGTTGCCGTATAAAGAATGAAAAAAAAAGAAAAAAAACTTTTTTAGTTTTCAATGAAATATTCATTATTCGTTTTTATATATGTATCAATGCTTGGAATATTAAGAAATTTTTATATTGATATATAGGCTAAAAAGTAAACATGCGTATAATTGTATTCAATTTTACTATACTCCAGAGTTCAATATGATTGATATTTTCAATTTTCTTCAGCAGGTTTTCCATTTTAACGGATCATTGTACCGCATTTTCCCCCCGAATCATTCAAATTAAAAAATATTGTTTGCTTTTCTGTCGAAGAATGAAATAGATACACAAATGAAAAATTTCTTTCTATATTACGGAGCAGAATTTAATAAAAGAAATCTTTAGATCCAAGTCGATAATCACTGGAGAAACTTTCTCAATAGGTTAACTCTGGGTGGAGCGAACCAGGGATGGCCACAAACCACAGCCTTAATAAAGAGAAGATTTCAGTTACTAATATATGTATATATATATATATATATATACAAGGTGCGCCCATAAAGTAACCGGAGAAATTTTTATAAATAAGAAAAATATTACTCACTTTCAAACAAATTTAACTCCTTCAAAATAATCACCAAAGGAGTCTTTACAATTTTTCCAACGTTTCTCCAAGTCATCGAAACACTGTTTATAGGCGTTGGAACTAACCGTTCGCAAAATACGCGTAACATTTCCGAGACGGTTTCAAATCTCTCTCTGTCCATTCATGGTCATCTTCAGCTTCGGAAAAAGGAAAAAAATCAGCTGGCGATAAGTCGGGAGAATATGGTGGGTGATTTATCACTGTAATTGAATGCTTAGTAAGATATTGTTGTACAGAAATTGCTGTACGGGGCCTATCATTATCGTGTAAAAGAAAGCATTGCCAAGAATCAAACAGTTCCTTCCTAACTCGCCTTATCCCGTTTCTTAATGGAAAAAGCACCTCCTTGTAAAAATACTGATTAGTTGTTTGATTTTGAGGAACAAATTCGTGGTGAATAAGTCCTTTGTAACCACAAAATGCAATCAGCATCACCTTAGTCTTTGATTTTAAGAACGAATTTTCTCCACATTTTCCTCATCCTTTGAAGTTTAAGGGCGTCCTGTCTTTGGTTCACCTTCAATGCTTTCCCGCCCACATTTAAAGCGGTTGTATCACTCATACATTTGTGTTCTTGATAACGATGCATCATTATATACTGTTCGAAGCCTCTCTAAAGTTTTGGTAGCAGATTTACCTAATTTGTAATAAAATTTAATGTTACAACGTTGTTCCATTCAGAAGGAAACTGTTTTGTACAATACCTTCTCAGTAAATGAAAATTACTACGGCGTTTTGATATGCAAACGACTAAATAACCAGTTTAAACTGGCTTTAACAAGAGTTGAGATGTCACTCTTTCTAGCTAGGTGGTTATTCTTTCACCTTTTTTATTTTATTGTTTGATCTTTTAATTTGTCCGGTTGCTTTATGGGTGCACCTTGTATATATATATATATATATATATATATATATAAATTAAGAGAATTTTCAGATTTGGTCGATTATCTCCAGAACTACTGGTCAGATATTAATTAAATTTGGTATGTACATAGGTTGATATACTGCAAAAAAAAAAATAATAATAACCATTCAACGGTTATAATGCACACGCATGATCGCGAGTAAGACTTATCAGCGTCGGAATGTATAAAACAGAGCTTACAATATCGAACAAAAAATGGGTTTATAGGGGTTATGGTTCTCTCTTACAGTTATACAGCTCTCACAATGTGAATTCATACTGGAAATCAGGCAGTTTATGAGTCTCTGTGGCAGTCGGACCCACTCCTCGAGCAACGCTGTTTTCAGGCCCTGGATGGTTTTGGTAGGTGGAAAGCGAGTTGCAATTGCTCTCCCCAAAGCGTACCCAGACATGGTCTATAGGGTTTACGTCTAGAGATCTAGCTGGACAATCTATCCGACGAATATCCTCCCTTTCCAGAAATTCGTCGACCAGATCATCTTTATGTGGAAGCGCGTTCCAGTACGTTAAAATAAAAACAGGGCCAACTGCACCATTGAAAAGGCAAACATAGGGACCAAGATCTCATCCCTATACCTCACACCAGTCACAGAGCCTGTGCGAACCACATGGAGGGCTGTGCGCCCATCCAACATGATGCCTGCCCAGACCACCAAACCTCCGCTGCCATAATGGTCTCTTTCTCGAACATTGGAGAGCAGGTAGCGGGTCCCTGGTTCTCTCCAGATGAAGGTACGTCGAGAATCAGTGTCCAGGCTGAATCGCGACTGGTCTGGGAAGAGAACATTACCCAACTGCAGTCTGGTACAAGGCAGTATTTGTCTGCACCAAGCTAAACGGCCGCACACCACTCCATTTGTCTGACAGAGGGTTCCTAACTGGAGAGAGGTATAGGGATGAGATTATACAGGCCTATGTTCGACTTTTCAGGAGTTCAGTTGGCCCTGATTTCCTTTTAATGGACGACAACGCGCTCCCACATAGAGCTTGTGTGGTCCACGAATTTCTAGAATGTGGGGATATTCGCCGTATCGATTGGTCAGCCAGATCTCCAGACCTAATCCCTATAGAGCGTGACTGGGACGCTCAGGGGGAGGGCAATTGCAACTCGCTTTCCACTTCCCAAAACCATCCAGGGCCTGAAAACAGCGTTGCTCGAGGAGTGGGTCCGACTATCACAGAGACTCATAAACTGCCTTATTTCCAGTATGAATTCACGTTGTGAGAGCTGTATATATCTTTATATATATATATATATATATATATATATATAGGCATTAATTGCATACATTGACCATTGTATTTAATTTGAATGTACTGAGTAGCGAAGCACGGGTTTTCAGCTAGTATATATATATATATATATATATATATATATATATATATATATATATATATATATATATATATATATATATATATATATATATATATATATATATATATTTATATATATATATATATATTTCTGGACAGCACCAAGGGCCCGACTTGACACAATGGGGCCCTGGGCAAAGAAGACTTTGGGGGTCCCCTCCAAGGACAGATCAAAGGGGTAGGGAACGCGTGCCCTCCAGGACCAGATTTCTACGTGAACATGTGGGACACTCACCATGCCCCCCCCCCAGAAATTGGGGCCAGAAATTCAAAAAAATTTCGATCAAGTCAAAAAATTGAAAATAAGTGTTTATTAATTAATCTCCTTTTTAATGTTAATAAATTCATCAAATTTTGTTTGGAAATTCAAAATAGATCACAGTCTGGAGTTATTACAACCCCCCCCCCCCTAAAAAAAAAGATAAAAAAACAGAAACGCTTACGGGTGTAAGTGTGCTTTCACTATAGTGGGTGCACCCTGCTCCACCCAAGATTTTTTTTTCTGTATCTGCCACTGCCCCCGTTTATTGTATTAACCAAACACCAAAGTCGAAGTCAAGCTCATAGCCAGAATTTTTTTCCGAAACTGATGGAAGAGGGTGCAAAGTGTAGTCTGGAGGAGAGGCGTTTTTAAATATAAAGACAGAAAGCAGAAGTAACATTTCATTACAACGAAATAATAAAGAAAATATTGGAGAAATCCAAATACTGGACTTTTTCCTCTTTTCACATCACATTACACCATTTTTTTGTGTGTGGAGATCAATATCTATAATCGTATGCTCTCTATACGGACTTGATTTTGTAACTGAATTTGAAAAAAACATCTATAAACAAATTTTGGAAGTGATGATAACAATCAAATGATCATTATGTGAATCATTTTCAGCAGTCATGTTGCTAAAAAAAAATCTAATATTGTTAAAATTAATGGAAATATCTTTTGCAAGAGTAGTCAAATAAAATCAAAACTTTTATAATTAGATAGGTCAAAATCTGTGACAGTTTCCTTCATTATACTTTCAACCACAACGGCCTTGTGGTACAGCGATAGTTTTCGGTGCTGAGGGTGCTCGGATCGAATCCTGGCAAAGAGCCTCTAAAATGCCTCCGTTTGTGTCGTCCCTTCATAGGGGACAATGCTGGTCCGCCTATATGGCGCCCCCATAATGAAATGGCCAGTAAAACTGCTGTGAATTATAGGCAAATGTCTTCGCGACAAGTGTCTCCTCATTGAAAAAAAAAACTTTCAACCACAATAATGTGGATATACATTTTTGATAAAACTATACTTACCAAAAAAAAAAAAAGAAGAAAAAGATGAAAAAACATTGTTGGGATATTCAATGCTCATTCCCCGTTTGTCGCCAAAGGCTGCGATAGAGCTCAGCCGCCGCCAAGGTTGGCGCACTTACGTCTGCACTTCGCCTCTTGTCTCTCTGGCGTGTTTACAAAGTGGGCCAGTCTAAGTAGGCGTTCCTTGTTTTAAACCTTTTACTAAATGTGTATAGTTGATGCTGTAAATAAAGCTTGATGTTACGACTCTGCTAGTCATCTTTCCTAATAACCTAACAAACATAACTATCTAAATATATATTTTCGTACGCATTTTTAAATTTACTAAATCATGAATAACTTAATCAAACTCAAGTTTCACTGTTATTTTTTATTCAATATGTAATAAAGCAAGAGATGAAAGTTTTTCTTGTAGAAGACTGTTTTGAACTGCCGATTTTATCCTTTTCAAAACAGAAAACGATCTTTCTCTTGAACAGTTTGACACGGGTATAGTTAAAAAAAATTCTTAAAGCAGTTTCAACAGTTGCAAATGTTTCTTCAAATTGCCTAGCTTTGTTTAACATATGCAACAAAGTATCATTCTCTTGTATTAATGATGAAAATTGCAGTAATTCATCAGAAAAAGTGTCTGCTAAGTCAGATGCATAGCATTTGTCTAAAAAGGCTGATTCTTCAAGTAGATTTAAAGAGCATTTTATATTGATTAAACATGCAAATTTTTGAGTTACTATTTCATATACCTCTTTCCGTTCAAAAAGATGCGAAATTAGAGTGTCACACGAAGCATAGTGGCACATTGATATATATTGTTCTCGTGCTGTTATTTGCACTTCAGGTGCATTAACTGCACAAAGATCTTTACTCAGTGGTGTTTTCTTTTTTCGAAAGTTTTCATAATTGTGACTTTCACCACATAGTTCCTCTGATAATTTTTCATATACAATAAAATTGTCGCGGACAGTTTGTGTAAAATCAATCAATGATTGATATAAAGGGCCTACTTCAGATAAATTGAGATTTACTTTTTGAAGCTCAATACTTGTTTGATTTAGTCGTTGTAACACTGTATCCCATCTATATATCTAAAACGCGTAGGTATGTGGCACAAAAATCGACGGTATTTATACACTCCGAATGGCAACGGCTGCAACTACTTGATGTAAACAATAGCGGCCGTCCTCAATTCAAAACCGCGTGTGTGTAGTGGCGACATTTGTTACAACCGCTGATCTGTTACAAAATATGTTTAGACCTATCAAATCCAGTGTTTAGTCATGGACAATCGTATGTAGGTTAATCTAGAGTCCGTTCTTTTGATTCTGTCACTGTAGTATCTCCTACTTCTGAAATACTCAACTCTGTATATCAAGAAGTTTTATGAATATCATAGTTGTAATCCACATTATATTTTAGTACTTGCTGAATTTTTGCTCCATTTTATAAGTGAAGAAATTTTCCCAACTATTTATTATTTGATATGATTAAGTGGAGATATCTGAATTGTGAACAATAGTACACACAGAGAGTGGTGTAATCCACACTATATTTTAGTACTTGCTGAATTTTTACTGTTTTTAAGTGAAAAAAATTTTCCCAACAATTTTTTATTTCATGTAATTTTTTCATGTAGATATCTTAATTTTGAAAAATTGTACATACAGAGAGGGATGTAATTTTAAAAATCATTGGTGTTGGTTTTCTCAGTCTTATCTTTAACTCGGTTTTGAAATAATGGAAATTTACATTTTTTAATCACGATGTTTTAGAATCGTGATTAAAAAAATTCGCCTTATAGTGAATTTAGCAATGATTGTAAATTTTTTGGCTGAGCTCCCACTACCCCTTAACAACGTATATTTATAATGACAGGTAATGGTAACATTCCTTACATATGTTACTTTCAATTGAGTTGTTTTGCAAAAGTAAATATAAAACTAAAAGCGACCATGCTGTTCGCGTAGTATCTAGTACGATTATATTCAATGCTGTTTCGAATTTTTTCATTATTTACATAAAGATGCAGCTTCTGATTTCGTGGAAGCATTTTTTTCCTGACTAGTGGATTACATGTCTAGAACATGTATTCAACTGGTATAATTTTTCCTCAAAGACTTGACTGCTGAAGCATCGGCACTCAATCGTGTAGGGCAGCAGCTTTTTATTGAAAAGTTTCCATCACCATTTTCTATTTGTTCTTTCAGTTTCTGCCAACGATGTGTGGAAACTGAAAAGAAATTATAAATTTTCTGTACCAAGGAAAACAAACCTTAGAACGGTACTATAGGACTGTACTACGTTGGCACTAACTAAATTTAAAGAATGTGCTGAACAGGGTACAAACTCGGCCAGTGGATTTATTGCTTTTATTCGGGCTTCAAGGCCAGAATACGTTTCTGACATATTCGCAGCCTGGTCCCGGATTTCTAAATTTTTCAAGATGGCTGGCTAAAAATGGATCAAATTGACCTATAAGCTCCATACATCCTAAAAAATTACCATTTAACTTAGAACCAATTGTTTCATTGCTTCCAAATCATGGCAAACCACGCTGTGATAAAAACTTTACAACAGCCTTTCCAGTAATTTGACTCTTCATTATACTGATCCATCAATGACGAGTCAATTCTATAGGCTCCATGCGTTGTGACATCTGAAAAACAGCTCGTCTATGATGAATGGAGTTTTCATGCTTAGAGAGTCTTGTAGATGCATGCTTCCAGTCATTCAAGCCAGGTATTAACTGATTTGAAGAAACGTTATTCATCATCAATTTGCACACCCAACAATATAAATTTTTTGTTGATGGTGACAAAACCAACCACTCTCGGACAACTTTTTCAGAGCTTTGTTTTATGCGGTAAAAATGTCCTTCTGTCAATTTTCTTTTAACATTGCCAAATTACCACTCAGTATCTGGCAGAATGCGTAAATTTTGATTTGGAGGCTTAGAAAGAAAGAAGTCAATCATTTTTTCATCTATTTTCAACCATAGTGCAGAATCTCCTTTATAACAAATATGATCTTCTTCAATATTTTTTTGTCGTTCTGCACAAAAATTTCAGATGTGGGATTATCACAGGGGACAGCGCCATCCTGGGAAACATTAGAATGAACGTTGCCGTCATCGTTATCCTTCGATAACGATGAGGATGATGCACTAACACTTCCAAATAGAAATAGATCCAGCCAATTTTTTTTCGCTGTTCATCTCTGTTTTCTAAGTTTTCGTTTAATCACAAACGCCAGTGTCGATTTTGGGTAATTGTAGCTCGCTAGATATGTCCTTCAAGGATCGGCCATTTCTTTGATACCCGACTACACCTTTTCTCCAAATATGAAGACGTTACGTCCACTGCTTTTCTCGCCAGGGCGTCCCAAACAGGGATACTTTTATTTGAACCACCCGCTGTATATATATATATATATATAAATAAATAAATATATATATAAATAAATAAATATATATATATATATATATATATATATATATATATATATATATATACTGCTAGCCTTTAAAGATGCAACAGCATCAAGGAGAGATGATACAATAGTCAAATTCGCAAGAAATCAAAAAGATGCTGAGATATGCAAATGATTAGCGTTTGAGCGCAATCGAACGACGCAGGAGGGAGAAAAGAAATGCCAAACTCTGTATAAAAAGAAAGTTGCTCAGCGGGTTTCTCATTCGGAAATCGCATTTGAATGCTAGCTGTTTGTGAGAAGATCATGTTATGGCTCGCAAAAGGAGAAACGGCATGTGTCGGAATCCTACCTCATAGTTTTCTAAAAATAATTGGCTAAGAATATCTAGTTTAAAATTTCACCAGAAAAAGAATTTTTCTTCAGACCCCGTCGTTTCTGCAAAATAAATTTTCTAACTGATGCGTCCATTCTTATGAATTTTTGATGCACTCGTATTTTCGCGTACAAGATAAAATTTAATTAGATCAAAACAGAAAATTTATCGCATATGTTACTTGACAGCAAATTGCTAAACAAATAAATTCATAAAAATTTACTTTAAACACCAATCAGACATTGTCTTATAATGTGAAACGTCACTTACAAAGTTTCCTCTTTGATTATCGGAGCCACTCTCTGAGTGAAAGCAGATCACATTTCCTGTCTAAATACCTTGCAAGAATCAGGAAAGTCCATTATTCCAATAGACGAGACTTGGTGTAACTTATAAACATTTTTCAAAAGTTTTGTTCAAAATTAAAATTATACATTTCCTACAGAAAAATATGAGGCGATACCTAATACAAAATTATAATTAGATGCTATATGTGTTAAATATTATTTTGGCTCAAAATAATAAAAATCCTTCTAATAAAATCATAAAAGCTAAATTAATTTAAAATAATTAAAAGAGACAAAATCAAAAATTAATCCAGTCTTCATATGAAGTCATAAAATATTTATTTACATATCATTATACATATTTCCTCATTTGCAGAACAAAGCAGATTGAGAAAATAGCAGCTACATCTTAAAAATTATAATTTCGTATTAGGCGACAGCAAAAACCAGAAGTATTACATAAGTGACATTTCTTGACACCCTTCCCTGCAGTATAAGGAGGTATAAAGACCGGATTTTTTGTACTTCATTCACTTTGGTGGGTCAAGTATCCCATCAAGCATTGTCGATCATGACTAACATCGCATATTCTTAAAAAAAACCTTTCAAAAGAAAAATAAAGTTAAAAAACACTAAATCAATTCGAAAACATAATTACGTGCGATATCTCCTTTAATTAAACACTGTAAAACCCGAGATTGAAATTGGATTTTCATAGACATTTTCCCCAGGGTGCAGCTAAAATATTTCTTTTCGCTAAAAGATCCAGTTTTATACGCTAGTAGTGAGTTGGTTACAACCCTGAATTGGTAGAAGGATGCGTTTTTGTCTGTTTTCAAGCCATGAACCTATCTATCATAACCTTCAGAGAAAGGTTTTTAACATATGCTCTGCAAAATATCTTTTCTCACACAAAGGTGTAATCGAAAGGTTTCTTTTCTGTTTGGGTACGGTGATGTCTTTTTAAATCACCCAGTAAAGAAAATTTTCTTGCAAAGAGTGCAGAAGAGAGGTTTTTCCTGTGTGGTTGCACAGATGTTTCAATGACCATGTTGACAAAATCTTTTCTCAGCAACAAACAGTGCAAGCGAAAGATTTCTCTCCGGTATGGGTGCGGAGATGTGTTTAAAAGACCCTGCTGAGAAATTCTTTTCTGACATACAATGCATGCGAACGGTTTCTCTCCCGTGTGTGTGCGGAAATGTGTTTTTAAAACACACTGTTCAGAAAACCTATTTTAACATGCCCTGCATGAGAAAGGCTACTCTCCCGTGAGGGTGAGGATATATCTTCTTAAATTACACTGTTCCGAAAATCTTTTCTCACATACAGTGCAGGACAAAGGTTTCTCTCGTGTGGCAGTGGAGATGTGAATTTAAATTATCCTTTCGAGAAAAACTTCTCACATACAGTGCACGTGATAGGTTTCTATCTTGCGTGGGTGTAGAGATGGATTTTTAAATTTTTGTTTAGAGAAAATCTTTCCTTACATGTAGCGCATGCGAAAGGTTTCTCTCATGTGTGGGTACGGATATGTCTTCTTAAATTACCCTGTACAGAAAACCTTTTCCCACAAACAGTGCAGGCGAAAGTTTTCTCTCCCGTGTGGGTGCGGACATGTATTTTTAAACTACCCTGTAAAGAAAATCTTTTCCGACATACACTGCATGGGTAGGGTTTCTCTCCCGTGTGGGTGCGGAGATGTCTTTTTAAACTCATGTGTACAGAAAACCTTTTCTCACATAAAGTGCAGGCGAAAGGTTTCTCTCCCGTGTGGGTACGGAGATGTCTTTTAAAACTAATGTGTTCAGCAAACCTTTTCTCACATAAAGTGCAGTCGAAAGGTTTCTCCCCCGTGTGGGTGCGGAGATGTCTTTTTAAACTCATGTGTACAGAAAACTTTTTCTCACATAAAGTGCAGGCGAAAGGTTTCTCCCCCGTGTGGGTGTGGATATGCGTTCTTAACTTAAAATGTGTAGAAAATATTTTCTCACATACAGTACAGGCGAAAGGTTTCTCTCCCGTGTGGGCGCGGAGATGTGTTTTTAAACTACTCTGTTCAGAAAATTCTTTCCTACATATAGTGCATGCGAAAGGTTTCTCTCCCGTGTGGATGCGGAGATGTTTTTTTAAACCTCCTTGTGAAGAAGACTTTTTATCACATACAGTGCATGCGAAAGGCTTCTCTGTGTGGGTGCGGAGATGTGCTTCCAAAGCACACTGCACAGAAAACCTTTTCTCACAACCAGTGCAGGGGAAAGGCTTCTCTCCTGTGTGGGTGCGAAGATGGGTTTTTAAATTAGTCTGTTGAGAAAATCTTTTCTGACATTCAGTGCATGCGAAAGGTTTCTCCCCTGTGTGGGCGGAGAGATGTACATTTAAATGACTCTGTTGGGTAAATCTTTTCTCACATACAGAGCAGGCGAACGGTTTCTCTCTTGTGTGGGTGCGGAGATGTGTTGTTAAAGCACTCTATGCTGAAAATCTTTTCTGACATATTGTGCAGGTGAAAGATTTTTCTGTACGGGTACAGCGAAGATTATCAATAATTTGGCTCGAATGGTGCATATTTAAGGCCGCCAACCGTGATAATGTTCCTTAACAATAATTACATTAAAAAATTATTGAACTGGAACTCTTTACATTCAGGCTAATTCTACGAGTGCATTCGCCTATAACTTCTGTAAGGTTCTACTCACAGGAATGGTATTCATTAGAAATAGTGTTTACACTGCAATACACATTTGTTCTTCTGGTATGCTAACGTTTCGTTACACAATGATTAGAAAACTGTAACTGCCAGCAGTACGTTGAACTACTAAATTTGTGAACACCAGAAAAAATTTAGTTTCGAAACAATCCGCACCGGGCACCTGAAAAGAGAGAAGAAAGGAATTTGAATACAATATAATAGCACTACATCACGTTTTATATCGCATTTTCCCCGTGAAATCAAAAGCAATATATAAGTTTGAGCAAGGAAATGAGATATCCATAAACTAAGACGTTATAAATTATGCTCTGGATAATTTAAACTATTGAGCTTTTTTAATTTTTTAATTAAAGCACGAGGTTCTTTAGCCACCCCTTTTTTTCTACTGGTAGATCATAAAGACGTGCAGATACTTGATATGTTTCAGTTTGTAGGGATCTCCACAAAACTATTGCTATCGGCCCGATCAATAATGGATAAGGAATATTCATAATTTTCCCCTTTATATTCATTTTGTTTCTCCGTAAGTGAAAATAATTTTATCACTAATTATTAAGTATATAGCTCCGAGAAATTCCAGAGATTAATATTTGATGAAAAAACACGGTTACCATGAGATTACAAAGTTTATAAATCTAATAAAATATGAAATTATTAAAGGAAATAATAAACAATATGTGGTTCAAGGGTTTGTTTAGGCATATTTGTTTGGATTGTAGTTTGGTGGGTACAGATATGTCCACCACACTGTCTCCCCATTTTATTTTGTATGTTGTGTATATAATACATTAGAATTCATAATAGTATAAATTCTTCAAATTCCTTTCCATTTACGTACTGTACAATAGTGCTTTTATGTGATTCTTCACAAAATGTTAATCAAACATTTGAAAGCAGTTATCTGTGGACCTCTTGTAGTCTATGAGATATACGTCAGAAATACACGGCTTATAAGGTTTTATTTCAGACCACCACCTTTTAAATATTGTATTCCGAGATTATAAACGTAATAAAAATGCTAAAAAACAAAAAAGAAAACCTACACGGTTATGAATCGATGTTTCTTAAAAATTACTTGTGGTAACAATTTTAACGCTCCATAGTCAGAAATATTGAGAACTGCATAAAGAAATTTTACCCGTTATTTCTCACGCAATGTTTAACTAAATAGTTTTTAACATAAGTTCAATTTTTCTGAAAAAATTATGTTTTTGCATTTCTACAAACAATATCATATATCTAAATCATTCATCATTCATATCTATCATTCAACCAATATCATTATCTTGATTTCAGTACGTCATTCTCATTAATTCTTTAAAATTTTCTCTATTTTGCGGTATGGATATTCAACGTTACGTAAACTTCTAAGAACTTCTAAGAACTTCAGAAACTTCAGATGAAGATTAAACCATACCAATTATTATACTTTTTGGTTAAAGAAAATCACATCTTTCTCTTTATAAACAACGAGATTGAAAAGTAATTGTCAATTCAAATAATTTTCATGATAGAGTATGAAATATTTTATTCTTCAGTCATATATGCATGCACTGAGAGAAACAGCAAAAGTTTAATACCATATTTAACAAAACAATGATTAAAGAAACATATATACATAGTACGCAAAACAGTAATACATGAATTAAATATTTTTAACGACAAGTAAGTTAAAAACAAGATCTACAGTCATATAAAGTTTACTACATGATTAAATTTTAACTGTTTAGTTCACACACAGCATGTTATGGTGTTTTTATAAATTACTTCCCATAAACTATTTTTCCCTTCCCTCATCCTTCCAAATTAAGGAAATTTAACACATATTATATTTATTAATAAATTTTAATCCTTAAGCGTAATACACTCGACAGGAATAAGAAAAAGTAATTTTTCTCCAATTTATACACATAAGCTAATTTGAGGATAGTGGCAAAGAATTGACTGTCTTTAATTTGAGTATGTGCAAGGACAAGAAAAATACATTGCCTAACAAAGAAGTTACTGCGACTGTTGAAATAAACTGTTGCAAAATTCTTTTATATAAATCTCATTGGAGTATAAAATATTGTTACGAGTTAGGGGCCAACTTGGCGTGTTATCGCCAGCGTGCGATGTTTTGGAGTTCGCGTGATTTAAAACTGTGGTTTAGCACGTTCACGCGTCTACCATGGAGTAAGAAATAAGTTCTGCTATAGGGTATATTGTTGGAAAATAGTTTGGTTGAGCGGTGTGGCATCTCTGGTTTTGTTTCCCAGGTGATTAAGAGGATGGAATAAAAATTGGAGTTGAAGCGCAAAAGAAACTGTTGCAAAATTCTTTTATATAAATCTCATGGGAGTATAAAATATTTACAGAATGGTAAAAAGAAGTTAATAATAATACATTATTGAGTTTACACAAGAATGCAAAAAATGAATAAGCAACAGGTTTGGATTAGGAGCATTTGGAACTTTTCAAGCATAACTACCCATTTCTGAGGTAGAGAGTTACAATGAATAATATTTGTGATTGGATTAGAGAGTACAAGAGGCTTATTATTATCTGCCTTTAATAGAAGTTAATTTATGAGAATTTTGGCACAGGCCAACAGGTGTCAGTTGAGGAGGTGGCGGTTTTTCATCTATAACTTTACCGGGACATATATCCATACACTCGTTCATAAATTTCATCAGAGAATTCAAAGCAATTTTATTCAAATTTCATTTACTTTAGAGCTTGATAAAATTGAGAACCACTTTAAGGTATCTCAACAAAATCAACTACTAAAAGTAGATCAGAAGATATAAAAATGATAGAATGAGGTGTAAGAAAATGCCACACAACACAATGAATATGCAAATATAAATTTGCATTAAGTTTTGCATATAACTGCATATATACCTATGAATACAAATATCACATTCTGACCTTTTATAATTACATTGCGCAGCACATGTAAAATTTTTAAGGAAGTACTAGATAGACATAATGCGAAGTTATCTGATGACAGAGGATTACTTATTGATTTTTTCTTTGGTTTTGGACATCTTGGAAGCTTTCTGTAGTTTACAGAGGCTGTTCGCACATTTTTAAGACGATTTTGGTAAGCGGTAATAAAAATTCGTTTGCTGCAAAAGAAATAATTGCAATTGTAGTATGTTTTTAAAAGTCAAAATTATCGTCTGCGGCTTGAAAGTTTTGTTTTTATTCAAAATGGCGTCTTTAACAAAGCAGTGGTTCGAAGGCTACATTTATGCTCTTTCCGAAGAGAAATATGCATACTCCGTTATCCAAAAACGGTGTGAGAGTCATTGTTTTGTGATATCTAAAGCGTCGATAGGTAATATCATCAACAAGATAGGAAAACAACGTCAAACTTGAGCCGCAAGTGGGACAAAAAATTCCAAACAAGTATCCAAGGAAAAAACGGACATCTTCGACTATTGCAAAGATACGTTGTTTAATGTTAAAAGAAAATCCCCCTAGTCAAAGGACAGTTGCAAAATCATTAAAATGTTCGGTGTCCACTGTAAACAAAATGATAAACGTTGATTTAAATCTTAAGAAAGCGAAAAAAACGCAATGTGCATCGTCTTCTTCCAAATCATATCGCTGAACGCAGGACACGCTGCAGAATTCTATATCAGAAACATTTATCCAAAGAAAAATGGAAAACAATTGTCACAATAGATGAATCATGGGTGTATTTAAATGATTGCAACAAAAAAAGAGCCATTTATTATCATAAAAGGGGTGAAAAAATTTTAAGTACATGATTAAAAGAATCGAAAGAAAGTTTTTCTAAGGGATTCATGATTGTTGCTGGTTTTTCTTATAATGGCAAGTTAAAAATAAAGAGAGTGGAAAAAAATGTCATTAACTCCAAATACTATCAGGAACATATTTTATCGCAAATTTTTCTGAATGAAATACCATCGCTTTACCCACAGTGCTATCAATCTGTGAGACTCCATCAGGACAAAGCTAGCAGTCACACATCAAAATCCACTGTAAATTTCCTAAAAGAAATGGAACAAAAAACTGGTATCAAGGCCATACCCTTCACTGATATCCCTACTAAATATCCCGATGTATCACCTATGGATTTTTGTGCTTTCGGACTTTTAAAATCTGCATTATCCAAACGTCGTCCCAAAATCCTTACCGGAGTCTGGAAAGCTGTTCAGGAGGAATGGGATAGAATACCTCTTCTGACACTTCAAAAGGCATTATTATCCTGGAAATTGCGGTGTTGAAAGATAGTTCAGAATAAGGGATATCAAATAGAACATTTAAAACACAAGAATTTTATGTAATTTAGTTTTGTGAATACAATATACATCGTCTAAAAAATGTGTGAACAGCCTCTGTATAATTATACTTACAGAATGAAGTCACATCAGAATTTCAGAAAACATGTTTACGAGAATCAAAAAGGATATTTATTTACCTGTATGTGGATGTAAAAATGATTTAGAATACAAAATGAAGTCTATAAAAGATGTTGATGCACATAGCTATATGCTGGTTATAGAAATAGAAGTTGTAAGGTATACATAAGATTCGATTCACAAGAATCGAACTTTTGAGTGAATGAATTAAAGAAGCTGCTTGAGATATGCTAATCTCGGCATACGCACTTGGTATAAATACCAAGCAGCTTGATTAATACAGAGGTTGAAAAAGGTTGTTAAAGTTGATAGATAAGCGAGAGGGAGCTACGAGGTAAGCAACTCCAGGTGCTATCCTGAGCTAGTGCTTAGGGGGCCCAAAGTTTACGTGGCAGTACTGCTGGTTTGACTCTCTGCTGGTTTGTGAGTATGGCAAAGTGTATTTTTATTGAATGCTAATATATATATTCCGTACAAGTAGTACTTATGCTTATTGCTGTAAAAGCAAATTCTATATGTGCAACGAATTCAATAAACATTGTTTCATGTATAAACTGTGTTTGTATCAAATTCATTTAGAGTGCCACTTCAAATTATATACACCCAAGTCTGGGTAGAAGGGATATATTCTCTATACTGGCCCCACGTTGGGCGCCACGTTAGGGTTTACATATGCCAATATTAATTTTTTCCATCTAGAAATATAATTTATTCCATGCATATTCCATGAAAGTGTAATTACATGACACATTTCAGGAGCACTGAGGAAAATAAAATGAACGAGAATTTTTAAAACTTTATTTTTGAAAATTTTACTATACTTACTTTCTATCAATTAAATATATTTTACCCCTATGAGTGAAGGGGGAGTATATATAAATCCTAAAACAAACATCAATTTGAATAATACTGAACATGAGGACAGAAACTATATATATGAAAAAATTATGGAAGACATGATCAGAAAGAAAGCAGTTATAAATTTTGCCTGTACAAAATAATCTATTAAACATAAAGAACATGCAGGTAAGAGAAGAAATAATTAAAATCTAGTTCTAAACTGACTGAAGTACAATTTTTTTAATAAATATTTTGGTTTAAATCATATCAAGGCTGCAACAAATATATGTTGGTACAGATTTTAAAATTTTAATATGTTTCTAATTAAGAAATCTTTATAATGCATATTGCAGAGAAAATTAAACATTTTGATGTATAATATATTATAAATTGCATACAGCTTTGAAGTATTAAATTATTTATTTTTCATTTAATAAGAATTTTAAATCATCCTCTTTGAAATGCATTGATTTATAACTTTAAACAAGCCTATTTATAATGAATGATGTACCTAAAATGATGAATGTTTAGGACTATTATATTTCATGCTGTTGGTGTTACCTTTGTTACAGTGAAAGAAAAAAATGAATATTATTCATTAAATCATGTCATCAAAAATTTTAACACTCAATGAATAGAGAGACAAATAACATAAAAAAAGATTTGAAATGCAAATCATAAATAAAAAAATCTCCCATATATGAATGATACAAGAAAGCACTGCCTAAACTGCAGATAACTGCTCACAAAGCTGTAAAAACTCACCAAATCTGGTGCCAGTTTACCATTATTGCGGATAATTTAATTATTTAATTAGTTCTGTCTAAAAGTTTCATATGAAATTAACAGTGTATATCGATTTCAGTATAATTTTAAACATTTTAAAGCAAATAAATGATGGTTTGTTAACTTCGATAAACTTTAGGTATTTAAACTATTTTAACATATTTTTAGCATGGAATTAAATTAATAAAACCCCAAACACATGAATGTTGGAAAAAGTGCTGAATTTTTGGTACTTACGTATTATCCCTTCCACCGTTTTTGCCGTAACTGTATGATTTAGCTCCAAGAGTTTGTAGCGTGACTTCACAACACACTCATAAGATATTCGCCTTTGTTTTATATAACACAGACTAATCCGAGATAAGCCTTTTAATTTATTTTATTTATTTTCTTGTTATTGAAAAAAATATATATAAAGTGTACTTGTATTTCTCTATTTTTTCCCCTTGTATTTAAAAAAAAATTATAGAAATTTGGGACCTACCTTCTGCGGTAAAGCAAGCAAAGGAGTATTTTCAAAGCTGCAGTATCCTGGAATAAAAAAAAATAAGCTGAACTGTATTAATTTAATTTAATTATATGTTTACAATGAATTAAATGTTAATTTAATTCAATATTAGTGTGGATTGGAATCGTACTTTTAAAATAGAGGGTTTCATATGTTCAAAAAATAATTGGAATAATAATAAAACAAAATTAACATTAAAATTACTAAAGTATATTTTTAAAAATTATTCAATATTGGTGTATTACAGTTAATTATTCGGTGATCAACTTCCTCACACAAACACACACAAACACACACAAAAAAACACTTTAAGGATAGTTGTTCTTAGAATATTTTTTATTAATTTTTTGCATGTTGTCTGTGTCTCTCTAACTCCCCAACACAGACTGACCATCGTGGGTTTCCCCTCCTATGACCTCCATGGTAGCATCCCCTTCTCTGGTAGAGAGCTCCAGGCATGACACACTATTAACCATTTATGGCGCTAAATCTAATATACCGGGTGGTTATAATTAAACTTCCCCTATAAACGGCATCCTACAGCGCAAACGGGTGAACAGAATGCAACGAAATTTCGTATATGGGCTATACACGAGATGCGCTCACGGAATTTCGAAAAAAAATTTCAGTTCCAAAATGTCTACTAGAAGGCGCCTTTTCGGGAAAAACATGAAATTTAACACAATAAACGACCAAAACGGAATACAGAAACAATATTAACAATCCAGAACAAGAATTATGAGTAATAAAATGTAAAACCGGGAAAAGCTGTCAGTTGTAGGAGAAAAATGTCGAGATTTGCATGCTTGGGAAGAAGAGGAAGCTTTATGCAAAACACGTTAGGGTATAAAACGTTTGCAGACGTTGTCATGTTTAAGTCGATGTCTATTGTGCCGAATTATTGTGGGGATGTTGTGACGTTGGATGATTTAAAGAACTCCATTACGCTTCATGTGCGAAGCATCACCACTGATCAGTTACGATCTGCTGTTGAACACACTGTCCATCGACTTGAAATTTCGCAGGTGAATGAAGGTGGTCACGTGGAGCAGCTTTCCCTACATCTTCCTGGACACTATTAACAACTGCTCCTCTTGTGCAATTTCGTCCTAATCTGTTCTTGTTTCTGCAAACTGAACTGTTTTTGTTTCTCCCTTACCTTTACTTAATGTGATTCGATGACAAGGTGATCAGAAACTAGTCAATAAATGTTAATATTGTTTCTGCACTCCGTTTTGGTCGTTTATTGTGTTAAATTTCATGTTTTTCCCGAAAAGGCGCCCTCTGGTGGACATTTTGGAGCTAATTTTTTTTTTTCAAAATTCCGTGAGCGCATCTCGTGTATAGCCCATATACAAAATTTCGTTGCATTCCGTTCACCCGTTTGCGCTGTAAGATGCCGTTTATAGGGGAAGTTTAATTATTACCACCCGGTACATGTTTAACGACAGGTTTTGTTTGTTGAAAATGGCCGACAGGATAGTACGCAAATATCAAATTTTTTTACGGCCTCGAATATGGTGATTTTATAAGTGGTTCCTTTGCTTATGTTTTGCTACAATTAGACTTTCTCTTTATAATAAATGTTTTTATTATTCAGTTTCATGGCTTAATATGCTGCAAATGTGACCCAGCGAAGCTTCACTCTTATATCACCAAAGATCAATGATTATTGCTCAGAAATGTCACTTGGTTTTTTTTTTCCAATTTCTACTAATTGAATTTTAATAATGATCATTTAGATGTTTTTAGGCAATGAAATTTGAAATTACCTTCAGATAAAAAATTATATGTTCAGGGAAAGAAAAATATTTTGAATTCCCTTCATAACATTTTTATTTTCCTCCCTTTCAAGGAATAGAATTCGGAAGATGAGAGCTTACCCTTGGAATTTCATATCAAGATCATTGGTCTTACTTCAGACCTGAGAGCATCTGGTAGTTAATTTTATACCCTTTTCTAAAATATTTTCATTATGTTCCTAGTTTTATAAATTGTTTTTTATACACCCTATCATACGACGCTTAAAAAAAAATATTTAAATTTTAACCTACTTTTTGAAACTGATTGATACATTTTGGACAGTGCAAATAATTGCACTGTTTTAATTATTTACTCCATATGAATGCTGTATTCAACTTTCAACTGAATTTTCATACAAAGTGTCAACTGTCAGGCGAAAAGTTTAAAAACAGTAAGAAATAGTACTTTCGTAAATTTCTAATCAGGAGAACTCCATTTGGTAGAATTGACAAATTTTCGCAAAACAGCAAAGAATATGGAACTGTTTCCCATATTATTTATCGTTTACCACAACTACACTGCTGGCCACTGTAAATGCAACACCCTGAAGGAAACATGCAAATAACATGAAATTTACAACATGCATTAGCGGAGGTGAGATATGCAAATGATTAAAATTTCAGCGCAGACGCACATCACGCGCGCCTGTGGCGCCACATCAAAGCGCTATTTAAGGCTTGGAGATTTCGACGATTTCAAGTTCGGCAATTGTGTTTTTCTTGTGGTTTTTTCAAAAAAACGATCAATTATGCCTCGTCGAAAACAGCGATCATCTTTTGATCAAGTATCCGAGTTCGACAGAGGAAGGATAGTGGCCTACCGAGATTTCGGATTATCTTTCAGGGAAATCGGTAGTCGTGTTGGACGAAACCAAACAACTGTAATGCGGATATGTTATCATTGGATGCAGGAGGGTACGACGGACCGGCGTGTTCGATCGCATCCACCTCAGCGCATCACTTCACGTGATGACAGGCGAATTGTGCGCATGGCAGTGACGGCTCGCTCAGTCACATCACGAACCATAGCACAGCACATAGAGTCTGTAACGCATCATCCAGTGTCTGTGCGTACCATTCGACGCCGTTTACAGCAGAATTGTCTGTCCGCAAGACGTCCATTGCTTTGTCTACCCTTGACGCAGAACCACAGACGTCTCCGCCGCCAATGGTGCGATGACAGAAGGATGTGGACGGCAGAATGGAATGAAATTGTCTTTACTGACGAGTCACGCTTCTGTCTGCAACAACACGATGGTCGCATTCGAGTCTGGAGACACCGTGAAGAGAGGATGCTGAACAGCTGCGTTATGTACCGCCACACTGGTCCTGCACCGGGTATTATGGTATGTATTGGATATCACTCTCGCACACCTCTAGTACGCATTGCCGGTACTTTAAACAGCCAGCGCTACATCTCCGAGGTGTTGGAGCCAGTTGTCCTTCCTTACCTTCAGGGCTTGCCCACAGCCATATTTCAACAGGATAATGCGCGACCACACGTGGCACGCAATGTCCAACGGTTCTTCGTCAATCGCCATATTGAATTGCTTCCCTGACCGCCTCGCTCTCCGGATCTTTCGCCGATAAAAAACATGTGGTCCATGGTTGCTCTACGATTGACCCAGATTCCATCTCCAGCTGCCACAGCAGATCAACTTTGGCAACGTATGGAAGCTGCTTGGTCTGCTGTACCCCAAGAACTCATCCAAAGTCTCTTTGAATGAATGCCGAGGCGTGTGGCAGCGGTGATCTCCAACAATGGTGGCTATTCTGGCTACTGATTTTGGCAGGAACCACACTTCGCAGAAGTCTATAAATTTAATCATTTGATACTTGGTCAACATGTTATCTACAAAATAAATTTTGTTGTGATATCTCTTGTCTTTCTTGGTGTTGCAATTTGGGTGGCCAGCAGTGTATTAACAGTTCAAAAATATTCGTATAGCTCATAACCAGCAAAGCTGCTAAACACGTTATGTCCAACTTGAATGATGATATATTTATAAATTTTGGATATACCGAAATTGAAAATAAAATTATCAGAGGAATCAGATTGGCAACTTTTTGCAATCTTTTGAAATCATGGTGCGTATATTTTAATTGAACGCCTACGTTGATGAGAAAGTAATAATTCATTAATTTGCTGAAACAGCATATAATGGATGAACATGCAGTTTTTAACCGTTAAATAGTTATACGTATTGTATAAACATTCAGCTTCACTCATAAAAAAAATTGCGGAAAATATAGAAATCATATATATCATTTTCATCTTCTTAACCCATTACCTGGTAGTGTTGCATTTTTGCAACATTAATTTAATATTTTTTTTATATATAAATATTATCAATTATGTGTAAACAAATGAAGAGTATGTTAAAAAAATCTTTTGAAATTTTGTAATAAATTATTAAAATGAATTAATTTTTATATTTTAACAGTTAAATTTTTCAACAAATGTCACTGAGTTTTAACTGCTGATATTTATCACTTTTGATGAATTTTCAAAGGTGTCAGAATATGTGCAGTTTCAAAAGCAGCTTTTAAACAAAAATCTTGATTCCTTATAAATAAAATGGCGACATCAGGTAAGCTATTTTCTGTTACTATTTCTTTGTAACTACTGGTTATAAAAAATTTTGCAAAAATATAACACTAGTATGATTCAGTATATAATAGATCTAATGTGCTGATAATGCTGATTTTAAATGATCCATTATTTCGGATCCATTTAGACAAAGACAATGTCTGACCATTGATGAAGATTTAGAATACTTAAATGAATTGGAAGATGATGATTTATCTGATATTTCATAAGAAAGTGATAATGAAGCTCATCAATGTGATTTTAGTTATCATTCCACCAGGCCCAGACATAGTCACAGATGATGAAAATTTAGATGATGATCTGTTGCAGGATAATATACAGATTCCAAAGGATGTTTCAGTTGAAACTGAAATTCATGATCATAAATCGCATTGTTCAAAATATAGTAGAAAGGGTAGAAAATCCTCCAAAAGTAAAATTTCTTGGAAAAAGTCATGTGCAACTTATAAATTGATGCCCGTTTCTAATGAAGATGAAAAAATGGAGATTACATCAGCCGATTTATCCAATCTCCAACCTATTGATGTTGTCTTAGCCCGGCCACACACCGAATGCAACAAAACATTGCGCAACGTTTCTGTTGCTAGACGTTGCACAACCAAAATGTTTTATCGTGGAAAATGATGATACATTTTGACTCGCAACGCTAGGTTGATTTGATATTTCATCAGTAGTAAGTAAGAACACGGGAATTGAAGAGGTCTGCAGTATTTTGTTCTTTGTTGAGGGAAGTGTTCAGTTTTGGGAAAGTAGTTTGGTCATAATTGTGGGTGATATGGCAAGTGAGGAAGTAGAAGTAGCTATTCTTTTGTGGCAATTTATACAATGTTTGGATGAAAAACCAGAAAGAAGCTGTTGGATTCATCCAATCAATAAAAAAAGAGACATTGGCAGTTTTATTAAATAACTTAGAAATGACCCAGATAAGTTTTACAATTATTGTAGGTTAAGCATACCTACGTTTGATTATCTCTTGGGACTTGTTGAAGACAAGATACGGAAAAAAGAACACCAACTACCGGAAAAGTATACCTCCAGAAGAAAGGCTTTTAATAACATTACGGAATAACTTTTAATAACATTGTTGAACAACAAAAGCTTTTTTGTTTTGTAAACGTATTAATATAAAGAGCAGTAACAAAAGAAAGACAAATATATAGTTAAGTATCTACTTTTAAATCTAAGAAAAACATATCTCATAAAATATTTTTAAAAATCAATCAATAAAAAAAAACAAAACGTAAGCGCAATTTTTGTTTCTCCTTGTACCAATTTTGCCGCCCCTCAAATTTGCCGCTCTCGGCAGATGCCCTGAGTGACGCAACGCTATTTTTCTTTCTTACGAATATCTTAAAAAATGGGGTGTCTGGATTACTTGAGGGCAAGGTTTATTCGATTAAATGTGATAAATTGGTGTGGTACATACTTGGAATATTCAATTCCTCAGCTATATCTTTCCAAATTTTATTTTTACATCTTGGTTGTGGTTGTCCTTTGCTCTAAAATCATAAATTTCTGTCCTTGCGTGGACAAGAACTATCAACTTGTCAGCATCAACCTCCATCTCTTTTTATTATAATAATGCAAAAATCCTCAACACGGAGCATTAATGAAAATAAAATGCTCGTGTTCCCGCACATGCGCAGATGAAATGTTTCACCAGCTGTGTGTCGAGAAACATCGGTCAGAGAAGCATATGCTTTTGTTGCAGCAACGTTTCCGAAATGACGCGACGTGTTTCAAAACAATGTTGCATCCGGTGTGAAGCACTCTCCTTTGATTACATTGCAGACGATGCGTCCGATATAGAAAGCTAGAAACAGAAACGTTGCGCAATGTTTTGTTGCATTCGATGTGTGGCCAGGCTTAAAATTCTTTAATGAAACACTTTTAGAGCATATTGTAGCAGAAACTATAAAATATACTCCTCATTGGGGAACAGCTTTTTCAGACGCACCGCCCTTGGCGATAAGTTGGCGCCAAAAGTTTTTGTCGCCAATTTGTCGCCAAGGAAGTTTCCGTAGACATGTTAGGCTTAAAGTGCGAAATGTAAACAAAATATGGAACAGATGTAGTAAACATAATAAATTGGAAAAAAACTTACTGCTGGGTTTATTAAACTCGTAGGCGCACACGGGATATTAAAAACACATAAATACAAAATATAAAAGCTTAAAAATAATGAGAAATTTGTTAGGTTGGGGGCTGCCCCCCCCCAACCCCTCGCTAAAAATAGTCAGTATATTGCAACTAATAATAACTTATTTAAATAAACATAAAATACACCTTGGTTAAATATATATTTCTCCATTAAACATAAATTACAGTACAAATTCAATTGAAAAAAATACGTGTTCACAATAAAATATAAAAAAGGGATCTATTTGTATTATATCGCCTCTATTTTAGACACCAAAATCCCCGGATATTTCTCAATTACACTAAATACTACAGGCATAATTAATAAAAAACAAAAATAAATTGAAATATACAACCAGACTAATTTGTATCCATGCTGCTTCAAAGCACACAGTTAAATGTCAAATTCAAACTCAGAACGCAAAATTCAAAAACTGTTGCCACAACATAATATTACTACACTAAAGAACGTAAAAAACCATTCACGGCGCCTATAAATGACGCAAAATACAAAACAAAACCGAATCGGCAACAACAAAATCCAAAAAAGCAACAAAAACACAAATTGGCAACACCAAAGTAAAAACCGGCATCCCTTAAAAAACTCGCCAAACAACCAACAGATTTGGCTAAATAGTCCCCCTTGGCGTTTGTTGCGTATACTACATTTCTACCCCGCCGCATTTTAAATCAACCACAACGCTTTCAAAAACTGAAACGTAGAAACGCATAACACAACCAACATATAAATCCATCAAACCACATCTAAATTAACCGTTTAAATTAACATTTTATTTAAAATAAACCGCAAAAAAACCTCATTTAGGCTCCCACTTTATATCCCTAAGAACCCCAACAGTACGCATATCTCACAAAAATCTACATCTAATAGTATCCAAAATACGTCATTAATATTTCGCAACATGGCCGCCATATTATATCACGTAAACATACGCACACGACCAGCCATTCAAACTGGGTTGCCTCAAAATAACAAAATCTCTCCAAAATCACATGGTTACCACGCCATACACAAAATCTTGAAGCTTGGCAGGGCGGTGCGTCTGAAAAAGCTGAACCAAAACGGGAACAGTTAATAGCTAGTTATAACTTTCATATGGGTGGAGTTGATATCCTAGCTAATTTCATTGCTTCTTACCAGATAAATAACAGACCAAAAAATGGTGGTGGCCAATTTTCACTAATTTCAATGACGTAGCAAAAGTGAATGCATGAAAACTGTATCGAATGTGCATTGATCCTTCAATAAGTTATCAGATTTCAAAAGAATTTCGATAATTTCTTTACTTAAAATACCAAGAATCGGTGATACATCCAGAGAAGAAAGTGAAGAATCACTGGAAAAATTTTAAAATCCTGGACGTCCATCATCTATGAAAAATTTATTTTTGAAAAAACAAAACAAGATTGCATCAATCACATAATTGACAGAAATCCTGAAAATAAAAGGAGACGCTTCAAACATTGCAGTAGCCAAACTGTAACAATTTGCAACAAATGCGCAGTCCCATTTTATGCTAAATGTTTCAGAACATTTCATGTAACTCGGATATAAAATATACCACTTTCTGCCAGTGTTGCGTTTTCGCAATATTTTGTAAATCACAAGGAAATAATATATTTTTGGGGAAATGGTTTTATTCGTTTAAATGTTCAATTAAAATCACAGAATATTGATTTTGTCTACGTTAAGTGTGTACGGCAGGTAATGGGTAACAAAACAGTCCGTCATACAACACAGATAAAATTACCTGTAAATTAAATTTACTTGAACACCTGTTTGTTCTTGTACCATCTAGATCAACAGTCTTTCATTCCGTGATCCATTCTGAAAGCTGAGAAAATTGTTGCAAGAGCACCGCTGTTGTCTTTGGAATACTAAGAAGCTGAGAAAATTGTTGCAAGAGCACCGCTGTTGTCTTTGGAATACTAAGAAGCTGAGAAAATTGTTGCAAGAGCACCGCTGTTGTCTTTGGAATACTAAGATTACAGGAGAATTGAACGCAATAAGCAACATAAACAACCTCGCGCTTAAGCGATTTCGTTGCCACTGTTGAGTATAAATATATGCACCAGTAGGCTGTGGGTAGACAGCCGGCTGGCCGGTCGGTTAGTAATACGCCATCGGAGTGCGACGCCATTTTCGGCTTTAGAGACCAGAACTAATCGCTCCCATGTTAACGTCCATAGAGGAAAATTTCGAGGATTTTTTGCTTCAAAGCCAATATTTTTTAACTCTTAAAACCTATTGAAATATATACCGAAGAACGTCAACTTAATTTTAAAAATACTTTTAACCGTGTTCCAAACGCAATATTTAATGGAAATTGAAAGGTTTCTTTGGAAATCGGCTGTTTTACGCTTTGTGCGCAAACTTTTTGGCAGAGAGTTGGCTGATTTTCGCAAAGTGCGAATGCTTTTGTATATTTCAGATTAATCTCTGGTTTGGCGATAAATATCTCACTGGCGCAATAAATTCTATGTTGAGGTGACGGGTAGACGCCAGATATTAGTTGAAATATTCTGGTTTTGACTTAAGATGAAAACATTTCGTTTTAAAATTTTATTTATTATTTTTCTTCATCAACATTATTTTTCTCCTCTTACAACCGACGTATTTCATTTAAAAGTATTTTGCACTGTACCAAAAGCTGAATACAATTTATGATATTATTTTTGGTGTAGTACAGATCAGTTTTATCCCTCCTTATTTAAATACTAGCCGGGCTTCACCCGGCTAGGCTCGGGCTTCGCCTAGCTAATCTCAAGCCATCCGTGCAACATATTTATGTAGTTCGGGCCCCACAAAAGAAAAAAAGCCTACAAATGTATTAAATTCAAGATAATTAATTCCTTTCAATTTTCATTCCCGTCGCTGCCGACAGATGGCAGCACCACTGCTCCAGATGATTTGGTTTCTCAGCAGTGAGTGATTTTAGAATGAAAATATCTCTAAAACTATTGAATTAACAGAATAAGTGTACGCAGAAAAAATTATCAGTTTTCGAAGCTCTTTCCAAATATGTAGCATTTATGTACTTTCATGAGAAAAAAAATACACCGATTTTCCTGTATATTTGTCGGCCATTTTTTTTCGAGGAGTGGCCCACCCGGATGAGTTACGGTCACGTGATTTCTCGACATCCACTTGTCCCTTTATTATTATTTAAATATGCTCTGTTTTGCTGTTGACTGTAGTCATCGGAATTTAAAGCACACCTGTTCATTTTTTCGTTTCCCATTGGATATAAAAAAAGAAAAAAGTGGGCTGAATTGTGTCGGTAAGTATTTCTTTACTAAATTTAAGTAATTGTATTTCGTTTTCTGTTCGAACTTAATTTATTGATTGTTAAATCATTTAGCTTTAACTGTTTGAAAATTTAAAACTTAAGGAAAACTGAAAAATTAAGAAGCTGTATTTTGCGTATTTTTATTAGTTGTTAAAATCTCAAATATTAATAAGCTCAATAGTTTGTCTCATATTTGATTACTAAAATACTGAATTGCGACGTTTCCTCATTTTAGCCTAAGCATCAAAGATCGAGATCTAATGTGACCATGCTATTTGCTCTCTCAGAAGGAAGGTTCAGCCATGATGTTAGAATAATGATCGAGTTTTCAAAAGTTTTAATTGAATTCCATCTGATTTCTAAAAATTTTAAGAACTTCTTAGAAATGCACAATCCTCTAGAACAGATGTGATTTTTTAACTGATATTTCCATTAAAAACCTATGCTTGTAGTATAAATAATTTTTGGTCAGTGTACGATATTTGTGGCGATTCCATGAATACAATACATTTACTTTTTAGAAAATTCATAATATTTAAACCTTGAATCGTTAGTATTAATAGATTATTTGCTGTTGTTTTATATCTCTAAAAACTTTCACTGAAAATGATACGTTTTATAGCTTCTAGCAATTATTTTCACTATCTAGTTATGATTATAAATAAGTATTTTGCAATTAGAAATAACAATTTGTGCATTATCACCTCAAATTATAATTTTCAAAAGTTAAATAGAAGATCTGATTCGATTCCTGATCTCAATGCTCGGCTGTGTAGCTGTCACTTCAAAGACCAGGAGTGTCAAACTGAAAGGCTACCTTGGGCCAAACAAACAAGGTTTAACTATAGGTGGGCCGCAAAAAAATCAATATTAATAGAAACGTAGGTTTATTTACCTAATTACAGTATATTCAACATAAATATACGCATTTTGTTTAATAATGGCAAAAAAGAGTATCATTAAAAAAACATTTAGCGAATTCTTCCTATCTTATTATAATTCTGCGTCGGTTATTTTATTATATATTATTGTGGGCCAATATACTGGCCGGGCCGCAAAAATGTTCGTCGCGGGCCGCGAGTTTGACACCCCTGTCAAAGACGATCTGAAGGACAATGGACCATCTATTTTTAAATGGAATTCATGCAAATACTTTGATAATATCAAAGAAGAAAATAAACAAGTTCGGTAAGTCTAATAAATATGTTTTCGTCTATGTCTATAAATGCAGATTTCTCTTTGCTTGTAAATTGGGTTTCTGAATAATTGGTATTTCTTAATGGGCACACTACTTGATTTTACTTTTTATCTTATTCTAATACAAAGATGTCACCATTTATTATTGGTAAGGCAGAAATATTCTTTAAAGCCCGTGTTTAAAGAAGTTTTATACGCCCATGATTTACGTTGGAAAACTTACATTTCTGAGCTTTACGTTGTATACAATGTATAAAAATAAATCATATTAGAATTCAATTTTTCGCTACCCACATCATAAGGTGTTTAGCGTTGCGAGCTTAAACTGCGGGGATTTAGGTTTGGAGAAATAAAAGTTCAATTGTAAGGAGCGATATTGGGTTACTTACGGTTCTCCCAGAAGCCCAACTAAAAAATAATTACGGTGTGTAAAGGGGAACGGCCTTAGAAAAGTGTTTGTTGCACTAGAAAAAAAATTCAATTTTAGAATAATTAAGAGCTTTTGCTTTGCTCAAATTTAACATATGGTGTTTTTGTTTTCTTTTCTTTTCCCTCTATAAGTCTATGAAACTTCATTTTTTTATTTTTGAAGATTTTTATGCTGTTATTTCTCCAACAATAGGAAGCAGAATAGAGATCGTGATCATCTACAAACTAAAGATGCGACCATCAGTTCTTCTCAGATGTCCGAAAATGGAATAAATTATGTGAATCCCTTTGAGACAACTGCCAAAACCGTCACAGAAGAGCACAAAAAAAGGAAACAAATAATTAATTTTTCATCTATAAAGGACAGCGATAAGCTAGTGACCCATTATACTGGCTTAAAAAATGTGGCAGTCTTTATCTTAATGCTAAATTTTATTGAACGATTTGAGTTTAATTACTTTCACAAGTTTAGAGTCACTGCTATAGCTTTGGAGGATCAGTTGCTAATTTGCCTTATGGAACTTAGGCACGATTTTACCTTTACAGAACTGTCTGTCAGATTCAGCTCATGCGAGAAAACAATAAGTAATGCTTTTCTTACGTTGTTACATGTATTACATGAAGTTCTTTTCCAGTTTATGATGGGAAATGAAAATATCCCATTATTATATTCGTTGAAAAAGCGATATCCAAAAATTTCTGATCCATTTCCACACTGTAGATTCCTCATTGACTGCACTGAAATTCGAATAGAAAGCCCAAGAGATAATATGAATGCTCAAAAGCAAACTTACTCACACTATAAACATATGCAGACTTTCAAAAGTTTGACTGCAGTTTTTCCCTATGGTCTGCTATGTTTTGTTAGTGACCTATATCCTGGATCCATTTCTGATACAGAAATTTTTCAGAGGTGTGGTATAATCGAAATCTTAAAGCCAGGAGATCTTATCATTGCTGATAAAGGTTTTGCAATATATGATTTAATGCCTCAGGGTGTCATATTTAACATCCCACTATATTTAATACACCCTCAATTCACCACAAAGGAATGTAAATTTACTACAAAAATCGTACGAGCTAGGGTACGAGTAAAAAGAGTGAATCAAAGAATAAAAATATTCAAAATATTAAATAATATTTCCCATAACTTGAGATCCTTTGCATCAAAAGTCTTTCAGGTATGTTCTTTACTTGTCAACTTGCAGGCTCCAGTTTTGAAAATTAATAAAAATGAAACAGAACAGGAACGAGAACTTTTAAATACAACAGATAGTGGCTAAATACTATTACTTAAAAATTATCTTTATTTTATTCTACCGCTAGCTGAATACCCGTGATTCGTGATGCAATACATTACTACCATCAGTTATGTAATTTGGTTAATTTAATTTAAATTAACTTTAGCAGTAAAGTGTTGTCATTCCTCAGAGGAATTCACCATATAATTTAACGACCGTGATCCGACATTAAATATGGGTTTTAGATCTTTATTAATTTATTTATTTGGGGGGGATTTAAGTGAATATTTGAACATCCTTGAAGGTTAAATTAAAAAATCTTTCTTAGTGAGCACCTTGGGCATTAGATAAGACAAAGAATTTCGTAAACAATAATGGAACTCTAGTTAAAAACAGTAAATCATTTACGTACAATTTATATTTTTAAAAATATTATGTAACATTTTTGAGTGATGATATTCTTTAAAAGTATTTGAACGCAAAATATGCTAAACAATCAAATTTAAAAAAATAATTTATTACAATTACATAATATTCACATGACATTACATTAAATAACTACATTATTATGCTACTCAATCCAGCTATGTGGCCATGTTTAACTGGAGAGTTTGATTTTTCGACGAAATGTTCTTTAAGACATTTTTCTGCTGTCCCTGAAGTCAAAGAAAAGATTTTAATGCCTGCCCTCTATTAAATCTGGATTGAAGGCCCGAGGTAGCTTTGTAGTAGCGCGTCGGCTTTCGGTACTGAAGGTGCTCGAATCGAATCCTGAGCGCCATTAAATACCTTCGTGTCTAAGCCGGATATGGGCAAGTTACATCCGGAGACCGGAAAATCATTGTATGAGGTCCAAGAGGGTGGGAGAAGGCACGATCCCCTCCCCTCGATGTCACCCCTCGGGATGCTCCGTCAAAATTTAGGTGGCACATGGCTAAGTTGGGCTGGATTGAATACTATGTGTATTACGACACACTATGTTCAACAATCATTTTATAAGAGTATAAATAAATATGTTTCTATAAAAATCAATAAACTTTTTTATGTTTACTGACCATTCAGCTTTTTTCAGTACTGAGACAATTAAAGTAACATTTGGTGTCCAAATAATGAGATTTGGAAGTTGCTCGTTTCTGGGAAGTGTGCTTTCGGCTTATTTTGTAAATTTATTGTAAATATTTGTAATTCTTCTTAGTTTATTTTATTTGTTTTGTTTTGTCTGTTTCTTCTGTTTCCTTAGTGTTTTATACTTACCTCTGTAAGTCCCGTGTGATACTTTGCAGTACACGGGAATTTTATGTGTATTTTTAATTTTTTAAAAAAATAATGAGATCACAAATATCTCTATTGAGTATATGCAAGCTACCTTGAATATGATGATACCTTGATTGCCTTGAGGAGTTTTCAAATAAAAGGAGATATCTCCAACAGAAAATTCATAAACTGAAATATTGTCAGATGAATGAACAGTGGCTTTTACATTCTGCATAATAGTCAAATACCACTTACCAGAAGCAAGAGAACTTAAAACAGCGTCATCTTTTAAAAATACAGGACACAATTTAAATGATCTTATTGTTATCAATAAGACCATCTGGTTAGCACCCTAATATACCAGTTTGATGAAGAAAAAGACCACCAGTTTCTACATTGCATTTCTTCACATCCGCATAAATAGATATCGTTTTTTCATGCACCACACCCCACTGAATGGCTTTTGAAGTAAAATTTCCATATTCGCCATTTAGAATTTTTAGCAAACTAGGCGGTACATAGCTTCGTTCAATTGCAGCCAAAACTGGAGCTAGTTTGCTCGAAGTAAACCGCCCTTTTCTGTATGCTCCCCATAATGGATTTTGTGATTGTCCAGATGTCATAGAAAAGACAAACTTTTGCTGATCTTCTGTAATCTTAAGTTTCTCGAGGATGAAAGCTACTTTATCTGCAGCTGACGGATACTGTTCACAGGATGTAATCTCGTCAAATGTTAGAACAGTATGCTCAAAGTTTTCCTCTTCATTGACACACAGGAACTCAAATAGAGGAAGAGATGATATCTCCTTTATCATGGCTGTTCTAAGCCAGTCTTTGCCTGCTGCTGAAGGTTTTCTTTTAACGACAACAAATTTGGATTCACCGAAAAGGTCTGGCAAGGCTTTCACTTTCTCAGGATCTTTCCGTAAACTCCAACTGCATGAAATATCTGTTGATGTTATATTAATGCTGAACAATGCAGAAACAGTAATATGATGGAAAATATTTTTACCTTTAGGACACACTATAGTCGAGAGTTCAATATGATTGATATTTTCAATTTCCTTCAGTGGGTTATCTATTTTAACTCATAAGAATCAGTGTACCGCATTTTGCCCCCGAATCATTCAAATTAAAAAAATATTGTTCGCTTTTCTTTTGAAGAATAAAAAGATACACAAATGAAAAATTTGTTTCTATATTACGGAGCAGAATTTAACAAAAGAAATCTTTAGATCCAAGTCGACAATCACTGGAGAAACTTTCTCAATAGGTTAACTCTGAGCTGAGAGAACCGAGGATGGTTTCAACCCAGAGCCTTAATGAAGAGACTATTTCTATGATTAATATATATCTATATATATATATACACACACACAATCATATATATATATATATACACAAAGAGAGAGAGAGAGGACATATATAGAGAACAGACATGTTGACAGGTTAGCCTTGCAAAATCGTACCGCCACATCACGGAACTTGAGGCAGGAAATGCGCTTGTTTGCAGCACGACAAGTATCCGCTCTGACAGTTCGACGACATCTGAAGCAACACGGACTGTCTGCACGGCGACCATATTGCAGCTTCCCTTGACACTGCAGCATAGAGGCGCGCGGCGACAGTAGTCCTGTATACCCCTAAATTTAATCATGTTTTCTTCCTACTACGCTGTATACATACAATAAGTAAAATTTTGTTATTTGCTTTCCGTCCTGCAGTTATACTTTTCTTACGTAACCATAAATCTCGCCTCTACCAGGTCACTCCTGCGAGATGAACGAATCACAAGTCGTGCATACAACCCCTTACATTTGCAGCCCGAGTAAACAGAAAAGTTTTTTTTAAATTCAACGGAGTCGGAGTAATCTCCGTACATTTCCTTTCATTTTTCCAGTGATGCTGATTTACTTTTTTCCTCCATACTTCACAAGAGACGAGGGCCGTATGGTCTGCAGTCTGCATGGCGTTAAGCTCGGTGCACACGAGCGATCCGGTGTTGTTGCGGCACCGCAGTTCCGATCAAGCAGTAGAGTTGAACTAACCAACTTACACGGACGACGCCGTCGTCAGTGACGACACCGCAACGACACCGGATCGCTCGTGTGCACCGAGCCTTATAGGAGTCGACACCCCCCCCCCCTCTGCAATCTGAGAGCGACCTGAGCACAAAACAATGCCAGCGGTGGGAGTGAATCACAAAAGTGAAATCCTACCTTATAAAGTTTTCTAAAATCTTTGGATAAGAAAATTTAGTTTAGAAATTTCCCGAGAGATAGTACTTTCCATTAGACCACGTCGCTTCTGCAACATAAATTTTCAAACTGATGCGCCCACATTCTTATGAATTTTAGATACACTTGTATTTTCGCGTACAAGATAAAATTTAATGAGGAATTTGCACGTGTGGGGAATATGCTCATTTCCATTTTTTATTAACATCAAAATGTTCGAAATCATCAATTAAAACGTATATATAGATCTAAATAATTAAAATTTTATATTTAAAATAAGCGAAAAGTGTTGAAAAATCATGTGACCTCAAAACGCTACGTGATTGGTTCTGACGTCACTAAGCATCATCCTTCAATGTTTACATTTTTCTAGCGTGAGATTTTACGATACCTACTCTTAAACTAACATTTTAAAATCATTTAATTTTTCTAATTTGGTGCTGTCAAGTTTGTGGCTATTGTCTATCCCTTTATTTTATAATTATATTCTATCGACGTCTTTATTATGAGATTAATTTTTATTTTATTTCTTTTTTGTTTAGCATAGCTTTATTGCCCGGTTTTGCAAAAGGACAATCTGACAACCTGCCTAAAATGGATTCATTTGCAGTGTTTTCCTTTTTGGGAAAAGATCCAAGGTTTATGGGAGCAGAAATACGAGGATTTAAAGCTCAGAGGTATGTATACATTTGTTTTCATTTATTATTCCACTTATGTAATGTAGATTGTAGTACACTGACGTGCGCTATTCTTTACACAAACCTAAAAGTTAGATATTTTCTACGCATATTATTAAATTAATCTCTTAATCTAGAGGTGCAGTGAAGACATGTGGGGTGGGGGGTTGTAACCCACCTACCACAAAAGGAATTTCTAAAAATGCTACTGCATACATAAATAAAGCTAAAAAATACATACTGAAATGTCAAAGTTTAAATTAAGTTTAATACAGCATTTTAATTGCATAGCCATAACATGCTTTTATAAGCTTTAATTTAACTCGCTCATGGTGTTTGTCACTATGGTGAAAACTTTACCATAGACTTTTAAACTATTTCCTTATAAGCTATATCATTGACATAATATTTAATTATTAAAATGCAGCAACAGTATAGTCTTAAAATTTCAGTAAAAGTGTCATATAAATTTATTCATAACTTGATAACGATTTTGGCTAGTAAAAATATTAAACTAATCTTAAAAACATTAATTTCATAGTTTGAATCTTTATTGTAAGCAAATTAATATGCATAATGGAACAAAGTTATATAATTATATATTGAATTCTTATTAAAAGTTACATTTCATATGTTAACAGAATGAATAAATAACTTGCCGAAAAGTGATCTTCACAACACCAGTGAGTTGTCTTAATGGACAATGCTAGATTTTTTTTTCATCGCGTTTCATTGCAACTGTCCATGCTTTTCTTTTCACATTATCTTTTGGAACACACACACACAAAAGAGAGCTTCCCAGTTGTATTTATCGTCGTGCTTGTGCAGCAAAGTACTAAACAATATTTAAAATTTGCTTTAACATACTTTGACATCTTAAAAAAAACGCTAGATATCAAACTTAAACTACGAAACACAATCCAAACACCGAAGTAAAGAAATGCGCTATGGTGCACTGTGACGTCACATGTATCCGCGTAGGAAAAGTAGCGTTTTTGAGACAAAGTAAATAGTGCGCATTTAAAAACAAATTATGTTAACTTTTAGAGTTCTAAAACTAAAAAAAAGATGCTTTCAATCATATTTTTCTATTTTCTATATCATAAATGTAAAATGAAAAAACGTGCAAATTCCTCATTGGATCAAGACACAAAATTTATCGCATGTTAGTTGACCAGTAAATCGCTAAACAAATAAATTCAAGAAAACTTGCTTTAAATACCAATCGGATTGTCTTATAGGGTAGGTGGAGGCAAAGGTTTGCAGTTTTGAGATTTTTACGTTCCTCCACCAGATCCTATCGCCCCAAAAAGTCACTTGTATTGTAGTTGAGTATCTCCTCTACTTTCTATAAAATAATGAATTTTTCCCCGAAAGGTTTAGGTGCCGAATTTTTAATTTTACCAAAACACCTGTTTGCGACCCTTTGCCCCAATCGGTGGGGTAAAGGTTTGCACTGCAAACCTTCATCCAGAATGGACGCCATTGTATTTGAGTTAATCCAAAACATAAGGTAGGATTTGAAATGTTATTTACCATCTTAACAAGCGAAAATAAGCATAATACAGTTCGTGAGTTTAGTGATACTCAAAATTACCCAAATGTTGCAAAAAACTACATTAAAAAGGACGAAAATAAGCTTATCTCATTTTCTCTGCGAGAGGAGGTCGTAACTCCAACAGCTTTCATGAGGCTGGTAGTATACGAATGCATTGTCTACCCGATTCCCCCCAAAACTCTTCCTGGTCATTTTCAAATGTACGTGCGAACCTTTGCCCCTACCTCCCCTAATGTGAAACGTCACTTCCAAAGGTTTCCCCTTTAATTACCGGTGGCACTTTCGCAGCAAAAGCTGATCACGTTTCCTATCTAAATACCTTGAAAGAATCAGGTGCGTCCATTATTCAATAGACGAGACTTGGTGTAATTTATAATCATTTTTCAAGAGTTGTCTTCAAAACTAAAATTATATATTTTTTTCAGAAAAGTTTCAGACGATTTCTATTATAAAATTAGAATTAAATGATCCATGCATTAAATATTATTTTGCTTGCACATAACAAAAAACCGTCTAATAAAATAATAAAAGCTAAATAAATTTAAAATAATTAAAAGAGAGACAAAATCAAAAATTAATCCAGTCTTCAAATGAAGCCATAAAATATTTATTTACATATCGTTATACATATTTATTTCTCAATTTTCAGGACTAAGCAGATGGAGAAAAAAAACAGTTACATCTTAAAAATTATAATTTCATATTAGGCAAAAACAAAAAACAGTAGTATTGCATAAGTGACTTTTCATGACACCCTTTCCTGTAGTACAGTGGTTCCCAACCTTCTGTACGCGTACCAGTACCTGTACGCAAACAAGCAGCTACCGGTACGCAAAATATTTTACAATTTAAAACAAAATCTATTAAAAATCTGTATCACGAAAAAAGAAAAGAAATGACTATAATTACTAATAATCCATACGTTTTAATATTTTAGTTTGGAATCTGTTATCCATTGTTTGTGTTGAAATACTTTATTGGGATTTACCTAATTTCAAAAGATGCCGTCTACACCTGAATGTGTTATCTATGACCACCCCATAAAAATTTGGCGCTCGCCTGTGAATTATAACTGTGTCCATAACTGTGTTTGCGAATTATAACTGTGTCTGAGTTCTACTAAAAATTGTGTTTTGTGTTTCAAACATCTTTAAATTAATTGCATAATATTAATCAATAGCAATTGTATTATTGATAAATATTAAGAAGCTGTGAAGGTAAGTGTATTAAACTCAGGAGATTTATTTAAAAGGATAATTTATATATCCTAATTTATTTTGTTCTCCATTGCATTTTATTCCCCATTTCAAAATTTTTAGTCTACAGCATCACCAAATTCTTTACAGCGTACAGGTATGGTGCTATAAAAAGGTTGGGAACCCCTGCTGTAGTATAAACATGTATAATGACCTTATTTTTTACTTCAATCACTTTGGTGGCTCAAGAATTCCCGCAAGGATTGCATATCATGACTTCTATCGCATTGATACATTAAAAAACATTTCAAAAGAAAAATAATGCTATAAAACACCAAATCAATTCGAAAACATTATTATGTGCGATACCCCCTTTAAATGAACGCTGTTAAACCCGAGATTGAATTTGATTTTCAGACATTTTCCCAACGGTGGAAAAAAAATTCTTTTCTCCAAAAGATCCAGTTTCATACAATAGTAGAAAGTTGGTTACATCCCTGAATTGGTAGGATATATTTTCGTCTGATTTCAAGCCATAACTTATGTCTGATATCCTGCAGACGAATGTTTTTTTAAAATTACCCTCTGCAACATATCTTTTCTCACATATAGATAAAATCGAAAAGTTTCTCTTTTGCATGGCTACGGAGATCTTTTTAAATCACCCAGTAAAGAAAATATTTTCTTACAAAGAGTGCAGGAGGAAGGTTTCTTTTTTGTGTGGGTGCAGAGATGTGTTTGAATGACCATGTTGAGAAAATCTTCTCTCAGATACAAACAGTGCATGCGAAAGATTTCTGTCCTGTATGGGTGCAGATTTGTGCGTTTAAGACCCTGCTGAAAAAATCTTTTCTGACATAGAGTGCAGGCGGAAGGTTTATCTCCTCCGGGGGTGGTGGTGCAGAGATGGTATTTAAATGACATTATGAGAAAATCTTACATACAGTGCTTGACAAAAGAATTTTCTCTTTCGTATGGATCGTAGATGTGTTTCTAAACTACCATATTCAGAAAATCTTTTCAGATACAGTGCACGTGAAAGGTTTCTCTACCATGTGGGTGCGGAAATGTGTTTTTAAAACACTCTGTTAAGAAAATCTCTTTTCACAAAAAGTGCATGCGAAAGGTTTCTCTCTTGTGTGGATGTGGAAATGTTTTCCTAAATGACCCTGTTGAGAAAATCTTTTCTCACATAAACTGCAGGCGAAAGGTTTCTCTCCCGTGTGGGTGCGGAGATGTGTTTTTAAATGTACCTGTATTGAAAATCGTTTCTCACATACGGTGCATACGAAAGGTTTTTCTCCTGTGTGGATGTGGAGATGCTTTTCCAAAGCATCCTGTGCAGAAAACTTTTTCTCACATACAGTGCAGGCGAAAGGTTTCTCTCCAGTGTGGATGCGGAGATGGGTTTTCAAATTACTATGTACAGAAAATCTTTTCTCACATACAGTGCATGCGAAAGGTTTCTCTCCCGTGTGGGTGCGAAGATGTAAATTTAATTCATACTGGTGAGAACATTTTTTCTCACATACAGTGCATACGTAAGGTTTCTCTTCCGTGTGGGTGCGGAGACGGATTTTTAAATAACCATGTCTAGAAAATCGTTTCTCACATACGGTGCATGCGACAGGTTTTTCTCCTGTGTGGGTGCGGAGATGCGTTTTCAATGTACCATGTTCAGAAAACCTTTACTCACAACTAGTGCAGGCGAAGGGTTTCTCTCCCGTGTGAGTGCGGAGATGGGTTTTCAAACTACTGTGTACAGAAAACCTTTTCTCACATACAGTGCACGCGAAAGGTTTCTCTCCCGTGTGGGTGTGGAGATGGGCTTCCAAACTACTGTGTACAGAAAACTTTTTCTCACATATACTACAGGCGAAAGGTTTCTCTCCCGTGTGGGTGCGGAGATGTATTTTTAAATGAACCTGTTGTGAAAATCGTCTCTTACATACGGTGCATACGAAAGGTTTTTCTCCTGTGTGGGTGCGGAGATGCGTTTTCAATGTACCATGTTCAGAAAACCTTTACTCACAACTAGTGCAGGCGAAGGGTTTCTCTCCCGTGTGAGTGCCGATATGGGCTTTCAAACTACTGTGTACAGAAAACCTTTTCTCACATATACTACAGGTGAAAGGTTTCTCTCCCGTGTGGGTGCGGAGATGTATTTTTAAATTACCCTGTTGTGAAAACCGTCTCTTACATACGATGCATACGAAAGGTTTTTCTTCTGTGTGGATGCGGAGATGCTTTTTCAATGCACCTTGTGCAGAAAACTTTTTCTCACATACAGTGCATGCGAAAGGCTTCTCTCCTGTGTGGGTGCGGAGATGTCTTTTTAAACTACTCTGTTCAAAAAATCTTTTCCTACATATAGCGCATGCGAAAGGTTTCTCTCCAGTGTGGGTACGGAGATGTGTTATCAAATTACTCTGACTCGAAAATATTTCCTCACAACTAGTGCAGGCGAAAGGTTTTTCTCCCGTGTGGATACGAAGATGTGTATTTAAATGATCCTGCTTTGAAAATCTTTTCTCACATACAGAGCAGGCGAATGATTTCTCTCCTGTATGGATGCGGAGATGGGTTTTCAAACGACACTGTACAGAAAATCTTTTCTCACATACAGTGCATGCGAAAGGTTTCTCTCCCGTGTGGGTGCGAAGATGTAAATTTAAATGATACTGGTTAGAACAACTTTTCTCACATATAGTGCAGGCGAAAGGTTTCTCTCCCGTGTGGGTGTGGAGATGGGTTTTCAGACTACACTGTACAGAAAACCTTTTCTCACATACAGAGCATGCGAAAGGCTTCTCTCCTGTGTGGGTGCGGAGATGGGTTTTCAAACTATTCTGTAAAGAAAACCTTTTCTCACATACAGTGCATGCGAAAGGTTTCTCTCCCGTGTGGGTACGGAGATGTGTTATTAAATTAGTCTGTGTCGAAAATCTTTTCTGACAAGTAGTGCAGGGGAAAGGTTTTTCTCCCGTGTGGATACGGAGATGTGTATTTAAGTGATTCTGTCGAGAAAATCTTTTCTCACATACAGAGCAGGCGAATGGTTTCTCTCCTGTGTGGGTGCGGAGATGTTCTGTTAAAGTACTCTGTACAGAAAATAATTTCTGACATACAGTCGAGGTTAAAGGTTTTTCTGTACGGGTACAGCGAAGATTATCAATAATTTGGTACGAATTATGCATATTTAAGACCGCCAAATGTGAAAATGTTCAATCATAATAATTAGATTTAAAAAACTTTTCAGTACGAGTGGGAAGCTGTGCACTGGAACTTTTTACATTTAGACTAATTCTACACGTCTCATATCGAGTCCATTCACCTACGGCTTCAGTAAGGTTCTACTCACAGGAATGGCACTATACACTCGAATACACGACATTTGCTGTGCTGGCATGTCGACGTTTCGTTACATAATTAGAAAACTGTAACTGCCAGTAATACGTTGACTGACTCACGTACTACTGAATCCGTGGACACTAGAAACAATTCAGTTTCAAAATTAACAATCCGCACCGAGCACCTGTAAAGAGAGTAGAAGGGAATTTGAATACGATATAATAACACTACATCAAGTTTTATTTCGCATTTTTCACGTGAAATCGAAAGCAATATATAAGTTTGAGCAAGGAAATGAGATATCCATAAACTAAGATATTATAAATTAGGTTCTGGATTCATTAAACTACCGAACATTTTTAATTTATTGTAATTTGGACATGAGGTTCTTTAGCCACCTCTTCTCTTTTCCACTGGTAGATCATAAAGACGTGCAGATTTGATACATTTCAGTTTTTAGGGGTATCCACAAAAGTATTGCTATCGCCCCGATTAATAATGGATAAGGAATATTAGTAATCTTACCCTTTACATTCATTTTGTTTCTCCGTAACTGAAAATAATTTCATCATTAAGTATAAAGCTCCGAGAAATTTCAGTGATTAATATCCGATGAAAAATCACGGTTACCATGAGATTACAAAGTTTATAAATCTAATAAATTATGTACAATTATTTACAGGAAATAACAAACGATATGTGGCTTTTGGGTTTGTGTAGGCATATGACTGCATATTACTTTGTATTGTAGCTTGGTGGCTACAGATATTTTTCAACACACCGTCTCCCCCTTTTATTCTGTATGTTGTATATATAATACTTTAGAATTTACAATAGCATAAATTCTTCGAATTTCTTTCCATTTACCTACTGTACAACAGTGTTTTTATGTGATTCTTCACATAATGTGAATCAAACATTTCAAAACAGTTATCAGTGAACCTCATGCAGTCTGTGAGATATGTCAGGAATACACGGATCATAAGGTCTCGTTTAGCCCACAACATTTTAAATATGGTATTACGAGATTATAAACGTAATAAAAATGCTAAACAAAATAAATTTACACTGTTACGATGGGTTGTTCCTTAAAAATTACTTGTGATAACAATTTTTAATTTTCACAGTCAGAAATACTAACTGAGAACAGCATAAAGAAGTTTTACCCCTGTTATCTCACGCAAGTTATTCTTTTTAGACCCTCCAGATTGCAAATAATTAAAGAAATCGTGGCAAGAAATTATTTTTTTAATAAATCTATATTTAAAAAATATTGGTATATTCTAATTTTACCATTTTTAAAAATTTTATTATTTACTGTTGAAATTTATGTAAAGTTTTTAATTAAAGTTGAATTTTTCTAAAAAATTATGTTTTTCGAAAAAAAACCTCTTTGTTTATGTTATTAACATTAGAAAAAATACTGCATATTCTCATTTTCTCATATTTTTTATTATCAGTTTGTTTTAAAATTTTATGTATAAACAAGGGAGGGAGGGGGTTAAATTTATGTATGGTTTTTCACTAAAGTTAAATTTTTCGGAAAAAATCATATTTTTGCATTTTTACAAAACTTTGCATACAATTTTATATATCTTGATTTCAGTACGTCATTCTCATTAACTTTTTTAATTTTCTCTATTTTGCGGTATGGATATTCAAGGTTACGTAAACTTCTAAATTAAGTTTATTCTTATAAATACTCTTGTATGCATTTCAACGGATAAAATGTGTTTATTTCCTATTGTATTCACTGTGGTTGTTGGGCCAAAGAGCACTTACAAAAAAGTCTACGACTAAAGAGAAATGCTAGCGATGTATGTCTTTCTTTAAAATTGAGCGATTGCAACCGTAAACATTTTTCCAATTCTGATTTGCATACATACACTCAGCGAGATTTGTAACTACAAAGAGAACTACTACATAGTAAATGTATTAGAAATAATCATCTGTTTCTAGATATTGATAAACAAACGAGTTATTTTTACTCTCAAAAACTAAATTTGTAAGGCAAAATTATTTTACATAAATATGCATTCCTATAAAAATGTACACTGGGACCAAAAATGTGAATTGACTTATATTATCTATTAAACACTTTTCAAACTTGTGATCGATAAAAAGAATATAGTTTTGCTATAAAACTAGAAAAGTTAAGAGTTAAAATTAGAAAAATGAAATTAGATAAATTAAGATTAATACAAATTAAATTGATTATCTCGATTTACCTTTACACTAGATAATAAAATAAAAAAAACCATTGTATGAATCAGAGAATATTGGTAAACCATTTTGTTCTTGCAGGATAAGGTAACCTCATAACATTTTTCATTTTGTGTATCAAGTCAAATGATTTCAAGATATCCATACAGACGAATTATTTTGGTGAGAGCCACACAATACAGCTATAGGAAATTAGATGAAGATTAAGGCATACCTATTATAACACTTTTTGGTTAAAGAAAATTACACCCATCTCTTCATAAACAATGAGATTGAAAAATAATTGTAAATTCTAATAATTTTTCTTTAAAGAGTGTGAAATATTTCATTCAATAATCATACATGTATGCACTGAGAGAAACTGCAGAAGTTTAATACAATATTTAACAAAACAGTGATTAAAGAAATATATCCATAGTATACAAAACACTAATACATGAATTAAATATTTTTAAGGATAAGTAAGTTAAAAACAAAATCTACAGTCATATAAAGTTCACTGCATGACTGAATTTAAACTGTTTAGTTCATACACAAACATGTTATGGTTTTTTTTTTTTATAAATTACTTCCTATTAACTATTTTCCCCTTCCCTCCTCCTTCCCATTAAGGACATTTAACACATATTATATACATATATAAATTAAAAAATTTTAATCCTTAGAAGTAATTGACCAGAGAGGAATAAGAAAAAGTACTTTTTCTCTATTTTGTACACATAACCTAATTTGAGGATACTGGGAAAGCCCTCACTGTTTTAATTTCAGTATGTGCAAGAAAAAGAAAAAATTATTGCCTAACAAACAAATTACTGTGACTTTCAAAATGAACCATTGCAAAATTCTTTTATATAAATCTCACTGGAGTGTAAAATAGTTACAGAATGGTAGTTCATAATAATGGATTATTCAGCTCACACCAGAATGCAAAAAATGAAAAAATAACAGAACTCAAGATATCTGAAATGCATGGTTTGGATCAGAAGCATTTGGAACTTTTAAAACATAACTACCCATTTCTTTAGGTAGAGAATATTATTGATTGTAACAATTAATAATATTTGTGACTAGATTAGACAGTACAAGTGGTTGATTATTATCCTCCTTCACTAGATCTTGCTAACCTGCAGTGTATAGCTGTGTGCAGAACAAACTTCAGAATCGAAGGGAGAAAAATACCAAAATTGATGCTTTGGAGTGAAATCTCACTACAACAGAATGAATATTGTACTACAGACATATTTTTTAACAACAGATTTGGTGAATCAGAAATCATTGTATTCAGAGAACAAAGAAATGTAGAGGCTAAGTCATGAAGGTTTTTTATGCTAAAAGTTTGTTGGTTATTCTTATACCAAGTAAAGAATATTTAAAACCAGAAGTTGAAATAGAAGATCTATACCACAGAGATTCTCTTGTGAAAAGAGGCCTGAAAATTTTGAAAGTTTCTAAAAAACTCCTTTAAATAGCTGAATAGTTCAATAGAGTTAAATATCTACGGAGACAAGATTTACAAAATGATGATTCATTGAGATAACATGAAATGTGGTTTGGTATGAAGCGTTACAGTCAACTTTTGCTACACAAGGGATAATTTGACCAAACATGCAATGTGAAAGATACAAAATACTCATAATTTTTCTGGTCTGAGTAGATTTACATGTCTAAACCAAGACAACAGATTTTGGTTACTAGTCAGTGTTTTCTTTATAAAATTTTAAAATGTCTTTGCAAACAATCCCACCATAGTGCACAACAGAATTAAAATGATATGAATAATTATAAGATAGCCTGAGGAACACCATGCATAAAAGGATAGAACATATTAATGTATTAATCATCAAAGGCATGACTGGCTGTAATCAAACTGGACATAATGGATGAAATAAGGCCCCATGCTACTGTACATCCCCACACGAAGAAACATTCAAAATATGTCTGAAAGGAAGTACTGTGATCAATTAGAATCCTTCTATAATGCCTGACAAATATATCCACTCTGGTTTCAAACAAGTTTTAGTCAGAGCGACAAAGCTTGCAACTTACTCAGAAGTGACTCCAAAATTTTAGAAAACATATTTACGAGAATGAAAAAGGATATTTATTTACATATTACATGGAAGTGGATGTAAAATTAATTTACAAAATGAAGTCTATAAAAGATGTGGATGAACATAGCTATATGCTGGCTATAGAAATAGAAGTATTAAAACCTAATGTTTCGGAAACCCTAAAAAAATTCTACAATTGCTATAAATGACAGCTACTGGCTTTTCAAATGCATTTATATCTTTAAGGATATGTTTAATAATTCATATAACTGTAGCATTGGGGAAAAGGAAGCTGTTCTAGATAAACGTTAATTAAAACATACCTGAGGTCAACAATACCATAGGAGAAACTCAACAGCATTGAAATACTGTCTACAGAGCTTGTAGACACAAGAAAATTAATATTTCATCAATTTATAAATGATATTGCTGATAACAAATCTAGCAAAATTGAACTGTAAATAATTGTGTTCTGTGAATAAAATATATGTAGTCTAACTACTTTTATGTTTTTTTTCTTCTTATAAATGTACCTAACAAAGGAAATATGACCATCATCCTAATTTTTGTTCTCTATGCTTCATATTAAATATTTATTGTTTAAAGTATGTTAGAATTTTGAAGGAAGGAGCGGAAATTTTTGCAACTGGTCCCCATATTGACTAAGGTTTGTCCTAATCAAAGGCATGAACAACAAGAATTTGGATATCAAATTTTTGAGTGGAAAGTAATCAACTGTTATATTCTGTGTCCTTCATATATATATAGTAATTGTAGAAATTTCTAAACTTTAAAATGTAGAATTCACAGAAAATCTTCAATTTTTTTAATTATCAGATTTCTATAAATTATGTTTAAAACATAATTATATGTAACCAACTGTCAACAAAATAGCTACAGAGAAAGAAACTTCAAATATGAAATGCAAAGCTATAAAAATGTTTGAAAAAGAAAGAAAAATATTCTGGTAAATGATTGAATTCTATTTTTAAATTTTTTTCTACAAGTGTTCATAAAATAACTTAATAGAATAATTATACATATTTCTCTCATGTAAAATGAAACTTACCAGCCTATAGTTTAAAATTTAGGGTTTACATAAAAGGTTTAATATAATCCTCTAATCCCAGTTTTAAATTTTTTCCATCTAGATATATAATTTATTTCATGCATATTCTATGAAAGCGTAATTACACAACACATTTCAGGAGCACTGGGGAAAATAAAGACAACGAGAATTTTTAAAACTTTATTTTTGACAATTTTACTGCACTTACATTCGACCAATTAAATATATTTTACCCTTAGGAGGGAGGAGTGAGTATATATAAATCCTAAAACAAACGTCAATGTCAGTAACACTGAACATAAGGTCAGAAACTATATATATGATATAATTATGGAAGACATGATCAGCAAGAAAGCAGTTATAAATTTTGCCTGTACAAAATAATCTATTGAACATAAAGAATATGCAGGTAAGACAGCAGGCAATTAAAATGTAGTTCTAGGCTGACTGAAGTAGAATTTTTACAATAAATTTTTTTGTTTAAATCATATCAAGGATGCGATAAATATCAGTTAGTATAGATTTTTAAAATTTTAAAATGTTTCCACTGGAGTAATCTTTATAATGCATGGTGCAAAGAAACTTAAACATTTTGATATATAATATATTATACATTTGTACAACTTTGAAGTATTAAATGATTTATTTTCCCTTTAATAATTTTTTTTTATTTAAATATCAAATATTAATTTTAAATCATCCTCTTTGAAATACATTGATTTATAACTTTTTACTAGCATAATTATAATGAATGACGTACCTAAAATGATGAATGTTTAGGAGTATTATATTTAAAGCTGTTGCTGTTACCTTTGTTGCAATGAAAGATGAGCATGAATGTTATTTATTAAATCATGTAATAAAAAATTTTAACACTGAATAAATACAGAAAAAAACAACAAAAAAAAATATTTGAAATGCAATCATCAATAAAAAGTTCTCCGATAGAAGAATGATACAAGAAAGCAATGCCTATACTGCAGGTAACTTCTCATGGTGCGAAGCTGTAAAAACTCACCAAATTCAGTGCCAGTTCATCATTTATGTGGAAAATTTAATTATTTAATTTGTTCTATCTGTAAGTTACATATGAAATGAACAGTGTGTATTGATTTTAGTATAATTTTTAAAAATTTAAAGCACATAAACAATGGTTTGTTAACTTCGAAAAGCTTAAGGTGTTTCAACAATTTTAATATATTTTTTGCATGGAATTAAATTTATAAAACACCAAACACATGAATGTTGGGAAAAGTGCTGAATTTTTGGAATTTACGAATTATCCCATAAACTGTTTTTGCGAAAGAAAAACTATCACCAATTTATGATTTAGCTCCAAGAATGGGTAGTGTGACTTCACTACACACTGATAAGATATTTGCCTTGGTTTTATATAACGCAGACTAATCCTTGATAAGCCTTTTATTTTATTTGTTATTGAAAAAAGAATAACATAAGTTAACTTCTATTTCTTTATTTTTTCCCCCCTCGCATTTACAAAAAAAAAAAATAATAATAATAATTAAAAAAATTCAAATTTGGGACCTGCCTTCTATGGTACAGCATGCAGTGGAGTATTTTCAAAGCTGCAGTATCCTAGAATTAAAAAAAAAAAAAAAAAAAAATGCTGAACTGTATATATTTAATTTTAATTATAGGTTTACAGTGAATTAAATACAATAGTAGTGTGGATTGGAATCTAACTTTTAAAATAGAAGGTTTCAGATATTGACATACTAATTGGAATAATAATACAAACATAAAATAACAGGTTTTGTTTGTGGAAAATGGTCGACGGCATAATACATAAGTACCGAATTTTTATATGTGGATTTTATAAGTGGTTCCTTTGTTTATGTGTTGCTAGAATTGGACTGTATAATAAATGTTTTTATTTTTCAATTTCATGGCTTAATATGCTGCAAATGTGATCCAGCTAAGCTTCATGCTTATATCACCAAAGATCAATGATTATAGCTCAGAAATTTTGCTTGTTTTTTTTTAAATTTCAGTAACGATCATTTAGATGTTTTTTGGGAATGAAATTTGAAACTACATTCAGATAAAAAATTAAAAGTTCAGTGAATGAAAAATATTTTTGAATTCTTTTGATAACATTTTTATTTTCACTTTATTAGGAATACAATTCAGAAGATGAGAGCTTAGCCTTGGAAATTCATATCTAGATCATTGATCTTACTCCAGGCCTGCATGCATCTGGTACATCATTTCACCTTGGTTAATGTTATTGAATTTACTTTTCACAATAAAGATTTCAAATTTATGTTTTTAGTTAAATTTTTACCCTTTTCTAAATTATTTTCATTATGTTCTTAGTTTTATAAATTAATTTTTATACTTTGGAGATATTTTAAATTTTAATTTTTGTTTAAAAAATTCACCTGTTTTACTAATGAGACATTTTTTTTTTAGTCACTCTTCTGTATAAGTTGAAATTATCTTGCTACAAATTTTCAAACTTTATTTACTTTTTTTTTTTACATTTTTTCTATTATGTGTCTTATCTTGAAGTATTTACATGTTTATTTTATAGTTTTGAAGATTACGTATTAAATAATATGTTGTACTTTGAATATATAGTTTCCATATAACACTTTATACACCTTATCCTAGCAGTGCAAATAATTGAGCTGTTATAATTATTTACTCCAGATGAATGCTGCATTCAACTTTTTTATATTAAAATACTCTCATGTTTATTTGCTACTTATTGTTGAATTTTCATACTTAGTGTTGACTGTCAGGCTAAAAGTTTAAAAACAGTAAGAAATAGTATTTTCCTAAATTTCTAATCAGAAGAACTCCATTTGGTGGAGTTTGACGAATTTTCGCAGAACATCACAGGATATGGAACTGTTTCTCGTATTATTTATCTTTTACCGCAACTATTAACATTTCAAAAATATTTGCATAGCTCATAACCAGCGAAGTTGCTAAACACGTTATGTCCGATTTGAATGATGATACATTTATAAATTTTGGATTTACCGAAATTGAAAACAAAATTATCAGAGGAATCAGATAGGTAACTTTAAGCAATCTTTTAAAATTAAGGGCGTATATTTTAATTGAACGCCTACATTGACCAGAAAATAATAATCTATTTATTTGCTTAAAACAACATACAATGGCTGAACATGCCGTTGTGGTTAACCGTTCAATAGTTATACGTACTGTATTAACAATCTGCTTCACTCATCAAAAGAAAAAAAAAGCGCGTAAAATATAGAAATCATATATATCACTTTCAAGTTCTTAACAAAACAGTCTGTCATACAATACAAAAAAAATGATCTGTAAATTAAATTTACTTGAATACCTGTTTTTTCTTCTATCATCTAGATCAACGGTCTTTCATTCCGTGATCCATTCTAAAAGCTACGAAAATTGTTGCGAAAGGAACCGCTTTCTTCTCTTAAATACTAAGATTACAGAGAATTGAATGTAGCAAGCAAAACATAAACAACGACACGCTTATAGGGATGGATCGGAAATACTGGACCTGTTACTTTGTAACAGGTATACGTTAACTGAACTTTGACCTGTTACCGATTTTCAAAAGTAACAGGTACGGCGTACGTGTCAAACGATAGAATACTCCCGCCAGGCGAATAGAATAGGGCCGTCAGGCGGGGAGCGGGGACGAAATAAGTATACGAGTATTTTTCCGTACCTGTTACCAGAAAATACTCCCTTGCCTGGGCGGGGACGAAATAAGTAAACGAGTATTTTTCCATACCTGTTACCAGAAAATACTCCCTTGCCTGGGAGGGGAGCGGGGACGAAATAAGTATACGAGTATTTTTCCGTACCTGTTACCAGAAAATACTCCCTTGCCTAAACGAGTATTTCCACACTCGTTTATAATTTATATTTCTACGTGGTACGTAAGAAGGGTCGTCGGGGGCATACAAAACAAATAGACGAGTATTTCTACTTGCTTTGTGACCTTCCCCACTTCCTGTTTACGAGGAAATATTCGCTTACTTAAACATTTTCACGTTCGTTTATAACCATTATTTTCCAATAAAATTGACAGTTGATCTGAATTTCGTTGGACATATTCTTACTTTCTTCTTCATTTTAATTCATGACTATTATTAAATACTAATACACCCAAATACCTTTATAAAAATATTTACTTTCATTGGTTTTGAAATAAAATAACATTTTTGGGTTAATGTTGTTGATAAAATTCACTGATTATTCATTATAATATTCGTAATCATTTATGTGTTTTATGACAGGTGAAAAAATTGTATCTGCTCACTTGTCAGGATTTTGTGAATTAAATTGTTGATGGTAATAAAAAAAACGTCTTATGAAAAAAAAATTATTTTATATTAAACAAGATTATTATTAGGAAAACATAAATATTTTTTAGAAAAAACAACTTCGTATAAATGTATTTATTGTACAATAGGTATACATATTTTATAAATAATCAACTGAACAATTGTAGTTTGCACATAAATATTAATTATCCCTTTATGTAAATATGAAATAAACTGAACCTAATACAATTATATTAATATTACAGAAAATCTATTTAATAAAGTTTTATTGAATTAAAAAATAGAATATTATTTAATGTTCTAAAAATTAACAGTATTAACAGCTACCTTGATATTAATACTAACTTTTTGTATCCAAATCAAATAACAAAACTGAATAGGTATTTAAATATAAACGCATTAAATTAATTATTACGCATTATTGTTAAAATGTACATGGCATTTGTAAAAATATTACATTAATCTTTAAAAAAGTTGTTACACTTAAATTTTTGGTTTTGTTACTTATTTGTTTATTTTCTTTATTTATTTTTAATCTTAAAATAATTGCTCACGATAGACGGTCAATCACCACAGAATTGGTCTATTAGTTTCTATTTTTTTATGAATACAAAATAGCTTAATAACTATCAATAAATAAAACAAGGAAAAATAATGACAATAAGTAATAAAAAGATTGGTAGTTAATTTCTAATGATAATTGCCAAATTTTGAAGCCCTTTATAAGCAAAATTGAGCGTTCGTGTTTAAAAATAAAAGTTGATGACTTTTTCGCCATCTAACCAAGAACGGCGATCGGATATTATTTATCCAGACTAGAAAAATATTCTCTCGCACGGGACAGAAGTTTCGAGGGCACAAAGCTTCTTTTTTGGCAATTGGCTAAGAGACGGATAATTACATTTTTGTTCCGCCCACCATTTCATAGCAGACTAGGCACTAGGCAAAGAGTTAACAGGTTCGGGGTATAGACCTCGGTAAATGAGTGTGGAGGGGAGAGAGGATGGCGGGATCACGGGAATGAAACTAAAAGATGAAGTTAGAGTAACAGGTAATTTGTAACAGGTATTTGTAACAGGTATTTTTTTGGATCTGGATCGGTTGTACCTGTTACTGAAAAATACTCGTTTTTGGCATCTCTACACGCTTAAGCGATATCGTTGCCATTTGTCTGTATAAATATCTGCACCAGTGGATAGACAGCCGGTGGCCGGTCAAAAAGTAATTCCGACAAGCTGCTAGCCGACACAGTAATTTCATTGCACATGTTTGGGAAATCGTTCAGCCGTCAGCTTAGATTTTGGAATTAAATAGCCGGCTGGCTTTGTCGGCTGATCAGCAGCGTGGACGTTGTCATGTCATCATCGAGTAGTACATTTATGTAAGTGGCAACAGCTAGATACAGAACATAGTCTAGTATATAATGGCGGTCAATAAAGTTTGTGTTCTATCGCAATCGTGCCCTGTCTTCATTTACTTGCTTAGGGCCTGTTCACATAGGAGTCCGTTGCGTTGCGTTAAGGATAAGATGACGTTGACACGAAAATAAACCAATCATAGGCCTCCAAATGAAATTTTTAACGCCTTTGATTGGTTTATTTTCATCTCAACGTCAACTTTCCCTTAACGCTACGCAACCGACTCCTATGTGAACAGGCCCTTACCAGTAACTTCCATTATGTGCTAGGAACGTTACATGGTGTCAGAAGTGTTAAATCTTCGTTACATGGTGTCAGAAGATATATTTGATAATATAGTTGATATTTGTTGATAAGATTTCTTTGGAACGAAGAAAATGCCGGTTGATTCAGATGCTGTGAATACTCGCCTTCCCCGCGAATTACAAGTGACGGAGGATGGAATGGCTATTAAATGGAAGCTATGGAAACAGACATTTGTATTTTATGCGACAGCTACACAGCTATCAACTAAGGGCCTGTTCACATAGGAGTCCGTGCGTTGCGTTAAGGAAAAGATGACGTTGAGACGGAAATAAACCAATCATAGGCCTCCAAACGATTAGCAATGACATTTTTAACGTCTATGATTGGTTTATTTTCGTCTCAAAGTCATCTTTTCCTTAACGCTACGCAACGGACTCCTATGTGAACAGGCCCTAAATCGCCAGAGGTGCAAGCCGCTACATTTATGTTTGCCATAGGACCGGAAGCAACAGTTATCTATAATACATTTCATCTGAGTGACGTTGACAGAAATGACTTGGTGAAAATAAAGGAACGGTTTGATAATTTTTTATCACCCAAACCTAATGAAACGTACACTCGCTACTTATTCTTCAACTTAATGCAAGGTAAGCAAGAAACTTTTGACTCATATTTCACAAAGTTGAAAACTAAAATTGTTGATGGTTCTTTTGGAACTTTACAAGATAGCTTGCTACGGGATCAGATTGTTAGAGGAATTAATTCTGATAAAGTCCGTGAATTATTATTGGCACAAAGAGAACTTACCCTTAAAAAAACTATTGATATTTGCAGAGCTTTTGAACAAGCCACTACGCAATCAGAGCCTGACTAAGGCAGGGGCATACGGGGCAGTTGCCCCGGGCCCCCACATCAGAGGGGGCCCCAAATCGAATAGAAAGTTTAGTATTAGGTATTAAATTCTTCATTACTGAAGTAGTGAAGCAGAGGGGGGGGGGCCCAAAGAAGTTTTTGCCCCGGGCCCCAATTAGGCTAAGTCGGGCCCTGTACGCAATTAAAAGAAATGAATAATGTAACGGTTAAGAATGAGAAGGAAATTCTTACTGTAGTTAACTCAAAATCAAAACAGCAGAACTATTATTCTAAATCAAAAATTGATTATGAGAAGTACAATAAATTCTGTTGGCGTTGTGGTTTGGCGCATGAATTTAAAAATTGTCCTGCTTTTAACGTTATCTGCAAAAGTTGTTTTAAAAAAGGGCATTATGCTCGTCAGTGTAAAGCAAAATGGAAACAAGGGAAATCAAGTAATTATTCTAATAGTAGAAAAATGCAAGATGTTAAAAGATGTTCTGATGAAGATTTAAATTTTGAAACCTTAAATGTTGGTGAATTGGCAGACCAATCTAACAAAATGCTTGGTTTACTTCAGTAATTTTTGATAATGGGGTTAAGGTTAAATTCAAACTCGATACATGTGCAGAATGAAATGTAACTACAAAAGAGGCTTTTAAAAGTTATCATTACCACTTGTTAAATCTTCGGTACAAAGATTAAAGTCATTTAATAATGAATACACTCCGGTGCAAGGTGAGGTAATTGCAAAGTGTACTATTGAAAATAAGCCAACAAACCTAAAATTATTAGTGGTTGATGGCAATTATAACTGCATACTAGGGTGTAAAACGTGTGACAGTTTGGGGTTAGTAAAAAGAAATGTTGATGTTATGAAATTAAATACAGTTTTTGAGAAAATTCCAAGCAAAATATTTGAAGGGATTGGATGTATTAAATATTTTGAATATGATATTGAATTTGAAAATGATTCATGCTTTTCTATTCATCCACCCAGAAGAATACCATATGCTTTACGTGATGTTGTTAAAAAAGAAATTGAATTGATGATTAAAATGAACATTTTGAAACCTGTTACGAAACCTACCCCTGTTGTAAGTCCATTAGTAATTGTTAAATCTGGAAATCGTGTTCGCTTATGTTTAGACCCTACGGATATTAACAAAGTGATTAAGCGAAGGAATTTTCCGCTGAAGAGAGTAGAAGATATTGCAGCACGGATTGGTAAAGCCAAATTTTTCACTCTTCTGGACGCAAAGAAGGGTTTTTGGCAACTGAGAGTTTCGAAGCGAACTTCTGATTATTTAACAATGAATACCCCATGGGGTCGTTTTTCCTTTCTGAGAGTTCCATTCGGGCTTGCCTCAGCCCCTGAAATATTTCAACAAGTGATGCTGAATATATTGAAGGGTTTTAAAAATGTAGAATGTTCAATGGATGATATATTGTTATGGGCTAATACTGTGGAAAACTTGTCTGATTTGAGTAACAGAGTTATTAAGAGACTCTTAGATTATGGTGTACATTTAAATTAAGAAAAATGTGAATTTGGAAAAACGAAAATTAAATTTTTGGGCCATGTGTTTATTTCTAGTGGTATTGAAATTGAACCCTCAAAAGTAAAAGCTATTGAAAAGTTGAAAATTCCTACTAGTTTAGCCGAGTTGCAAAGATTTTTGGGTATGGTGACCTACGTTTCTAAATTTATTCCAAACTACTCTGAGATATCAGAGCCATTACGTAAGCTCCTTAAAAACGTAAAAAGATGTGTTACGTAAAAAGATCCTTACGTAAAAAAATGTGTTATTTGAATGGTCTACAGATCAAGAAAATTCTTTTCTAAACTTAAGGAAGCACTACAAAATGCTCCTAAATTAGCTTACTATGATGTCAACAAACCAGTAGTAGTTTCGGTTGATGCCAGTTCGCATGCAATAGGGGCAGTTCTATTACAGGAAGGTAGACCTATTGCTTATTCAACTAAATCCTTGACACCTACCCAACAGTGTTACCCGCAGATTGATAAAGAAGCCTTAGCTATTCGTCATGGTTGTAAGAAATTCCATGATTATATTTATGGAAAATCGGTAATAATTGAAACTGATCATAAACCATTAGAGGCTATTTCTAAGAAACCGTTGCATTCTGCACCATCTCGTTTAAAACACCTGCTATTTGAGGTACTTCAGTATTCTCCGAAGATAATCTACAAACGTGGAGTAGATATACCTGTACCTGATGCTCTGAGTCGTGATTGTGAAACAGATACTTTTGAAGAATGCTTAGAGAATGAAGTTTTTGAAGTTGCTTTAGATGTCCCTTTTCCGATGTCAATATACCCTGAAATTTTGTCTGCAATCACTGAGGATGAAGAATTGCAACAGTTGAAGTGTATAATTGTTAATGGATGGCCAGATACTATCCAAGAGGTTCCCAAAGAGATTCATAAATATTGGAATTATAGAGAGGAACTGTCAGTATATGAAAACCTCCTATTCAAAGCTGAACGATTTATTGTTCCACGAAGCGTCCGACATCAATACTTAAGTCTTATCCATCAAGGACATCTGGGAACTAATCTTTCACTTCGTCGTGCACGTGAAATCATATTTTGGCATGGAATGTCACGTGATATTGAAGCTTATGTACAACAGTGTACGGTGTGTCAGCAAACATCTCGAGTTCCTAATACTGAGCCGTTATTCATGAAACCGGTACCTTGTTTTCCTTGGCAAAGAGTTGCAGCTGATTTATTTGAATTTGCAGGGGAAACTTATTGTCTTGTAGTTGACAGCTACTCCGGTTATTTTGACTTCAAAAAGTTAAATTATCCTACATCGTATTCGGTAATTGAATTCCTGAAAGACTGTTTTGCAGTACGTGGTATACCAGATATTTTAGAATCTGATAATGGGCCCCAATACAGTTCAGAAGCTTTCCGCAAGTTTGCTCATAACTGAAAAATTTGGCATCAGACATCTAGACCACACTATCCAAAGTCCAATGGGTTTGCTGAACGGTATGTTCAAGAAGCAAAATTGCTGTTGAAAAGATGTAAAACTGAACATATAGATTACAGACTGGCACTCTTGAATTCGAGAAATACTCCACGCAATAATTTGTCATCGCCTGCACAAAGACTGTTTGGACGTCCTACTCGAACTCTAATACCTATCCATCCCTCTCTGCGCTTACCACGAGAATCCTCTTCTGATACTCTGCAGTTGGTAAGGGAAAAGTAGCGTCTTGGGGCAACAACTTCGAGTGCTAACTCCCCATATTTTGTGGACGGAGAAAAAGTGAAATTAAAAACGTCTCATAGGAACTGGGTTCCTGCGATAATATCTGGAACTGCAGATGCTCCGCGGTCTTATATATTGACTATTGCCGATGGCGACACTTATAGACGAAATTCAGAAGTGATCCGATGCACAAAGTCAGTGATTCCTCCAGATAGAGAGATTGTGATTAACCCTTCGTTTGAAAGTTCAATCTCTCCCGATTCCTGTCCTGTTGCTCCTCCCTCAGCTTCATCTTTGGCAAATGCTAAAAGATCGTCTAACATCGCTAAAACTATTATCACCCGTTCCGGCCGAACTGTCCGCCCGCCTAAACGTCTTGACTTATAACTATTTGTTACTTTTTTGGTATTTATGTTATTTTGTGTTTTCTTTAAAAGGGAAGATGTCATGTCATCATCGAGTAGTACATTTATGTAAGTGGCAACAGCTAGATCCAGAACATAGTTGAGTATATAATGACGGCCAATAAAGTTTGTGTTCTATTGCAATCGTGCCCTGTCTTCATTTACTTGCTTACCAGTAACTTCCATTATGTGCTAGGAACGTTACAGACGTCTGGCCGATTTTGCCTGTTGCTTACAGGGGCGGCTCCAGTCCAGAGTTTATTTATTTATTTATATTTTTTTTTTTTGGGGGGGGGGGGCTACGTCGGCTCTTAGGGTTATATATATATATATATATATATATATATATATATATATATATATATGACGAGCGTCGTATTACGCCCGTTATAATGTAAGTTGTTGCTGTCATGAATAATCCTTCAGTTCTTTTGCAGTGTAGTGGAAGGCAGTTCAAGATCCCAAAACACACAGTAAGGGCCTGTTCACACAGGAGTCCGTTGCGTAGCGTTAAGGGAAAGATGACGTTGAGACGAAAATAAACCAATCATAGGCGTTAAAAATTTCATTGCTAATCGTTTGGAGGTTTGTCATTGGTTAAATATATTTCAATACTTTAACGCTACGCAACAGACTCCTATGTGAACAGGCCCTAATCGTTTCGATATCTTTATTAGTTCTATTCAAAGTAGAACCACTCTGCAGTCGCGTACATCTTAGCGCTCGCCCTTCTCAAAACGCGGAGCAACCCTAACGCGTGTCTGTCATCATCGAAGCTTAGTTCCTGGTCTAAAAACTAACATACTCTTTGTCTTAAGGTACGCATGACGCAATTCGTGACGCTTACACCGAAGATGGGGAAGGGGCGTGGCTAAACTCGATACTATTAATAGATTTTCCCCGTTGGTTCTTCTCAAACACCTCGTGAATTAAGTCCAACTTTCTAAACGGGGATTCTCCCTTAGTGCATCTCGAAGTACAAAAACAGGGACATTTAACACTAGAAATTAGATTTAAATTTAAGCCCCTCTTAAATTATTTAACTATTATTTTTTCTCTAAAAATATTCTTTACAACTTTCCCCCCTCCGTCCGTCTCAAGGCGTGTACACATAAAATGGCCAGTTCCATATGGCAAGGCTCCTGATGAAAGATCAATTAAGCCTACCTGGAAAATTATAAAATTAACCCTAAAACCCTCTAATTATCCTTCTCTTCGTGCACTAAACATTGAGTCTGCTAGAAGTAAGGATGTCATGTTGACGGTAGAGTATTCAACCGTATGGCAACCCTATTAGTGTGGGTTACTAGATGATAGAATTGATCAATGTATTGGCATGAAAAAGAGTTGCTTTTTAAATTTCATAATTCAAATATCGTCAAGCGATACGTGGTGATGTTGATGTACTTAACACTTGTAAATAAAATTGAAACAGAATGTTAAGTGATAAAAACAGTATTTTCAGGTTTAGAGTTAGAATAGATCACTTATAAGAGCACGTGTATTACATTTAAAATTTTATTTATAATAAAGGATTAAAATGTAAACTTTTAAAAAGTAATTTACAAAAAATTTGTTTTCAAAGTATCAACGATTAATTTTTAAATAACTATATATGTTTAAAAAACTGATAATTTTTACGTAAGTTTTGCTCATATAGTAACTGATGTGTCACAAATGTACCACACATTTTTCTTCGGTGAAAATCCATGTAAACGAACTAAAATTACGTATTTATTTTGTTTTAATTGTTATTGCCCAGAATTTAGAAGACTTACAAACTTTGTTTTTGTATGTTGGACATCAGTTAAGGTTGAGATTCTTTCTGTAGTATGGAACAAAATATATTTAATTGTTGATTATCAAATAAATTATAAATGCCTTTATCGTATCGTACAGTTTATACAGACCATCTAATTAATATTTTATAAAACGTTTTACTGTTTATGGTATTTCTCATTTCTTTTCTCTCAGTTTGTTAAATTTGAAATGCCACTTTTACTTGATTTTATGTATAATATATAAAGTATCTAATTAGAGAGCTTAATTTTAAAAATCTGTAAATGTTTGAAATTACATTATTCTTGCATTTTGATAATTTAACGCTACTAATTTAAAACATATTTACATATTTATATTTTAATTCTAAAGGTTACTTGATAATATGATCTGAAAACATTTATTTGACTTTTAGAGAAAAATAAAAAAAAAATTGTCTTTTCAACTTTCTATATTTTATAAACTGAACTAGCCTAAGTTATCAAAGGTTAAAAGGAAAACATTGAATTTTGAAAATGTAATATGTGTTTAAAGTACTGAGCTTCTAAAACATGATGTCATTGTTAATAATAATTGAAATACAAAATAGTGTTACTAATTTTAAACTGTTGAGAAACACTGTTATATATATATATATATATATATATATATATATATATATATATATATATATATATATATATATATATATACACTCATGGACAAAAAAATTAGCGCACCAAGAAGGAGTCGTCAAAATGAAACGAAATTTTACATACGTAATGACTACTTTGATATAAGAAAATGATAAGAAAATCAAAGAAAAAGGATAATTTATTTCAAAGAAAAAGGCAAAAGAACGGAGGAGTTAATACTCCGTTGGACCCCCTCTAGCGCGAATGCACGATGCGATACGATCGGGCATTGAGTCATACAAGTTCTGTATGATGTCCTGAGACATTTCGTTCCATATTTGCTGTAACCTTGCCTCTAGTTCGTTCAACCTCCTGTCCCAAATGATCCCAGATATGCTCGATTGGAGACAAATATGGGGATCGGGCAGGCCAAGGAAGGGTAGTAACAGTGCGAAGACAGTCTTGTGACACCCTTGCCGTATGAGGCCGAGCATTGTCTTGTTGAAAAATGGCTCCTGGGAGCCGTTGCATGAGTGGCAACACATGTGGTTGCAAGATTTCATGAACATACCGCTGGGCTGTCATGGTGCCACGGAACAATACTAGGGGTGACCGTGTATTGTAGGCAATGGCACCCCATACCATCACACCAGCTGTGGGAGCGATGTGTCGCTGTACAGCAAAGGCAGGATTGAAGCGTTCACCACGGGCTCTCCACACACGAACACGATTGTCATCACTGCCGAGATTGAATCTGGATTCGTCGCTAAAGACGACCTGGTTCCATTCCGCTGCAGTCCAATTTCCTCGTGCGCGGCAAAACTCCAAACGGAGGCATCGATGGGTGGGCGTCAAGGGCAGCACACGTAATGGGCGCCACGATACCAACTGTCCTTCAGCGAGGCGCCTTCGTACGGTTCGAGAAGACACAGAGGCCCCTAGTGAAGGTGCTACCTGTGCCTGGATGGCGGCCGTTGAAGCAGTTGGCTGTACGCTTGCATTTCTTACGATGTGGCGGTCTTCTCGACGACTGGTCTGTCGAGGGCGTCCTGAGCCTGGTCTTCGTGTACATGACATCTCTCGGGTCCACTAGTCCCAACACCTCCTCACAACACAATCAGAGCGGCCTAATTGACGAGCTACTCGCCTAGCTGACCACCCGGCTTCTATCATCCCGACGATTCTCCCCCTCTCAAACTGCGACAACTGCTTATATTGTCTTCGAACACGGCGTAATGGCATGTCTATCTCAGCTCTTCCTTTGTAAATGATTCAGCACACTCAAACAAGCTTTGGTTACCTGTTTTATACTCCACAGAGTACGATGTTCAACGCCCTCTACCGGCTATACGTAATGTGCAACCACGCTGCATTTCTAATCATTTCCATATCTCCCCGACATGTACCTTCATTGCAACTTACGTTACGATCCCGGAATTATTTCTTGGTGCGCTAATTTTTTTGTCCATGAGTGTATATATATATATATATATATATATATATATATATTACATAAAAAAGAAAGTGTCATGATGGAAGAATGTCAGTAAACCAATAGACAAAAAGTAATCAAAATGAAGAAAACCAGAATTAGACTATTTAATGATACCATCTTCTTGTTTACAGTTATGACATCATTAAATTAAGCACTGTTCCTATAAAATAATGACAGAAATGCTGAAAAAGAAATGTTATGAAAGTGTTAAATTCTGGCTTTCTTGATTTGGTTTTTTTGTTTCAACTTTAAATACACACACACACAATATTAAATGGTATTTTACACCATTTAATTACAAGGAAATTATTAACTGAACACAGGAAAACAATAATTCATGTGTCTCATTTATATGCAAAATTTTATGGTATTGAAATAAGTATATACCTTTAGCATTTGTGGACTTTGATTTAGATAGCAAACAGACATAACTGTTAGTGGGGTTAGGCAGTCAAAACCTCCTGATTTATAAACTATTAATTTTAAAGATCAGGAAAACTAACACTTTCTATATTTTAATAGGTATTCTGTCTATCCATTTGCGACTGACTACTCAGTGGGGAAATAGAGGATTGTGATTTGTAGAATTTCAACAATTCAAAAAATAACTTGAAAATTTGCTATCAGAATTTTTTCTTACATATAGATGTATATGTCTGTGTATAATTTTGCTGTTGTTGTTGTGTACTATTCAAATAACTTTAGCTTTCTTTTGGGAGGACTTGCAAACGTTATAGGCTTCCAGGTCTAGTTTAAATTTAGTACATTTACACTTATACAGCTGTGTTGGAATATTTGTTTTTCATAATGTATGAAAAAAGTATGGAGGAATGATAATTTTTTTTTTGTTTTGTCTTATAATATGGAAATTTAATATTATAATATGTTAAGTCATGAATAGTTGACTAAGTATTTATTGTTCAGGGGGTACTAAATAAAAAATAAATATGTAAAATTAATCATCATCGTCATCATCAGTGGCACAGCCTGGTATAAGTATATTGTATATTTTGCTTTTAAGTAGCTTTGCTATTTATTTTATTTTATTAACATAATTTATTGTTAACATGACAGCAACCACACATTAGCCAGCATTGTTTGTCATTTCCATTTCAGAAAGTCAGCAAATGATGGGAGTAAACATACATTTGTTAAAATGTGAAAAAAAATGCATGATTTACGTTGGAAAACTGACATTTCTGAGATTTACATTGTATAAAAATAAATCATATTAGAATTCAATTTTTCGCTACCAACATCATATGGTGTTTAGCGTTGTGAGCTTAAACTGCGGGGATTTAGGTTTGGAAAGTTCAATTGTAAGGAGCGATATTGGGTTACTTACGGTTCTCCCAGAAGCCCGATAAAAAAAACTACGGTGTGTAAAGGGGAACGGCCTTGGAAAAAGTGTTTGTTGCACTAGAAAAAAAATTCAATTTTAGAATAATTAAGAGCTTTTGCTTTGCTCAAATTTAACATATTATGGTGTTTTTTTTTTGTTTTGTTTTCCCTCTATAAATCTATGAAACTTCATTTTTTTTATTTTTGAAGATTTTTATGCTGTTATTTATTTCTCCAACAATAGGAAGCAGAATAGAGATCGTGATCATCTACAAACTAAAGATTCGACCATCAGTTCTTCTCAGATGTCCGAAAATGGAATAAATTATGTGAATCCTTTTGAGACAACTGCCAAAACCATCACATAAGAGCTAAAAAAAATGAAACAAATAATTAATTTTTCATCTATAAAGGACAACGATAAGCTAGTGACCCATTATACTGGCTTAAAAAATGCGGCAGTCTTTATCTTAATACTAAATTTCATTGAACGATTTCAGTTTAATTACTTTCACAAGTTTAGAGTCACTGCTATAGCTTTGGAGGATCAGTTGCTAATTTGCCTTATGGAACTTAGGCACGATTTTACCTTTACAGAACTGTCTGCCAGATTCAGCTCATGCGAGAAAACAATAAGTAATGCTTTTCTTACGTTGTTACATGTATTACATGAAGTTCTTTTCCAGTTTGTGATGGGAAATGAAAATATCCCATTATTATATTCGTTGAAAAAGCGATATCCAAAAATTTCTGATCCATTTCCACACTGTAGATTCCTCATTGACTGCACTGAAATTCGAATAGAAAGCCCAAGAGATAATATGAATGCTCAAAAGCAAACTTACTCACACTATAAATATATGCAAACTTTCAAAAGTTTGACTGCAGTTTTTCCCAATGGTCTGCTATGTTTTGCTAGTGACCTATATCCTGGATCCATTTCTGATAGAGAAAATTTTCAGAGGTGTGGTATAATCGAAATCTTAAAGCCAGGAGATCTTATCATTGCTGATAAAGGTTATGCAATACATGATTTAATGCCTCAGGGTGTCATACTTAACATCCCACCATATTTAATACACCCTCAATTCACCACAGAAGAATGTAAATTTACTACAAAAATCGTACGAGCTAGGGTACGAGTAGAAAGAGTGAATCAAAGAATAAAAATATTCAAAATATTAAATAATATTTCCCATAACTTGAGATCCTTTGCATCAAAAGTCTTTCAGGTATGTTCTTTACTTGTCAACTTGCAGGCTCCAGTTTTGAAAATTAATAAAAATGAAACAGAACAGGAACGAGATCTTTTAAATACAACAGATAGTGGCTAAATACTATTACTTAAAAATTATCTTTATTTTATTCTACCGCTAGCTGAATACCCGTGATTCGTGATGCAATACATTACTACCACCCATTATGTAATTTGGTTAATTTAATTTAAATTAACTTTAGCAGTAAAGTGTTGGCATTCTTCAGAAGAATTCACGATATAATTTAACGACCGTAATCCGACATTAATTATGGACTTTAGATCTTTATTAATTTATTTATTTGGGGGGGGGGGGATTTAAGTGAATATTTGAACATCCTTGAAGGTTAAATTAAAAAAAAAAATCTTTCTTAGTGAGCACTTTGGGCATTATATAAGACAAAGAATTTCGTAAACAATAATGGAACTCTAGTTAAAAACAGTAAATCATTTACGTACAATTTATATTTTTAAAAATATTATGTAACATTTTTGTGTGATGATATTCTTTAAAAGTATTTGAACGCAAAATATGCTAAACAATCAAATTAAAAAAAATAATTTATTACAATTACATAATATTCACATTACATTACATTAAATAACTACATTATTATGCTACTCAATCCAGCTATGTGGCCATGTTTAACTGGAGAGTTTGATTTTTCGACGAAATGTTCTTTAAGACATTTTTCTGCTGTCCCTGAAGTCAAAGAAAAGATTTAAATTCCTGCCCTCTATTAAATCTGGATTGAAGGCCGAAGGTAGCTTTGTAGTAGCGCGTCGGCTTTCGGTACTGAAGGTGCTCGAATCGAATCCTGAGCGCCATTAAATACCTTCGTGTCTAAGCCGGATATGGGCAAGTTACATCCGGAGACCGGAAAATCATTCTATGAGGTCCAAGAGGGTGGGAGAAGGCACGATCCCCTCCCCTCGATGTCACACCTCGGGATGCTCGGTCAAAATTTAGGTGGCACATGGCTAAGTTGGGCTGGATTGAATACTATGTGTATTACGACACACTATGTTCAACAATCATTTTATAAGAGTATAAATAAATATGTTTCTATAAAAATCAATAAACTTTTTTATGTTTACTGACCATTCAGCTTTTTTCAGTACTGAGACAATTAAAGTAACATTTGGTGTCCAAATAATGAGATTTGGAAGTTGCTCGTTTCTGGGAAGTGTGCTTTCGGCTTAGTTTGTAAATTTATTGTAAATATTTGTAATTCTTCTTAGTTTATTTTATTTGTTTTGTTTTGTCTGTTTCTTCTGTTTCCTTAGTGTTTTATACTTACCTCTGTAAGTCCCGTGTGATACTTTGTGGTACACGAGAATTTTATGTGTATTTTTAATTAAAAAAATTTTTAAAAAAATAATGAGATCACAAATATCTCTATTGAGTATATGCAAGCTACCTTGAATCTGATGATACCTTGATTGCCTTGAGGAGATTTCAAATTAAAGGAGATATCTCCAACAGAAAATTCATAAATTGAAATATTGTCAGATGAATGAACAGTGGCTTTTACATTCTGCATAATAGTCAAATACCACTTACCAGAAGCAAGAGAACTTAAAACAGCGTCATCTTTTAAAAATACAGGACACAATTTCAATGATCTTATTGTTATCAATAAGACCATCTGGTTAGCACCCAAATATACCAGCTTGATGAAGAAAAAGACCACCAGTTTCTACATTGCATTTCTTCACATCCGCATAAATAGATAAGGCCGTTTTTCCATGCACCACACCCCACTGAATGGCTTTTGAAGTAAAATTTCCATATTCGCCATTCAGAGTTTTTAGCAAAGTAGGCGGTATATACTAGGCGGAATATGCTCATTTCCATTTTTTATTAACAGATTGGTTATCAAAATGTTCGAAAACATCAATTAAAACCTATATATAGATCTAAATAATTAAAATTTTATATTTAAAATAAGCGAAAAGTGTTGGAAAATCATGTGACCTCAAAACGCTACGTGATTGGTTCTGACGTCACTAAGCGCCATCCTTCAATGTTTACATTTTTCTAGCGTGAGATTTTACGATACCTACTCTAAGGGCCTGTTCACATAAGAGTCCGCTGCGTTGCGTTAAGGAAAATATGACATTGAGACGAAAATAAACCTATCATATGCCTCCAAACGATTAGCAATGAAATTTTCAACGCCTATGATTGGTTTATTTTCGTCTCAACGTCATCTTTCCCTTAACGCTACGCAACGGACTCCTATGTGAACAGACCCTTACACTAACATTTTAAAATCTTTTAATTTTTCTAATTTCGTGCTGTCAAGTTTGTGGCTATTGTCTATACCTATATTTTATAATTATATTCTATCGACGTCTTTATTATTCGATTAATTTTTATTTTATTTCTGTTTTGTTTAGCATAGCTTTATTGCCCGGTTTTGCAAAAGGACAATCTGACAACCTGCCTAAATTGGATTCATTAGCAGTGTTTTCCTTTTTGGGAAAAGATCCAAGTTTTATGGGAGCAGAAATATGAGGATTTAAAGCTCAGAGGTATGTATACATTTGTTTGCATTTATTATTCTACTTATGTAATGTAGATTGTAGTACGCTGACGTGCGTTATTCTTTACACAAACCTAAAAGTTAGATATTTTCTAGGCATATTATTAAATTAATCTCTTAATCTAGAGGTGCAGTGAAGACATGTCGGGGGGGGGGGGGGGTTGTAACCCACCTACCACAAAAGGAATTTCTAAAAATGCTACTGCATACATAAATAAAGCTAAAAAATACATTCTGAAATGTCAAAGTTTAAATTAAGTTTAATACAGTATTTTAATTGCATAGCCATAACATGCTTTTATAAGCTTTAATTTAACTCGCTCATGGTGTTTGTCATTATGGTGAAAACTTTGCCATAGACTTCTAAACTATTTCCTTATAAGCTATATCATTGACATAATATTTAATTATTAAAATGCAGCAACAGTATAGTCTGAAAATTTCAGTAAAAGTGTCATATAAATTTATTCATAACTTAATAACGATTATGGCTAGTAAAAATATTAGACTAATCTTGAAAAACATTAATTTCATAGTTTGAATCTTTATTGTAAGCAAATTAATATGCATAATGGAACAAAGTTATATAATTATATATTTTTCTTATAGCACTATTTTGAAGCAACATTGAATTCTTATTAAAAGTTACATTTCATATGTTAACAGAGTGAATAAATAACTTGCCGAAAAGTGATCTTCACAACACCAGTGAGTTGTCTTAGTGGACAATGCTAGATTTTTTTTTCATCGCGTTTCATTGCAACTGTCCATGCTTTCCTTTTCACATTATCTTTTGGAACACACACACACAAAAGAGAGCTTCCCAGTTGTATTTATCGTCGTGCTTGTGCAGCAAGGTACTAAACAATATTTAAAATTTGCTTTAACATATTTTGACATCTTAAAAAAAACGCTAGATATCAAACTTAAACTACGCAACACAATCCAAACACTGAAGTAAACAAATGCGCTATGTGACGTCACATGTATCCGCGTAGGAAAAGTAGCGTTTTTGAGACAAAGTAAATAGTGCGCATTTAAAACCAAATTATATTAACTTTTAGAGTTCAAAAGCTAAAAAAAAAAGATGCTTTCAATCATATTTTTTTATTTTCTATATCATAAATGTAAAATTAAAAAACATGCAAATTACTCATTGGATCAAGATACAAAATTTATCGCATGCTAGTTGCCCAGTAAATCGCTCAACAAATAAATTCAAGAAAACTTGCTTTAAATACCAATCGGAATGTCTTATCGGGTAGGTGGGGGCAAAGGTTTGCAGTTTTGAGTTTTTTACGTTCCTCCACTAGATCCTATCGCCCCAAAAAGTCACTTGTATTGTAGTTGGGTATAATGAATTTTTCCTCGAAAGGTTTAGGTGCCGAATTTTTAATTTTACCAAAACACCTGTTTGCGAACCTTTGCCCCAATCAGTGGGGTAAAGGTTTGCACTGCAAACCTTTATCCAGAATGGACGCCATTGTATTTGAGTTAATCCAAAACTTAAGGTAGGATTTGAAAGTTTATTTACCATCTTAACATGCGAAAATAAGCATAATACAGTTCGTGAGTTTGATTGATGCTCAATATTACTCAAAAGTTGCAAAAAACTACATTAAAAAGGACGAAAATAAGCTTATCTCATTTTCTCTGCGAGAGGAGGTCGTAACTCCAACAGCTATCACGGGGCAACTGACTGGAAATATACGAATGCATTGTCTACCCGATTCCCCCCAAAACTCTTCCTGGTCATTTTCAAATGTACGTGCGAACCTTTGCCCCTACCTCCCCTAATGTGAAACGTCACTTTCAAAGGTTTCCCCTTTAATTACCGGTGGCACTCTCGCAGCAAAAGCTGGTCACGTTTCCTATCTAAATACCTTGAAAGAATCAGGTGCGTCCATTATTCAATAGACGAGACTTGGTGTAATTTATAATCATTTTTCAAGAGTTGTCTTCAAAACTAAAATTATATATTTTTTTCAGAAAAGTTTCAAACGATTTCTATTATAAAATTAGAATTAAATGATCCATGCATTAAATATTATTTTGCTTGCACATAACAAAAAACCGTCTAATAAAATAATAAAAGCTAAATAAATTTAAAATAATTAAAAGAGAGACAAAATCAAAAATTAATCCAGTCTTCAAATGAAGCCATAAAATATTTATTTACATATCGTTATACATATTTATTTCCCCACTTTCAGGACAAAGGAGATGGAGAAAAAAAAACAGTTACATCTTAAAAATTATAATTTCATATTAGGCAAAAACAAAAAACAGTAGTATTGCATAAGTAGTATTGCATAAGTGACTTTTCATGACACCCTTTCCTGTAGTACAGTGGTTCCCAACCTTGTGTACGCGTACCAGTACCTGTACGCGGACAAGCAGCTACCGGTACGCAGAATATTTTACAATTTAAAACAAAAATCTATTAAAAATCTGTATTACGAAAAGAGAAAATAAATGACTATAATTACTAATAATCCATACGTTTTAATATTTTAGTTTGAAATTTCTTATCCATTGTTTGTGTTGAAATACTTTATTGGGATTTACCTATTCTCAAAAGATGCCGTCTACACCTGAATGTGTTATCTATGACCACCCCATAAAAATTTGGCACTCGCCTGTGAATTATAACTTTGTCCATAACTGTGTTTGCGAATTATAACTGTGTCTGAGTTCTACTAAAAATTGTGTTTTGTGTTTCAAACATCTTTAAATTAATTGCAGATTATTAATCAATAGTAATTGTATTATTGATAAATATTAAGAAGCTGTTAAGGTAAGTGTATTAAACTCAGGAGATTTATTTAAAAGAAATTTTTATATATCCTTATTTATTTTGTTCTCCATTGCATTTTATTCCCCATTTCAAAATTTTTGGTCTACAGCATCATCAAATTGTTTACAGCGTACAGGTACGGTGCTATAAAAAGGTTGGGAACCCCTGCTGTAGTATAAACATGTATAATGACCTTATTTTTTACTTCAATCACTTTGGTGGCTCAAGAATTCCAGCAAGGATTGCAGATCATGACTGATATCGCATTGATACATTAAAAAACATTTCAAAAGAAAAATAATGCTATAAAACACTAAATCAATTCGAAAACATTATTATGTGCGATACCCCCTTTAAATAAACGCTGTTAAACCCGAGACTGAATTTGATTTTCAGACATTTTCCCAACGGTGGAAAAAAAAATTCTTTTTTCCAAAAGATCCAGTTTCATACAATAGTAGAAAGTTGGTTACATCCCTGAATTGGTATTATATATTTTCGTCTGTTTTCAAGCCACAACTTATGTCTGATATCCTGCAGACGAATGTTTTTTTTAAATTACCCTCTGCAACAAATCTTTTCTCACATATAGATAAAATCGAAAAGTTTCTCTTTTGCATGGCTACGGAGATCTTTTTAAATCACCCAGTAAAGAAAATATTTTCTTACAAAGAGTGCAGGAGGAAGGTTTATTTTTTGTGTGGGTGCAGAGATGTGTTTGAATGACCATGTTGAGAAAATCTTCTCTCAGATACAAACAGTGCATGCGAAAGATTTCTGTCCTGTATGGGTACAGATATGTGCGTTTAAGACCCTGCTGAAAAAAATCTTTTCTGACATACAGTGCAGGCGAAAGGTTTATCTCCTCCGGGGGGTGGTGGTGCAGAGATGGTATTTCAATGACATTATGAGAAAATCTTACATACAGTACTTGACAAAATAATTTTCTCTTTCGTAAGGATCGTAGATGTGTTTGTAAACTACCATATTCAGAAAATCTTTTCAGATACAGTGCACGTGGAAGGTTTCTCTACCATGTGGGTGCGGAAATGTGTTTTTAAAGAACTCTGTTCAGAAAATCTCTTTTCACATACAGTGCAGGCGAAAGGTTTCTCTTGTGTGAATGTGTAAATGTTTTCCTAAATGACCCTGTTGAGAAAATCTTTTCTCACATATACTGCAGGCGAAAGGTTTCTCTCCAGTGTGGGTGCGGAGATGTATTTTTAAATGAACCTGTCTTGAAAATCGTTTCTCACATACGGTGCATACGAAAGGTTTTTCTCCTGTGTGGATGTGGAGATGCTTTTCCAATGCACCCTGTGCAGAAAACTTTTTCTCACATACAGTGCAGGCGAAAGGTTTCTCTCCAGTGTGGATTCGGAGATGGGTTTTCAAATTACTATGTACAGAAAATCTTTTCTCACATACAGTGCATGCGAAAGGTTTCTCTCCTGTGTGGGTGCGAAGATGTAAATTTAATTCATACTGGTGAGAACATCTTTTCTCACATACAGTGCATACGTAAGGTTTCTCTTCCGTGTGGGTGCGGAGATGGATTTTTAAATAACCCTGTCTAGAAAATCGTTTCTCACATACGGTGCATGCGACAGGTTTTTCTCCTGTGTGGGTGCGGAGATGCGTTTTCAATGTACCATGTTCAGAAAACCTTTTCTCACAACTAGTGCAGGCGAAGGGTTTCTCTCCCGTGTGGGTGCGGAGATGGGTTTTCAAACTACTGTGTACAGAAAACCTTTTCTCACATACAGTGCAGGCGAAAGGTTTCTCTCCCGTGTGGGTGTGGTGATGGGCTTTCAAACTACTGTGTACAGAAAACCTTTTCTCACATACAGTGCATGCGAAAGGCTTCTCTCCTGTGTGGGTGCGAAGATGTGTTTTTAAACTACTCTGTTCAAAAAATCTTTTCCTACATATAGCGCATGCGAAAGGTTTCTCTCCAGTGTGGGTACGGAGATGTGTTATTAAATTACTCTGACTCGAAAATATTTTCTCACAACTAGTACAGGCGAAAGGTTTTTCTCCCGTGTGGATACGAAGATGTGTATTTAAATGATCCTGCTGAGAAAATTTCTTCTCACATACAGTGCAGGCGAATGATTTCTCTCCTGTATGGATGCGGAGATGGGTTTTCAAATTACACTCTACAGAAAATCTTTTGTCACATACAGTGCATGCGAAAGGTTTCTCTCCCGTGTGGGTGCGAAGATGTAAATTTAATTGATACTGGCTAGAATATATTTTTTCACATATAGTGCAGGGGAAAGGTTTCTCTCCCGTGTGGGTGTGGAGATGGGTTTTCAGACTACAGTGTACAGAAAACATTTTCTCACATACAGTGCATGCGAAAGGCTTCTCTCCTGTGTGGGTGCGTAGATGGGTTTTCAAATTATTCTGTAGAGAAAATCTTTTCTCACATACAGTGCATGCAAAAGGTTTCTCTCCCGTGTGGGTACGGATATGTGTTATTAAATTAGTCTGTTTCGAAAATCTTTTCTCACAAGTAGTGCAGGTGAAAGGTTTTTCTCCCGTGTGGATACGGAGATGTGTATTTAAGTGATCCTGCCGAGAAAATCTTTTCTCACATACAGAGCAGGCGAATGGTTTCTCTTCTGTGTGGGTGCGGAGATGTTCTGTTAAAGCACTCTGTACAGAAAATGTCTCCTGACATACAGTGGAGGTTAAAGGTTTTTCTGTACGGGTACAGCGAAGATTATCAATAATTTGGTATGAATTATACATACTTAAGACCGCTAAATGTGAAAATGTTCAATCACAATAATTAGATTTAAAATTTTTTTCAGTACGAGTGGCAAGCTGTGCACTGGAACTTTTTACATTTAGACTAATTTTACACGTCTCATATCGAGTACATTCACCTACGGCTTCAGTAAGGTTCTACTCACAGGAATGGCACTAAAGTCTATATACACTCGAATTTGCTCAGCTGGCATGTCGACGTTTTGTTACATGATTAGAAAACTGTAACTGCGAGTAATACGTTGACTGACTCACGTACTACTGAATCCGTGGACACTAGAAACAATGCAGTTTCAAAATTAACAATCCGCACCGAGCACCTGTAAAGAGAGTAGAAGGGAATTTGAATACGATATAACAACACTACATCAAGTTTTATTTCGCATTTTCCACGTGAAATCGAAAGCAATATATAAGTTTGAGCTAGGAAATGAGATATCCATAAACTAAGATATTATAAATTAGGTTCTGGATTCATTAAACTACCGAACATTTTTAATTTATTGTAATTTGGACATGAGGTTCTTTAGCCACCTCTTCTCTTTTCCACTGGTAGATCATAAAGACGTGCAGATTTGATACATTTCAGTTTTTAGGGGTATCCACAAAAGTATTGCTATCGCCCCGATTAATAATGGATAAGGAATATTAATAATCTTACCCTTTACATTCATTTTTTTTCTCCGTAACTGAAAATAATTTCATCATTAAGTATAAAGCTCCGAGAAATTTGAGTAATTAAGATCCGATGAAAAAGCACGGTTACCATGAAATTACAAAGTTTATAAATCTAATAAATTATGTACAACATTTCAAAACAGTTATCAGTGAACCTCATGTAGTCTGTGAGATATGTCAGGAATACACGGCTCATAAGGTCTCTTTTAGCCCACAACATTTTAAATATGGTATTACGAGATTATAAACGTAATAAAAATGCTAAACAAAATAAATCTACACTGTTACGATGAGTTGTTCCTTAAAAATTACTTGTGATAACAATTTTTAAGTTTCACAGTCAGAAATACTAACTGAGAACTCCATAAAGTAGTTTTACCCCTGTTATCTCACGCAAGTTCTTTTTAGACCCTCCAGTTTGCAAATAATTAAAGAAATCGTGGAAAGAAATTATTTTTTTAATATATCTATATTTAAAAAATATTGGTACATTCTAATTTTACCATTTTTTAAAATTTTATTATTTACTGTTGAAATTTATGTAAAGTTTTTAATTAAAACTTTGTTGAAATTTATGTAAAGTTGAATTTTTCTAAAAAATTATGTTTTTCGAAAAAAAAACGATATTTGTTTATATAATTAACATTAGAAAAAATATTTGATATTCTCATTTTCTCATATTTTTTATTATCAGTTTGTTTTAAAATTTTATGTATAAACAGGGGAGGGAGGGGGTTAAATTTATGTGTGGTTTTTCACTAAAGTTCAATTTTTCGGAAAAAGATCATATTTTTGCATTTTTACAAAACTTTGCAAACAGTTTTATATATCTTGATTTCAGTACGTCATTCTCATTAACTTTTTAAATTTTCTCTATTTTGCGGTATGGATATTCAAGGTTACGTAAACTTCTACATTAAGTTTATTCTTATAAATGCTGTTTTATGTATTTCATCGGATAAAATGTGTTTATTTTCTGTTGTATTCACTGTGGTTGTTGGGCCAAAGAGCACTTAAAAAAGTCTACGACTAAAGAGAAATGCTAGCGATGTATGCCTTTCTTTAAGATTGAGCGATTGGAATCGTAAACATTTTTCCAATTCTGATTTGCATACATACACTCAGCGAGCTTTGTAACTACAAAGAGAACTACTACATAATAAATGTATTAGAAATAAATCATTTGTTTCTAGATATTGACAAACAAACGAGTTATTTTTATTTTCAAAAACAAAATTGTAAGGCAAAATTATTTTACATAAATATGCATTCCTATAAAAATGTACACTGGGACCAAAAATGTGAATTGACTTATATTATCTATTAAACACTTTTCAAACTTGTGATCGATAAAAAGAATATAGTTTTGCTATAAATCTAGAAAAGTTAAGAGTTAAAATTAGAAAAATGAAATTAGATAAATTAAGATTAATACAAATTACATTGATTATCTTGAGTTACCTTTACACTGGATAATAAAATAAAAAAAACCATTGTATGAATCAGAGAATATTGGTAAATCATTTTGTTCTTGCAGGATAAGGTAACCTCATAACATTTTTCATTTTGTGTATCAAGTCAAATGATTTCAATATATCCATACAGACTGGAATTATTTTGGTGAGAGCCACACAATACAGCTATAGGAAATCAGATGAAGATTAAGCCATACCTATTACAACACTTTTTGGTTAAAGAAAATTACACCCATCTCTTCATAAACAATAAGCTTGAAAAATAATTGTCAATTCTAATAATTTTTCTTTAAAGAGTGCGAAATATTTCATTCAATAATCATACATGTATGCTCTGAGAGAAACTGCAGAAGTTTAATACAATATTTAACAAAACAGTGATTAAAGAAATATATCCATAGTATACAAAACACTAATACATGAATTAAATATTTTTAAGGATAAGTAAGTTAAAAACAAAATCTACATTCATATAAAGTTCACTGCATGACTGAATTTAAACTGTTTAGTTCATACACAAACATGTTATGGTTTTTTTTTTTTTATAAATTACTTCCTATTAACTATTTTCCCCTTCCCTCCTCCTTCCCATTAAGGACATTTAACACATATTATATATATATATATATATATATTAATAAATTTTAATCCTTAGAAGTAATTGACCAGAGAGGAATAAGAAAAAGTACTTTTTCTCTATTTTGTACACATAACCTAATTTGAGGATACTGAGAAAGCCATCACTGTTTTAATTTCAGTATGTGCAAGAAAAAGAAAAACTTATTACCTAACAAACAAATTACTGTGACTTTCAAAATGAACCGTAGGAAAATTCTTTTATATAAATCTAACTGGAGTGTAAAATAGTTACAGAATGGTAGTTCATAATAATGGATTATTCAGCTCACACCAGAATGCAAAAAATGAAAAAATAACAGAACTCAAGATATCTGAAATGTATGGTTTGGATCAGAAGCATTTGGAACTTTTAAAACATAACTACAAATTTCTTTAGGTAAAGAATATTATTGATTGTAACAATTAATAATATTTGTGACTAGATTAGACAGTACAAGTGGTTGATTATTATCCTCCTTCACTAGATCTTGCTAACCTGCAGTGTATAGCTGTGTGCAGAACAAACTTCAGAATCGAAGGGAGAAAAATACCAAAATTGATGCTTTGGAGTGAAATCTCACTACAACAGAATGAATATTGTACTACAGACATATTTTTTAACAACAGATTTGGTGAATCAGAAATCATTGTATTCAGAGAACAAAGAAATGTAGAGGCTAAGTCATGAAGGTTTTTTATGCTAAAAGTTTGTTGGTTATTCTTATAGCAAGTAAAGAATATTTAAAACCAGAAGTTGAAATAGAAGATCTATACCACAGAGATTCTCTTGTGAAAAGAGGCCTGAAAATTTTGAAAGTTTCTAAAAAACTCCTTTAAATAGCTGAATAGTTCAATAGAGTTAAATATCTACAAAGACATGATTTACAAAATGAGGATTCATTGAGATAACATGAAATGTGGTTTGGTTTGAAGCATTACAGTCAACTTTTGCTACACGAGGGATAATTTGACCAAACATGCAATGTGAAAGATACAAAATACTCATAATTTTTCTGGTCTGAGTAGATTTACATGTCTAAACCAAGACAACAGATTTTGGTTACTAGTCAGTGTTTTCTTTATAAAATTTTAAAATGTCTTTGCAAACAATCCCACCATAGTGCACAACAGAATTAAAATGATATGAATAATTATAAGATAGCCTGAGGAACACTAAGCATAAAAGGATAGAAAATATTAATGAATTAATCATCAAAGGCATGACTGGCTATAATCAAACTGGACATAGTGGATGAAGTAAGGCCCCATGCTACTGTACATCCCCACAGGAAGAAACATTCAAAATATGTCTGAAAGGAAGTACTGTGATCAATTAGAATCCTTCTATAATGCCTGACAAATATATCCACTCTGGTTTCAAACAAGTTTTAGTCAGAGCGACAAAGCTTGCAACTTATTCAGAAGTGACTCCAAAATTTTGGAAAACATATTTACGAGAATGAAAAAGGATATTTATTTACGTATAACATGTAAGTGGATGTAAAATTAATTTACAAAATGAAGTCTATAAAAGATGTGGATGAACATAGCTATATGCTGGCTATAGAAATAGAAGTATTAAAACCTAATGTTTCAGAAACCCTAAAAAAATTCTACATTTGCTATAAATGACAACTACTGGCTTTTCAAATGGATTTATATCTTTAAGGATATGTCTAATAATTCATATAACTGTAGCATTGGGGAAAAGGAAGCTGTTCTAGATAAATGTTAATTAAAACATACCTGAGGTCAACAATACCATAGGAGAAACTCAACAGCATTGAAATACTGTCTACAGAGCTTGTAGACACAAGAAAATTAATATTTCATCAATTTATAAAAGATATTGCTGATAACAAATCTAGCAAAATTCAACTGTAAATAATTGTGTTCTGTGAATAAAATATATGTAGTCTAACTACTTTTATGTTTTTTTCTTCTTATAAATGTAGCTAACAAAGGAAATATGACCATCATCCTAATTTTTGTTCTCTATGCTTCACATTAAATATTTATTGTTTAAAGTATGTTAGAATTTTGAAGGAAGGAGCGGAAATTTTTGCAACTGGTCCTCATATTGACTAAGGTTTGTACTAATCAAAAGCATGAACAACAAGAATTTGGATGTCAAATTTTTCAGTGGAAAGTAATCAACTGTTATATTCTGTGTCCTTCATATATATATTAAGTAAATATAGAAATTTCTAAACTTTAAAATGTAGAATTCACAGAAATTTAATTATCAGATTTCTATAAATTATGTTTAAAACATAATTATATGTAACCAACTGTCAACAAAATAGCTACATAGAAAGAAACTTCAAATATGAAATGCAAAGCTATAAAAATGTTTGAAAAAGAAAGAAAAATATTCTGGTAAATGATTGAATTCTATTTTTAAATTTTTTTCTACAAGTGTTCATAAAATAACTTAATAGAATAATTATACATATTTCTCTCATGTAAAATGAAACTTACCAGCCTATAGTTTAAAATTTAGGGTTTACATAAAAGGTTTAATATAATCCTCTAATCCCAGTTTTAAATTTTTTCCATCTAGATATATAATTTATTTCATGCATATTCTATGAAAGCGTAATTACACAACACATTTCAGGAGCACTGGGGAAAATAAAGACAACGAGAATTTTTAAAACTTTATTTTTGACAATTTTACTGCACTTACATTCGACCAATTAAATATATTTTACCCTTAGGAGGGAGGAGTGAGTATATATAAATCCTAAAACAAACGTCAATTTCAGTAACACTGAACATAAGGGCAGAAACTATATATATGATATAATTATGGAAGACATGATCAGCAAGAAAGCAGTTATAAATTTCGCCTGTACAAAATAATCTATTGAACATAAGGAATATGAAGGTAAGACAGCAGGCAATTAAAATGTAGTTCTAGGCTGACTGAAGTAGAATTTTTACAATAAATTTTTTTGTTTAAATCATATCAAGGCTGCGATAAATATCAGTTAGTATAGATTATTTAAATTTTAAAATGTTTCCAATGGAGTAATCTTTATAATGCATGGTGCAAAGAAACTTAAACATTTTGATATATAATATATTATACATTCGTACAACTTTGAAGTATTAAATGATTTATTTTCCCTTTAATAATTTTTTTTTATTTAAATATCAAATATTAATTTTAAATCATCCTCTTTGAAATACATTGATTTATAACTTTTTACAAGCATAATTATAATGAATGACGTACCTAAAATGATGAATGTTTAGGAGTATTATATTTAAAGCTGTTGCTGTTACCTTTGTTGCAATGAAAGATGAGCATGACTGTTATTTATTAAATCATGTAATAAAAAATTTTAACACTGAATAAATACAGAAAAAAACAACATAAAAAAAATATTTGAAATGCAATCATCAATAAAAAGTTCTCCGATAGAAGAATGATACAAGAAAGCAATGCCTATACTGCAGGTAACTTCTCATGGTGCGAAGCTGTAAAAACTCACCAAATTCAGTGCCAGTTCATCATTTATGTGGAAAATTTAATTATTTAATTAGTTCTATCTGTAAGTTTCATATGAAATGAACAGTGTGTATTGATTTTGGTATAATTTTTAAAAATTTAACGTACATAAACAATGGTTTGTTAACTTCGAAAAGCTTAAGGTGTTTCAACAATTTTAATACATTTTTAGCATGGAATTAAATTTATAAAACACCAAACACATGAATGTTGGGAAAAGTGCTGCATTTTTGGAATTTACGAATTATCCCATAAACTGTTTTTGCGAAAGAAAAACTATCACCAATTTATGATTTAGCTCCAAGAATGGGTAGTGTGACTTCACTACACACTGATAAGATATTTGCCTTGGTTTTATATAACCCAGACTAATCCTTGATAAGCCTTTTATTTTATTTATTATTGAAAAAAGAATAATATAAGTTAACTTCCATTTCTCTATTTTTTTCTCCCTCGCATTTACAAAAAAAAAAAAAAAATAATAAATAAAAAAAAATTCAAATTTGGGATCTGCCTTCTATGGTACAGCATGCAGTGGAGTATTTTCAAAGCTGCGGTATCCTAGAATTAATAAAAAAAAAATATGCTGAACTGTATACATTTAATTTTAATTATAGGTTTACAGTGAATTAAATACATTAGTAGTGTGGATTGGAATCTAACTTTTAAAATAGAAGGTTTCAGATATTGACATACTAATTGGAATAATAATACAAACATAATATAACAGGTTTTGTTTGTCGAAAATGGTCGACGGCATAATACATAAGTACCAAATTTTTTTATGTGGATTTTATAAGTGGTTCCTTTGTTTATGTGTTGCTAGAATTGGACTGTATAATAAATTTTTTTATTATTCAATTTCATGGCTTAATATGCTGCAAATGTGATCCAGCTAAGCTTCATGCTTATATCACCAAAGATCAATGATTATAGCTCAGAAATTTTGCTTGTTTTTTTTAAAATTTCAGTAACGATCATTTAGATGTTTTTTGGGAATGAAATTTGAAACTACATTCAGATAAAAAATTAAAAGTTCAGTGAATGAAAAAATATTTTTGAATTCTTTTCATAACATTTTATTTTCCCTTTATCAAGGAATACAATTCAGAAGATGAGAGCTTAGCCTTGGAAATTCATATCTAGATCATCGGTCTTACTTCAGGCCTGCATGCATCTGGTACATCATTTCACCTTGGTTAATGTTAGTGAATTTACTTTTTACAATAAAGATTTCCAATTTATGTTTTTAGTTAATTTTTTACCCTTTTCTAAAATATTTTCATTATGGATTTAGTTTTATAAATTAATTTTTATACTTTGGAGATATTTTAAATTTTAATTTTTGTTTAAAAAATTCACCTGTTTTACTAATGAAACAATTTTTTTCAGTCACTCTTCTGTATAAGTTGAAATTATCTTGCTACAAATTTTCAAACTTTATTTACTTATTTTTTTTTTTTTTTACATTTTTTCTATTATGTGTCTTATCTTGAAGTATTTACATGTTTATTTTATAGTTTTGAAGATTACTTATTAAATAATATGTTGTACTTTGAATATATACTTTCCCTATAACACTTTATACACCTTATCCTAGCAGTGCAAATAATTGAGCTGTTATAATTATTTACTCCAGATGAATGCTGCATTCAACTTTTTTATATTAAAATACTCTCATGTTTATTTGCTACTTATGGTTGAATTTTCATACTTAGTGTTAACTGTCAGGCTAAAAGTTTAAAAACAGTAAGAAATAGTATTTTCCTAAATTTCTAATCAGAAGAACTCCATTTGGTGGAGTTTGACGAATTTTCGCAGAACATCACAGGATATGGAACTGTTCCTCGTATTATTTATCTTTTACCGTAACTATTAACAGTTCAAAAATATTTGCATAGCTCATAACCAGCAAAGTTGCTAAACAAGTTATGTCCGATTTGAATGATGATACATTTATAAATTTTGGATTTACCGAAATTGAAAACAAAATTATCAGAGGAATCAGATAGGCAACTTTAAGCAATCTTTTAAAATTAAGGGCGTATATTTTAATTGAACGCCTACATTGACCAGAAAGAAATAATATATTTATTTGCTTAAAACAACATACAATGGCTGAACATGCCGTTGTGGTTAACCGTTCAATAGTTATACGTACTGTATTAACAATCTGCTTCACTCATCAAAAGAAAAAAAAAGCGCGTAAAATATAGAAATCATATATATCACTTTCAACTTCTTAACAAAACAGTCTGTCATACAATACAAAAAAAATTATCTGTAAATTAAATTTACTTGAATACCTGTTTTTTCTTCTATCATCTAGATCAACAGTCTTTCATTCCGTGATCCATTCTAAAAGCTACGAAAATTGTTGCGAAAGGAACCGCTTTCTTCTCTTAAATACTAAGATTACAGAGAATTGAATGTAGCAAGCAAAACATAAACAACGACACTAGGGATGGATCGGAAATACTGGACCTGTTACTTTGTAACAGGTATACGTTAACTGAACTTTGACCTGTTACCGATTTTCAAAAGTAACAGGTACGGCGTACGTGTCAAACGATAGAATACTCCCGCCAGGCGAATAGAATAGGGCCGTCAGGCGGGGAGCGGGGACGAAATAAGTATACGAGTATTTTTCCGTACCTGTTACCAGAAAATACTCCCTTGCCTGGGCGGGGACGAAATAAGTAAACGAGTATTTTTCCATACCTGTTACCAGAAAATACTCCCTTGCCTGGGAGGGGAGCGGGGACGAAATAAGTATACGAGTATTTTTCCGTACCTGTTACCAGAAAATACTCCCTTGCCTAAACGAGTATTTCCACACTCGTTTATAATTTATATTTCTACGTGGTACGTAAGAAGGGTCGTCGGGGGCATACAAAACAAATAGACGAGTATTTCTACTTGCTTTGTGACCTTCCCCACTTCCTGTTTACGAGGAAATATTCGCTTACTTAAACATTTTCACGTTCGTTTATAACCATTATTTTCCAATAAAATTGACAGTTGATCTGAATTTCGTTGGACATATTCTTACTTTCTTCTTCATTTTAATTCATGACTATTATTAAATACTAATACACCCAAATACCTTTATAAAAATATTTACTTTCATTGGTTTTGAAATAAAATAACATTTTTGGGTTAATGTTGTTGATAAAATTCACTGATTATTCATTATAATATTCGTAATCATTTATGTGTTTTATGACAGGTGAAAAAATTGTATCTGCTCACTTGTCAGGATTTTGTGAATTAAATTGTTGATGGTAATAAAAAAAACGTCTTATGAAAAAAAAATTATTTTATATTAAACAAGATTATTATTAGGAAAACATAAATATTTTTTAGAAAAAACAACTTCGTATAAATGTATTTATTGTACAATAGGTATACATATTTTATAAATAATCAACTGAACAATTGTAGTTTGCACATAAATATTAATTATCCCTTTATGTAAATATGAAATAAACTGAACCTAATACAATTATATTAATATTACAGAAAATCTATTTAATAAAGTTTTATTGAATTAAAAAATAGAATATTATTTAATGTTCTAAAAATTAACAGTATTAACAGCTACCTTGATATTAATACTAACTTTTTGTATCCAAATCAAATAACAAAACTGAATAGGTATTTAAATATAAACGCATTAAATTAATTATTACGCATTATTGTTAAAATGTACATGGCATTTGTAAAAATATTACATTAATCTTTAAAAAAGTTGTTACACTTAAATTTTTGGTTTTGTTACTTATTTGTTTATTTTCTTTATTTATTTTTAATCTTAAAATAATTGCTCACGATAGACGGTCAATCACCACAGAATTGGTCTATTAGTTTCTATTTTTTTATGAATACAAAATAGCTTAATAACTATCAATAAATAAAACAAGGAAAAATAATGACAATAAGTAATAAAAAGATTGGTAGTTAATTTCTAATGATAATTGCCAAATTTTGAAGCCCTTTATAAGCAAAATTGAGCGTTCGTGTTTAAAAATAAAAGTTGATGACTTTTTCGCCATCTAACCAAGAACGGCGATCGGATATTATTTATCCAGACTAGAAAAATATTCTCTCGCACGGGACAGAAGTTTCGAGGGCACAAAGCTTCTTTTTTGGCAATTGGCTAAGAGACGGATAATTACATTTTTGTTCCGCCCACCATTTCATAGCAGACTAGGCACTAGGCAAAGAGTTAACAGGTTCGGGGTATAGACCTCGGTAAATGAGTGTGGAGGGGAGAGAGGATGGCGGGATCACGGGAATGAAACTAAAAGATGAAGTTAGAGTAACAGGTAATTTGTAACAGGTATTTGTAACAGGTATTTTTTTGGATCTGGATCGGTTGTACCTGTTACTGAAAAATACTCGTTTTTGGCATCTCTAAACGACACGCTTAAGCGATATCGTTGCCATTTGTCTGTATAAATATCTGCACCAGTGGATAGACAGCCGGTGGCCGGTCAAAAAGTAATTCCGACAAGCTGCTAGCCGACACAATAATTTCATTGCACATGTTTGGGAACTCGTTCAGCCGTCAGCTTAGATTTTGGAATTAAATAGCCGGCTGGCTTTGTCGGCTGATTAGCAGCGTGGACGTTGTCATGTCATCATCGAGTAGTACATTTATGTAAGTGGCAACAGCTAGATACAGAACATAGTCTAGTATATAATGGCGGTCAATAAAGTTTGTGTTCTATTGCAATCGTGCCCTGTCTTCATTTACTTGCTTACCAGTAACTTCCATTATGTGCTAGGAACGTTACATGGTGTCAGAAGTGTTAAATCTTCGTTACATGGTGTCAGAAGATATATTTGATAATATAGTTGATATTTGTTGATAAAATTTCTTTGGAACAAAGAAAATGCCGGTTGACTCAGATGCTGTGAATACTCGCCTTCCCCGCAAATTACAAGTGACGGAGGATGGAATGGCTATTAAATGGAAGCTATGAAACAGACATTTGGATTTTATGCGACAGCTACACAGCTATCCACTAAATCGCTAGAGATGCAAGCCGCTACATTTATGTCTGCCATAGGACCGGAAGCAACAGTTATCTATAATACATTTGATCTGAGTGACGTTGACAGAAATGACTTGGTGAAAATAAAGGAACGGATTGATAATTTTTTATCACCCAAACCTAATGAAACGTACACTCGCTACTTATTCTTCAACTTAATGCAAGGTAAGCAAGAAACTTTTGACTCATATTTCACAAAGTTGAAAACTAAAATTGTTGATTGTTCTTTTGGAACTTTACAAGATAGCTTGCTACGAGATCAGATTGTTAGAGGAATTAATTCTGATAAAGTCCGTGAATTATTATTGGCATAAAGAGAACTTACCCTTAAAAAACTATTGATATTTGCAGAGCTAGTGAACAAGCCACTACGCACTTAAAAGAAATGAATAATGTAACGGTTAAGAATGAGGTAGGAAATTCTTGCTGTAGTTAACTCAAAATCAAAACAGCAGAACTATTATTCTAAATTAAAAATTGATTATAAGAAGTACAGTAAATTATGTTGGCGTTGTGGTTTGGCGCATGAATTTAAAAATTGTCCTGCTTTTAACGTTATCTGCAAAAGTTGTTTTCAAAAAGGTCATTATGCTCGTCAGTGTAAAGCAAAATGGAAACAAGGGAAATCAAGTAATTATTCTAATAGTAGAAAAATGCAAGAGGTTAAAGGATGTTCTGATGAAGATTTAAATTTTGAAACCTTAAATGTTGGTGAATTGGCAGACCAATCTAAAAAAAATGCTTGGTTTACTTCAGTAATTTTTGATAATGGGGTTAAGGTTAAATTCAAACTCGATACAGGTGCAGAAGGAAATGTAATTACAAAAGAGGCTTTTAAAAAGTTATCATTACCACTTGTTAAATCTTCGGTACAAAGATTAAAGTCATTTAATAATGAATACACTCCGGTGCAAGGTGAGGTAATTGCAAAGTGTACTATTGAAAATAAGCCAACAAACCTAAAATTATTAGTGGTTGATGGCAATTATAACTGCATACTAGGGTGTAAAACGTGTGACAATAGTCGCCCAGTTGCTAAGTGGATAAGGCATAAGCCTTCCACGCCGGGGGTGTGGGTTCGATTCCCGCATAAGACTTGGCTGTATTCTGGGGAACCGGTCAGTCTTCCGCCTGCAATTGGAACCCCGTCTAGAAAGGGGAGATGCAACCCATCGTCCATCGCCGGTGTCATCGTCTGTCAATAAAATTCTTCTGTGATTTTGTCATTTGTCTGTTTCTATGTCTTATATTCATATGTACACCGGACTGGGGTGTAATGTTGTCATCTCCCAGGGACATTAGCCACACACACACACACACACGTGTGACAATTTGGGGTTAGTAAAAGGAAATGTTGATGTTATGAAATTAAATACAGTTTTTGAGAAAATTCCAAGCAAAATATTTGAAGGGATTGGATGTATTAATAGTTTGAATATGATATTGAATTTGAAAATGATGCATGCTTTTCTATTCATCCACCCAGAAGAATACCATATGCTTTACGTGATGTTGTTAAAAAAGAAATTGAATTGATGATTAAAATGAACATTTTGAAACCTGTTACGAAACCTACCCCTGTTGTAAGTCCATTAGTAATTGTTAAATCTGGGAATCGTGTTCGCTTATGTTTAGACCCTACGGATATTAACAAAGTGATTAAGCGAAGGAATTTTCCGCTGAAGAGAGTAGAAGATATTGCAGCACGGATTGGTAAAGCCAAATTTTTCACTCTTCTGGACGCAAAGAAGGGTTTTTGGCAACTGAGAGTTTCTAAGCGAACTTCTGATTATTTAACAATGAATACCCCATGGGGTCGTTTTTCCTTTCTGAGAGTTCCATTCGGGCTTGCCTCAGCCCCTGAAATATTTCAACAAGTGATGCAGAATATATTGAAGGGTTTTAAAAATGTAGAATGTTCAATGGATGATATATTGTTATGGGCTAATACTGAGGAAAACTTGTCTGATTTGAGTAACAGAGTTATTAAGAGACTCTTAGATTATGGTGTACATTTGAATAAAGAAAAATGTGAATTTGGAAAACCGAAAATTAAATTTTTCGGCCATGTGTTTACTTCTAGTGGTATTGAAATTGATCCCTCAAAAGTAAAAGCTATTGAAAAGTTGAAAATTCCTACTAGTTTAGCCGAGTTGCAAAGATTTTTGGGTATGGTGACCTACGTTTCTAAATTTATTCCAAACTACTCTGAGATATCAGAGCCATTACGTAAGCTCCTTAAACATGTAAAAAAATGTGTTACGTAAAAAGATCCTTACGTAAAAAAATGCGTTATTTGAATGGTCTACAGATCAAGAAAATTCTTTTCTAAACTTAAGGAAGCACTAAAAAATGCTCCTAAATTAGCTTACTATGATGTCAACAAACCAGTAGTAGTTTCGGTTAATGCCAGTTCGCATGCAATAGGGGTAGTTCTATTACAGGAAGGTAGACCTATTGCTTATTCAACTAAATCCTTGACACCTACCCAACAGTGTTACCCGCAGATTGATAAAGAAGCCTTAGCTATTCGTTATGGTTGTAAGAAATTCCATGATTATATTTATGGAAAATCGGTAATAATTGAAACTGATCATAAACCATTAGAGGCTATTTCTAAGAAACCGTTGCGTTCTGCACCATCTCGTTTAAAACACCTGCTATTTGAGGTACTTCAGTATTCTCCGAAGATAATCTACAAACGTGGAGTAGATATACCTGTACCTGATGCTCTGAGTCGTGATTGTGAAACAGATACTTTTGAAGAATGCTTAGAGAAGTTTTTGAAGTTGCTTTAGATGTCCCTTTTCCGATGTCAATATACCCTGAAATTTTGTCTGCAATCACTGAGGATGAAGAAATGCATCAGTTGAAGTGTATAATTGTTAATGGATGGCCAGATACTATCCAAGAGGTTCCCAAAGAGATTCGTAAATATTGGAATTATAGAGAGGAACTGTCAGTATATGAATACCTCCTATTCAAAGCTGAACGATTTATTGTTCCACGAAGCCTCCGACATCAATACTTAAGGCTTATCCATCAAGGACATCTGGGAACTAATCTTTCACTTCGTCGTGCACGTGAAATCATATTTTGGCATGGAATGTCACGTGATATTGAAGCTTATGTACAACAGTGTACGGTGTGTCAGCAAACATCTCGAGCTCCTAATACTGAGCCGTTATTGATGAAACCGGTACCTTGTTTTCCTTGGCAAACAGTTGCATCTGATTTATTTGAATTTGCAGGGAAAACTTATTGTCTTGTAGTTGACAGCTACTCCGGTTATTTTGACTTCAAACGCACAAGGGCAGTGATTCCTCCAGATAGAGAGATTGTGATTAACCCTTCGTCTGAAAGTTCAATCTCTCCCGATTCCTGTCCTGTTGCTCCTCCCGCAGCTTCGACTTCGGCAAATGCTAAAAGATCGTCTAACATCGCTAAAACGATTATCACCCGTTCCGGCCGAACTGTCCGCCCGCCTAAACGTCTTGACTTATAACTATTTGTTACTTTTTTGGTATTTATGTTATTTTGTGTTTTCTTTAAAAGGGAAGATGTCATGTCATCATCGAGTAGTACATTTATGTAAGTGACAACAGCTAGATCCAGAACATAGTTGAGTATATAATGGCGGCCAATAAAGTTTGTGTTCTATTACAATCGTGCCCTGTCTTCATTTACTTGCTTACCAGTAACTTCCATTATGTGCTAGGAACGTTACAGACGTCTGGCCGATTTTGCCTGTTGCTTACAGGGCCGGCTCCAGTCCAGAGTTTATTTATTTATTTATATATTTTTTTTGGGGGGGGGGGACAACGTCGGCTCTTAGAGTTATATATATATATATATATATATATATATATATATATATATATATATTACGAGCGTCGTATTACGCCCGTTATAATGTAAGTTGTTGCAGTCATGAATAATCCTTCAGTTCTTTTGCAGTGTAGTGGAAGGCAGTTCAAGATCCCAAAACACACAGTAAGGGCCTGTTCACATAAGAGTCCGTTGCGTAGCGTTAAGGGAAAGATGACGTTGAGACGAAAATAAACCAATCATAGGCGTTAATAATTTCATTGCTAATCGTTTGGAGGTTTGTCATTGGTTAAATATATTTCAATACTTTAACGCTACGCAACGGACTCGACTCCTATGTGAACAGGCCCTAATCCTTTCGATATCTTTATTAGTTCTATTCAAAGTAGAACCACTCTCCAGCCGCGTACATATTAGCGCTCGCCCTTCTCAAAACGCGGAGCAACCCTAACACGTGTCTGTCATCATCGAAGCTTAGTTCCCGGTCTAAAAACAAACCTACTGTCTTAAGGTACGCATGACGCAATTCGTGACGCTTACACCGAAGATAGGGAAGGGGGTGTGGCTAAACTTGATACTATTAATAGATTTTCCCCGTTGGTTCTTCTCAAACACCTCGTGAATTAAGTCCAACTTTCTAAACGGGGATTCTCCCGTAGTGCATCTCGAAGTACAAAAACAGGGACATTTAACACTAGAAATTAGATTTAAATTTAAGCCCCCCTTAAATAATTTAACTATTATTTTTTCTCTAAAAATATTGTTTACAACTTTCCCCCCTCCGTCCCTCACAAGGCGTGTACACATAAAATGGCCAGTTCCATATGGCAAGGCTACTGATGAAAGATCAATTAAGCCTACCTGGAAAATTATAAAATTAACCCTAAAGCCCTCTAATTAACCTTCTCTTCGTGCACTAAACATTGTGTCTGTTAGAAGTAAGGATGTGATGTTGACGGTAGAGTATTCAACCGTATGGGAACCCTATTAGTGTGGGTTACTAGATGATAGAATTGATCAATGTATTGGCATGAAAAAAAATTGCTTTTTAAATTTCATATTTCAAATATCGTCAAGCGATACGTGGTGATGTTGATGTACTTAACACTTGTAAATAAAATTGAAACAGAATGTTAAGTGATAAAACAGTATTCTCAGGTTTAGAGTTAGAATAGATCACTTATAAGAGCACGTGTATTACATTTAAAGTTTTATTTATAATAAAGGATTAAAATGTAAACTTTTAAAAAGCAATTTACAAAAAATTTGTTTTCAAAGTATCAACGATTAATTTTTAAATAACTATATATGTTTAAAAAACTGATAATTTTTACGTAAGTTTTGCTCATATAGTAACTGATGTGTCACAAATGTACCACACATTTTTCTTCGGTGAAAATCCATGTAAACGAACTAAAATTACGTATTTATTTTGTTTTAATTGTTATTGCCCAGAATTTACAAGACTTACAAACTTTGTTTTTGTATGTTGGACATCAGTTAAGGTTGAGATTCTTTCTGTAGTATGGAACAAAATATATTTAATTGTTGATTATCAAATAAATTATAAATGCCATTATCGTATCGTACAGTTTGTACAGACCATCTAATTAATATTTTATAAAACGTTTTACTGTTTATGGTATTTCTCATTTCTTTTCTCTCAGTTTGTAAAATTTGAAATGCCACTTTTACTTGATTTTATGTATAATATATAAAGTATCTAATTAGAGAGCTTAATTTTAAAAATTTGTAAGTGTATGAAATTACACTATTCTTGCATTTTGATAATTTAACGATACTAATTTAAAACATATTTACATATTTATATTTTAATTCTAAAGGTTACTTGATAATATGATCTGAAAACATTTATTTGACTTTTAGAGAAAAATAAAAAATTCTCTTTTCACTTTTCTATATTTTATAAACTGAACTAGCCTAAGTTATCAAAGGTTAAAGGGAAAACATTGAATTTTGAAAATGTAATATGTGTTTAAAGTACTGTGCTTCTAAAACATGATGTCATTGTTAATAATAATTGGAATACAAAATAGTTTTACTAATTTTAAACTGTTGAGAAACACTGTTATATATATATATATATATATATATATATACACTCATGGACAAAAAAATTAGCGCACCAAGTTACGTTACGATCTCGCAATTATTTCTTGGTGTGCTAATTTTTTTGTCCATGAGTGTATATATATATATTACATAAAAAAGAAAGTGTCATGATGGAAGAATGTCAGTAAACCAATACACAAAAAGTAATCAAAATGAAGAAAACCAGAATTAGACTATTTAATGATACCATCTTCTTGTTTACAGTTATGACATCATTAAATTAAGCACTGTTCCTATAAAATAATGACAGAAATGCTGAAAAAGAAATGTTATGAAAGTGTTAAATTCTGGTTTTCTTGATTTAGTTTTTTTGTTTCAACTTTAAATACACACACACACAATATTAAATGGTATTTTACACCATTTAATTACAAGGAAATTATTAACTGAACACAGTAAAACAATAATTCATGTGTCTCATTTATATGCAAAATTTTATGGTATTGAAATAAGTATATACCTTTAGCATTTGTGGACTTTGATTTAGATAGCAAACATGCATAACTTCCTCTGATTTCTCTGTCATGAATTGGCCACCGAGAAGCCCAGACTTAAATCCTATTGAGCATCTTTGGGATGTTTTGGAACAAGGCGTGAAAGGCCATCACACAGTACCAAAGAACCTTACTGAATTATGGACAGCTTTAGCCAATATTTGGCAAGCCATTCCCGTAGAACGTTTCCAGAAACTTCTTGAATCTATGCCTCATCGTGTGGCAGCCGTTATCAAGGCCAGAGGAGGCCCAACTCGTTACTAGGTAGGTATCCCTAATTCAGTGGCACTTCAGTGCATATATATACACACATACAGAGTCATATATATATATATATATATATATATATATATATATATATATATATATATATATATATATATATATATATATATATATATATATATATATATATATATATATATATATACAGAGAGAGAGAGAGGACATATACAGAGGACAGAAATGTTGTCAGGTTAACCTTGCAAAATCGTACAGCCACATCACGAAACTTGAGGCTGGAAATGGGCTTGTTTGCAGCACGACAAGTATCCGCTCTGACAGTTCGACGGCATCTGAAGCAGCACGGACTGTCTGCACGGCGACCATATTGCGGCTTCCCTTGACACTGCAGCATAGAGGCACGCGGCGACAGTAGTCCTGTATACACCCAAATTTAATCATGTTTTCTTCCTACTACGCTGTATACATACAATAAGTAAAATTTTGTTATTTGCTTTCCGTCCTGCAGTTATACTTTTCTTACGTAACCATAAATCTCGCCTCTACCAGATCACTCCTGCGAGATGAACGAATCACAAGTCGTGCATACAACCCCTTACATTTGCAGCCCGAGTAAACAGAAAAGTTTTTTTTAAATTCAACGGAGTCGGAGTAATCTCCGTACATTTCCTTTCATTTTTCCAGTGATGCTGATTTACTTTTTTCCTCCATACTTCACAAGAGACGAGCGCCGTATGGTCTGCAGTCTGCATGGCGTTAGGCTCGGTGCACAGAAGCAATCCGGTGTCGTTGCGGCACCGCAGTTCCGATAAAGCAGTACATAGAGTTGAACTAACCGACTCACACAGACGACGCCGTCGTCAATGACGACACCGCATCGCTCGTGTACACCGAGTCTTTTAGGAGTCGACACCCCCCCCCCTCTGCAATCTGAGCACAAGACCATGCCAGCGGTGAGAGTGAATCACAAAAAGTGAAATCCTACCTTATGAAGTTTTCTAAAAATCTTTGGATAAGAAAATTTAGTTTAGAAATTTCCCGAGAGATAGTACTTTCCATTAGACCACGTCGCTTCTGCAACATAAATTTTCAAACTGATGCGCCCACATTCTTATGAATTTTAGATACACTTGTATTTTCGCGTACAAGATAAAATTTAATGAGGAATTTACACGTGTAGGGAATATGCTCATTTCCATTTTTTATTAACAGATTGGTTATCAAAATGTTCGAAAACATCAATTAAAACCTATATATAGATCTAAATAATTAAAATTTTATATTTAAAATAAGCGAAAAGTGTTGGAAAATCATGTGACCTCAAAACGCTACGTGATTGGTTCTGACGTCACTAAGCGCCATCCTTCACTGTTTACATTTTTCTAGTGTGAGATTTTACGATACCTACTCTAAGGGCCTGTTCACATAGGAGTCCGTTGCGTTGCGTTAAGGAAAATATGACATTGAGACGAAAATAAACCTATCATAGGCCTCCAAACGATTAGTAATGAAATTTTCAACGCCTATGATTGGTTTATTTTCGTCTCAACGTCATCTTTCCCTTAACGCTACGCAACGGACTCCTATGTGAACAGGCCCTTACACTAACATTTTAAAATCATTTAATTTTTCTAATTTGGTGCTGTCAAGTTTGTGGCTATTGTCTATCCCTTTATTTTATAATTATATTCTATCGACGTCTTTATTATTAGATTAATTTTTATTTTATTTCTGTTTTGTTTAGCATAGCTTTATTGCCCGGTTTTGCAAAAGGACAATCTGACAATCTGCCTAAATTGGATTCATTAGCAGTGTTTTCCTTTTTGGGAAAAGATCCAAGTTTTATGGGAGCAGAAATATGAGGATTTAAAGCTCAGAGGTATGTATACATTTGTTTGCATTTATTATTCTACTTATGTAATGTAGATTGTAGTACGCTGACGTGCATTATTCTTTACACAAACCTAAAATTTAGATATTTTCTAGGCATATTATTAAATTAATCTCTTAATCTAGAGGTGCAGTGAAGTCATGTCGGGAGGGGGTGGGGAGGGGTTGTAACCCACCTACCACAAAAGGAATTTCTAAAAATGCTACTGCATACATAAATAAAGCTAAAAAATACATTCTGAAATGTCAAAGTTTAAATTAAGTTTAATACAGTATTTTAATTGCATAGCCATAACATGCTTTTATAAGCTTTAATTTAACTCGCTCATGGTGTTTGTCACTATGGTGAAAACTTTGCCATAGACTTCTAAACTATTTCCTTATAAGCTATATCATGGACATAATATTTAATTATTAAAATGCAGCAACAGCATAGTCTGAAAATTTCAGTAAAAGTGTCATATAAATTTATTCATAACTTAATAACGATTATGGCTAGTAAAAATATTAGACTAATCTTGAAAAACATTAATTTCATAGTTTGAATCTTTATTGTAAGCAAATTAATATGCATAATGGAACAAAGTTATTGTCAGTTTTCATACACATTCTGCCCAATAGAGGGAGAGACCTCCCCGTCTCTTCAGATGTTTTCGAAGAGGCTGATTGGGAGAAGTCATGACGCATGCGCGTCGGTATATGGTTTTTGTTTTTAGTCAGTACAACTGTGATTCTCCGAGAGAGAACATCGAGCAATCCTGCGTATTGTCTCAAAAAAGGTGTTATATGTATAGAAAATGATATATATAATAAAATCAGGAAAAAGACAGTTTCAAGTATCTTCCATCGGCATATGAAGGGACACCGGGTAGGTGTCCCCGAACCATTTTCTAACGTCAGTGGATTAAATCAGCCAATTTCAGTGTATCCCGACATTAGTGGCGCAGCCGGCAGGATTGATTATTGATGGAAGATTAATTATTGATTGAAAAATGGAGCTATTGAAAAATAAGAGAGCACCGCTCCGTACGGCGTTTACAAAGGTATATAATCTCCTTAAGGAAAAATTAGGAGAAAAAGAACCGAAAATGACAGACATCGAAATAAGTCTGGAACAGTTGACGGATAAGTCAAACCGGCTCCGAGAAATGGATCAAGAACTGTTAGATGTCTTATTAACTTCAGGAGCAAAAGAGAAAGAATAAGCTCAAGAATTCGAAGCTTGTGAAGTATATGTGGAAAAATTCGTACAAATAAAGACAGAAGCAAAGCAAATTTGTTCGTCAAGAGGTCAAAAAAGTCAAGTGAAAGAAAATAGTGAAAACGAAACCGAAGCTAGAATTTCGCAAGTTCAAATCAGGTTGCCGAAAATTAATTTAATTCAATTTGATGGAGACCCCCGAAAGTGGCTAAACTTCTGGAATACCTTCATAAAAATTCATGAAGACGATACGTTGGACGAGCACTCGAAATTTGTGTATTTAATACAGTCAACGATCCCGAATTCCAAAGCACGCGAGATTGTGAACAGTTACCCCTGCACAGCTGATAATTATTCAAAAGTGATAGAGCACTTGCGAACTAGATTTGGAAATACTCAGATTCTTATCCAGATTTATGTGCGTGATTTATTACAGTTAGTTTTGGCTAATTATACGTCAAATCAAAAATTTTCATTATCATCGCTTTACGACAAATTAGAGACTAAATTACGAGCGTTGGAATCGCTTGGTGTCACTAAGGATAAATATGCCAGCATAATATTCCCTCTAGTTGAATCCTGTTTGCCCACGGATATATTACGAATTTGGGAAAGAGAACGGGAAAAGTCCACAGAAATTAGAGGTAAGACAGATTTAGATTATCTTCTTGAGTTTTTAAAAACTGAAGTATTAACTGAAGAACGCATGCTATTAGCGCACGATGATTTCGGTTTGAACAAACCCAAAAGGAGTTCAAAAAATAAAGATTTAATGGAATCAGATATCCCTACTTGTCACGAATTGTGGGTAGGAGAGAAAAAATCGACGCCTAATAAGATAAAAATAGAATTATGTTTTTTTCTGTGAGAAGCCTCACCCGACAGAAAAATGCTTTAAAGCAGAAACGCTTTCCTATCAGGAAAAGAAAGATTTGTTATTTAAAAAAGGAGTTTGTTATGTATGTTTGAAAAGGGGGGGGAAATCACATTTCCCGCAACTGTCGGTTAAAATTGAAGGTTAAATGCGGCATATGTCAGAAAGTAGGTCATTTGTCTGTTCTTTGCCCAACGGCGCCAGACAAGAGTAAACAGACATTTGCAAGCTCTGAGTCTAAAGGGGAAGAATCGAAATCGGTTGGCAATGATCAAATACTTTCGTCGAGTTGTTTACAAGATGAGGGAGTTTTATTGCAGACATTAGTGGTTGGAATATCCAACGGAAGCAGGCAAAAAACATAAGAGTTATAATTGACAGTGGAGCGGTGCAGTCGTTCATTTGTAATGACGTCATTGAGTATTTGCGATGTGAGAGCGTGGGGGAAAAGAGATTAATTCATCAACTTTTCGGTGGCGTACAGACAAGTGAAGAGTTACATCGCATGTATAACATTTGTGTAAATAGTCTTGATAATGATTTTAGTTGTGAGATGTTATGTTTAAATAAAGCAATTATTTGTTCAGATGTAAAAAGGATATCCTCAAAGGGATCTTTGTCAGAGGAATTAAAAGCTTATGGTATTTATGTGAATGATATGCAGGGTTGTTTTCCGGAAGTGGGAGATGAAATAAAAATGCTTATCGGTTCTGACGTCGCGGGAAAATTATTTACTGGAAAATTAAAGTGTTTAAAGAGTGGTCCCGTAGCGATGCAAACAAAATTGGGATGGGTCATCATGGGAAAAGTACCAAATTTTAACGAGAAGGATACCCATACATGTGTTTCGTTACTGTTGAACGAGAGATCAGCAGAAAATTTTTGGAAATTAGATACTATAGGAATAACTGACCCGGTCGAAGCGAAAACAAAACTAGAGTTGCAAAAAGAGAGTATGCTACATTTTGAGAAAAGGTTGAGAGTAGATTCCGAAGGTAGATATGAGGTTGCACTACCATGGGTTTTAGATCGTTCTAGGTTACCTAGCAACCGAGAATTGGCGGAAAAACGCCTAGAGACTACTCGGAAGAAACTAATGCACTCGAATAAAATTGGGGCCTATCAGGAGGTATTTGATAACTGTTTGGCGGATAATATTATTGAGGAGGTACGTAATGATGTACCTAATGAATATTATCTTCCCCACCGTCCAATTTTTAAGGAAGCTGGTACTACGAAAGTTAGGCCGGTTTTCGACGCGTCAGCACATTGTAAGGGAACCGTCTCGTTAAACGAATGTCTAGAAACGGGTCCGAACCTCCTCGAAATCATACCCTCTTTGATAAATCGATTCCGGAAGTTTCCGGTAGGAGTAGTTTCGGACATAGAAAAGGCCTTTCTACAAATAAGTATTAGAGAAGAGGATAGGGATTTTTTACGGGTTTTGTGGAAAGGTGTGAATGAGAAGGATATTAAGGTTTATCGCCACCGACGGGTGGTTTTCGGGCTTACGTGTAGTCCTTTCTTGTTGGCGGCTACTCTAAATTGTCACTTAGATAATGCTACGGAGTGTTTTTTAGACACTGCAAAAACTTTAAAGGAGTCATTTTATGTAGACAATTGTCTTGTGAGTTTCAAGACAGTTGAAGAACTAGACAAATTTGTGATGCTTTCGCGGACGCTGATTTCGGCCGCAAAGTTTAATTTAAGGGGATGGAGGACGAACGGAGAAAGTGAGGTAATTTCTCAGGCGGGGTTAGAGGAAAATGTTTGTGTTTTAGGGCTAGATTGGAATCTAAAAGATGACACGTTGTCATGTAAAATAGAAACGAAGACGGAAGGGAACATGGTCGCTAGTAAAAGGTCCCTACTTTCATGCACGAATAAATTGTTCGATCCCATGGGCTTCACTTCTCCCGTTACTCTTTTCCCAAAATTGGCCTTACAAGAATGCTGGAAACAAAAATTGAGTTGGGACGAGAAACTCCCAGAACCGTTAGAAAAGCAGTTTTCTACGTGGCTAACGAAGATGACATTACTGAAAGAAATTAAGATTCCGAGATGGATGGAGGTTCGGGATTCGATACCCGAAGATGTTAGCCTGCATGTTTTTTGTGACGCGAGTAGGCAAGCATATGCTACTGCTATTTTTATAAGGATAAAAACAAATGAACATATTAGTGTTAATTTAGTGCAATCACGCACACGAGTTTCCCCACTTAAGAACGTAACTATTCCAAGGTTAGAGTTGCTGGGCTGTACTATAGGAGCCAGACTGGGAAACACAGTAACTTCGGATTTAAGAATTGCTGGAATAAAACGATTCTTTTAGTGTGATTCCACAACAGCACTGACTTGGATCCGGAGAGATGTTCAGTGGGGCACTTTCGTTTGGAATCGAGTACAGGAAATCCGTACGTTCACAAAAGTAGAAGAGTGGCGTTATGTTCCGACTGAACTAAATTCAGCAGATCTGCCTTCGAGAGGCTGTTCAGTAGAGCACTTTCTTCGATCAAAATGGTGGGAGGGACCCAACTGGCTGAAAGGACCTGAGGAGTCGTGGCCCTCCGAGGTTGAGAAACCTGACGAAGAAGTAGTGAACTCCGAAAAGAGAAAATCGGTGCTTGCCGCCACTGAAGGGATTTTCGTGCCGAATGATTGGTTTTATCGTTATTTCTCTTCATTCCCGAGAATTTTGAGATTAGTTGCGTGGATATTACGTTTTTTGAACAACGTTAGAAAAACAGACATATGTAAAGAAATTGAACTGTCGATCTCGGAACTTAAGAAAGCTGAAGAAACAATTTTCATTCTGATACAGAAAGAATCATTTTCGAAAAATGAAAAACAGTGTTTTAAGAACCTTCGAACACTGGTTGACGAACAGGGCATTATCAGAGTAAAAACTCAAGTGATGTACAGACATGATACAGATGATTTTAAGTACCCGGTACTTTTGCCTTCCGATCATCGGGTAGTACATCTCCTGATTTTATGGGAACACCAGAGACTGTTACATGCTGGGGTCACCCTGTTGATGTCTAATTTACGCGAGCGGTTTTGGATCATCAAGGCTAGAAGAACAATCAGAGCTGTTATACACCGTTGCGTACGGTGCAAAAGGTTTAATGCAACTAAGACAGAGTCCATACCGATTTCGTTACCAGCTGACAGAGTGCAAGACTTTGCAGCCTTCCAAGTGACGGGTGTAGATCTTGCTGGCCCCTTATTCCTTAAAGGAGCTAAGAAATCTTGGATCGTTTTGTACACCTGTGCAGTATACAGGGAGGTACATTTGGAGCTGGTGACGTCGCTTTCAACCGAATCGTTTCTGCAATCTTTCCGGCGATTCATTGCCAGGAGAGGTAGGCCTGTCACAGTGTATAGTGACAACGGAAAGAACTTTGTCGGTGCTAATTCAGCTTTTTCTTCCATCGATTGGGAACTTGTTACGGCAGCGTCGACATTGCAGAGAATCCGTTGGAGGTTCAATCCCCCTTCCGCCGCCTGGTGGGAACGCTTGATCCAGTTGGTAAAACGGATTCTGAGAAAGGTTTTAGGAAGGGCTGTCCTTTCTTATGAAGAACTCCTGACCGTCATCTGCGACTGTGAGCAGGTAATAAATACACGACCTCTCACTTATGTGTCAGAGAGTCCGGAGGACCCGTCTCCTTTAACTCCGGCTATGTTTCTCCAGACACTGAGCTTGTCCGATGTTGAAGACATCGATTTGGTGGACCGTCAGGGGTTAAACAACCGAATAAAACATGTACAAGGGATCCGGGATCATCTCCGGAAGAGATTCCGGAGTGAATACTTGGGACAATTAAAGCAACAAACATCTGGCCGAGATGTTAAACCATTGTCAGTGAACGATGTGGTCATCATTGAAAACGACCAAAAACGGGCACAGTGGACTTTAGCCCGAATAGTGGAACTATTTCCAGGAAAAGACGGTCATTCACGAGTGGCTAGAGTAAAAACGCAGCAAGGAGAGTTCATCCGACCGGTTCAAAGACTTTACCATTTAGAGGTGAACATTGACTCTCCTTTCGAACCAATCGTCCATACCCGTAGTGGGCGGCCCGTAGTCGCTCCCAAAAGACTCGTTTATTGACATTCGAAAAACTTTGATTCGAAAGACAATTTTTCTTTTTTTTTCTAATTATTGTAATTCATGTTGTACATATGTATATAGTTATTGTAAATATTTTTTATGTCTTTTAATTTTAGGTACTATTTTTTCAGTTGTGAGAAAGAGTATTGATATTTAGAATTGTATATGCCAAAAGTAAGTAAATTTTGTGTCTAGGTGAATTTACCAAAGGTAAATTCAGGTGGGAGGATGTCAGTTTTCATACACATTCTGCCCAATAGAGGGAGAGACCTCCCCGTCTCTTCAGATGTTTTCGAAGAGGCTGATTGGGAGAAGTCATGACGCATGCGCGTCGGTATATGGTTTTTGTTTTTAGTCAGTACAACTGTGATTCTCCGAGAGAGAACATCGAGCAATCCTGCGTATTGTCTCAAAAAAGGTGTTATATGTATAGAAAATGATATATATAATAAAACAGGAAAAAGACAGTTTCAAGTATCTTCCATCGGTATATCAAGGGACACCGGGTAGGTGTCCCCGAACCATTTTCTAACGTCAGTGGATTAAATCAGCCAATTTCAGTGTGTCCCGACAGTTATATAATTATATATTTTTCTTATAGCACTATTTTGAAGCAACATTGAATTCTTATTAAAAGTTACATTTCATATGTTAACAGAGTGAATAAATAACTTGCCGAAAAGTGATCTTCACAACACCAGTGAGTTGTTTTAGTGGACAATGCTAGATTTTTTTTTCTTAGCGTTTCATTGCATGCAACTGTCCATGCTTTTCTTTTCACATTACCTTTTGGAACACACACACACAAAAGAGAGCTTTGCAGTTGTATTTATCGTCGTGCTTGTGCAGCAAGGTACTAAACAATATTTAAAATTTGCTTTAACATACTTTGACATCTTAAAAAAAACGCTAGATATCAAACTTAAACTACGAAACACAATCCAAACACCGAAGTAAAGAAATGCGCTATGGTGCACTGTGACGTCACATGTATCCGCGTAGGAAAAGTAGCGTTTTTGAGACAAAGTAAATAGTGCGCATTTAAAAAGAAATTATGTTAACTTTTAGAGTTCTAAAACTATAAAAAAAGATGCTTTCAATCATATTTTTCTATTTTCTATATCATAAATGTAAAATGAAAAAATGTGCAAATTCCTCATTGGATCAAGACACAAAATTTATCGCATGTTAGTTGACCAGTAAATCGCTAAACAAATAAATTCAAGAAAACTTGCTTTAAATACCAATCGGATTGTCTTATAGGATAGGTGGGGGCAAAGGTTTGCAGTTTCGAGATTTTTACGTTCCTCCACCAGATCCTATCGCCCCAAAAAGTCACTTGTATTGTAGTTGGGTATCTCCTCTACTTTCTATAAAATAATGAATTTTTCCCCGAAAGGTTTAGGTGCCGAATTTTTAATCTTACCAAAACACCTGTTTGCGAACCTTTGCCCCAATCGGTGGGGTAAAGGTTTGCACCGCAATATACGAAAATAAGCTTAAGGACGAAAATAAGCTTATCTCATTTTCTCTGCGAGAGGAGGTCGTAACTCCAACAGCTTTCATGAGACTGGTAGTATACGAATGCATTGTCTACCCGATTCCCCCCAAAACTCTTCCTGGTCATTTTCAAATGTACGTGCGAACCTTTGCCCCCACCTCCCCTAATGTGAAACGTCACTTCCAAAGGTTTCCCCTTTAATTACCGGTGGCACTCTCGCAGCAAAAGCTGATCACGTTTCCTATCTAAATACCTTGAAAGAATCAGGTGCGTCCATTATTCAATAGACGAGACTTGGTGTAATTTATAATCATTTTTCAAGAGTTGTCTTCAAAACAAAAATTATATATTTTTTTCAGAAAAGTTTCAGACGATTTCTATTATAAAATTATAATTAAATGATCCATGCATTAAATATTATTTTGGTTGCATATAAGAAAAAACCTTCTAATAAAATAATAAAAGCTAAATAAATTTAAAATAATTAAAAGAGAGACAAAATCAAAAATTAATCCAGTCTTCAAATGAAGCTATAAAATATTTATTTACATATCGTTATACATATTTATTTCCCCACTTTCAGGACAAAGCAGATGGAGAAAAAAACAGTTACATCTTAAAAAATATAATTTCATATTAGGCAAAAACAAAAAACAGTAGTATTGCATAAGTGACTTTTCATGACACCCTTTCCTGTAGTACAGTGGTTCCCAACCTTGTGTACGGGTACCAGTACCTGTACGCGGACAAGCAGCTACCGGTACGCAAAATATTTTACAATTTAAAACAAAAATCCATTAAAAATCTGTATTACGAAAAAAGAAAAGAAATGACTATAATTACTAATAATCCATACGTTTTAATATTTTAGTTTGGAATTTCTTATCCATTGTTTGTGTTGAAATACTTTATTAGGATTTACCTAATCTCAAAAGATTCCGTCTACATCTGAATGTGTTATCTATGACCTCCTCATAAAAATTTGGCACTCGCCTGTGAATTATAACTGTGTCCATAATTGTGTTTGCGAATTATAACTGTGTCTGAGTTCTACTAAAAATTGTGTTTTGTGTTTCAAACATCTTTAAATTAATTGCATATTATTAATCAATAGTAATTGTATTATTGATAAATATTAAGAAGCTGTTAAGGTAAGTGTATTAAACTCAGGAGATTTATTTAAAAGGAATTTTTATATATCCTAATTTATTTTGTTCTCCATTGCATTTTATTCCCCATTTCAAAATTTTTGGTCTACAGCATCATCAAATTGTTTACAGCGTACAGGTACGGTGCTATAAAAAGGTTGGGAACCCCTGCTGTAGTATAAACATGTATAATGACCTTATTTTTTACTTCAATCACTTTGGTGGCTCAAGAATTCCCGCAAGGATTGCATATCATGACTTCTATCGCATTGATACATTAAAAAACCTTTCAAAAGAAAAATAATGCTATAAAACACTAAATCAATTCGAAAACATTATTACGTGCGATACCCCCTTTAAATAAACGCTGTTAAACTCGAGACTGAATTTGATTTTCAGACATTTTCCCAACGGTGGAAAAAAAATTCTTTTCTCTAAAAGTTCCAGTTTCATACAACAGTAGAAAGTTGGTTACATCCCTGAATTGGTAGGATAAATTTTCGTCTGCTTTCAAGCCATAACTTATGTCTGATACCCTGCAGACGAATGTTTTTCTAAAATTACCCTCTGCAACATATCTTTTCTCACATATAGATAAAATCGAAAAGTTTCTCTTTTGCATGTGTACGGAGATCTTTTTAAATCACCTAGTAAAGAAAATATTTTCTTACAAAGAGTGCAGGAGAAAGGTTTCTTTTTTGTGTGGGTGCAGAGATATGTTTGAATGGCCATGTTGAGAAAATCTTCTCTCAGATACAAACAGTGCATGCGAAAGATTTCTGTCCTGTATGGGTGCAGATATGTGCGTTTAAGATCCTGCTGAAAAAATCTTTTGTGACATACAGTGCAGGCGACAGGTTTATCTCCTCCGGGTGTGGTGGTGCAGAGATGGTATCTAAATGACATTATGAGAAAATCTTACATATAGTGCTTGACAAAAGTTTTCTCTTTCGTATGGATCGTAGATGTGTTTCTAAACTACCATATTCAGAAAATCTTTTCAGATACAGTGCACGTGGAAGGTTTCTCTCCCATGTGGGTGCGGAAATGTGTTTTTAAAACACTCTGTTCAGAAAATCTCTTTTCACATACAGTGCAGGCGAAAGGTTTCTCTCTTGTGTGGATGTGGAAATGTTTTCCTAATTGACCCTGTTGAGAAAATCTTTTATCACACATACTGCAGGTGGAAGGTTTCTCTCCCGTGTGGGTGCGGAGATGTATATTTAAATGAACTTGTTGTGAAACTCGTTTCTCACATACGGTGCATACGAAAGGTTTTTCTCCAGTGTGGATGTGGAGATGCTTTTCCAATGCACCCTGTGCAGAAAACTTTTTCTCACATACAGTGCAGGCGAAAGGTTTCTCTCCAGTGTGGATGCGGAGATGGGTTTTGAAATTACTCTGTACAGAAAATCTTTTCTCACTTATAGTGCATGCGAAAGGTTTCTCTCCCGTGTGGGTGCGAAGATGTAAATTTCATTCATTCTGGTGAGAACATCTTTTCTCACATAGTGCATACGTAAGGTTTCTCGTCCGTGTGGGTGCGGAGATGGATTTTTAAATAACCCTGTCTAGAAAATCGTTTCTCACATACGGTGCATGCTACAGGTTTTTCTCCTGTGTGGGTGCGGAGATGCGTTTTCAATGTACCAAGTTCAGAAAACCTTTTCTCACAACTAGTGCAGGCGAAGGGTTTCTCTCCCGTGTGGGTGCGGAGATGGGTTTTCAAACGACTGTGTACAGAAAACCTTTTCTCACATACAGTGCACGCGAAAGGTTTCTCTCCCGTGTGGGTGTGGAGATGGGTTTTCAAACTACTGTGTACAGAAAACCTTTTCTCACATACAATGCATGCGAAAGGCTTCTCTCCTGTGTGGGTGCGGAGATGTGTTTTTAAACTACTCTGTTCAAAAAGTTTTTTCCTACATATAGCGCATGCGAAAGGCTTCTCTCCTGTGTGGGTGCGGAGATGGGTTTTCAAATTATTCTGCAGAGAAAATCTTTTCTGACATACAGTGCATGCGAAAGGTTTCTCTCCCGTGTGGGTACGGAGATGTGTTTTTAAATTAGTCTGTGTCGAAAATCTTTTCTCACAAGTAGTGCAGGCGAAAGGTTTTTCTCCCGTGTGGATACGGAGATGTGTATTTAAGTGATCCTGCCGAGAAAATCTTTTCTCACATACAGTGCAGGCGAAAGGTTTCTCTCTTGTGTGGATGTGGAAATGTTTTCCTAAATGACCCCGTTGAGAAAATCTTTTCTCACATATACTACAGGCGAAAGGTTTCTCTCCCGTGTGGGTGCGGAGATGTATTTTTAAATTAACCTGTTGTGAAAATCGTCTCTTACATACGGTGCATACGAAAGGTTTTTCTCCTGTGTGGATGTGGAGATGCTTTTCCAATGCACCCTGTGCTGAAAACTTTTTCTCACATACAGTGCAGGCGAAAGGTTTCTCTCCAGTGTGAATGCGGAGATGGGTTTTCAAATTACTCTGTATAGAAAATCTTTTCTCACATACAGTGCATGCGAAAGGTTTCTCTCCCGTGTGGGTGCGAAGATGTAAATTTAATCCATTCTGGTTAAAACATCTTTTCTCACATATAGTGCATACGTAAGATTTATCTTCCGTGTGGGTGCGGAGATGGATTTTTAAATAACCCTGTCTAGAAAATCGTTTCTCACATACGGTGCATGCGACAGGTTTTTCTCCTGTGTGGGTGCGGAGATGGGATTTCAAACTACTGTGTACGGAAAACCTTTTCTCACATACAGTGCAGGCGAAGGGTTTCTCTCCCGTCTGGGTGCGGAGATGGGATTTCAAACTACTGTGTACAGAAAACCTTTTCTCACATACAGTGCAGGCGAAAGGTTTCTCTCCCGTGTGGGTGTGGAGATGAGTTATCAAACTACTGTGTACAGAAAACCTTTTCTCACATACAGTGCAGGCGAAAGGTTTTTCTCCCGTGTGGATACGGAGATGTGTATTTAAGTGATCCTGCCGAGAAAATCTTTTCTCACATACAGAGCAGGCGAATGGTTTCTCTCCTGTGTGGGTGCGGAGTTGTTCTGTTAAAGCACTCTGTACAGAAAATATTTTCTGACATACAGTCGAGGTTAAAGGTTTTTCTGTACGGGTACAGCGAAGATTATCAATAATTTGGTACGAATTATGCATATTTAAGACCGCCAAGTGTAAAAAGTTCAATCACAATAATTAGATTTAAAAATTTTTTCAGTACTAGTGGAAAGCTGTGCACTGGAACTTTTTACATTTAGACTAATTCTACACGTCTCATATCGAGTCCATTCACCTACGGCTTCAGTAAGGTTCTACTCACAGGAATGGCACTAAAGTCTATATACACTCGAATACACGACATTTGCTGTGCTGGCATGTCGACGTTTCGTTACATGATTAGAAAACTGTAACTGCCAGTAATACGTTGACTGACTCACGTACTACTGAATCCGTGGACACTAGAAACAATTCAGTTTCAAAATTAACAATCCGCAATGAGCACCTGGAAAGAGAGTAGAAGGGAATTTGAATACGATATAACAACACTACATCAAGTTTTATTTCGCATTTTTCACGTGAAATCGAATGCAATATATAAGTTTGAGCTAGGAAATGAGATATCCATAAACTAAGATATTATAAATTAGGTTCTTGATTCATTAAACTACCGAGCATTTTTAATTTATTGTAATTTGGACACGAGGTTCTTTAGCCACCTCTTCTCTTTTCCACTTGAAGATCATAAAGACGTGCAGATTTAATACATTTCAGTTTTTAGGGGTATCCACGAAACTACTGCTATCGCCCCGATTAATAATGGATAAGGACTATTAATAATTTTACCCTTTACATTCATTTAGCTTCTCCGTAACTGAAAATAATTTCAACATTAAGTATAAAGCTCCGAGAAATTTCAGTGATTAATATTCGATGAAAAAGCACAGTTACCATGAGATTACAAAGTTTATAAATCTAATAAAATATGCACAATTATTTACAGGAAATAACAAACAATATGTGGCTCTTGGGTTTGTGTAGGCATATGACTGCATATTACTTTGTATTGTAGCTTGGTGGCTACAGACATTTTTCACCACACCGTCTCCCCATTTTATTCTGTATGTTGTGTATATAATACTTTAGAATTGACAATAGCATAAATTCTTCGAATTTCTTTCCATTTACCTACTGTACAATAGTGTTTTTATGTGATTCTTCACATAATGTGAATCAAACATTTCAAAACAGTTATCAGTGAACCTCATGCAGTCTGTGAGATATGTCAGGAATACACGGATCATAAGGTCTCGTTTAGCCCACAACATTTTAAATATGGTATTACGAGATTATAAACGTAATAAAAATGCTAAACAAAATAAATCTACACTGTTACGATGGGTTGTTCCTTAAAAATTACTGGTGATAACAATTTTTAAGTTTCACAATCAGAAATACTAACTGAGAACTGCATAAAGAAGTTTTACCCCTGTTATCTCAAGCAAGTTCTTCTTTTTAGACCCTCCAGATTGCAAATAATTAAAGAAATCGTGGAAAGAAATTATTTTTTTAATATATCTATATTTAAAAAATATTGGTACATTCTAATTTTACCATTTTTTAAAATTTTATTATTTACTGTTGAAATTTATGTAAAGTTTTTAATTAAAACTTTGTTGAAATTTATGTAAAGTTGAATTTTTCTAAAAAATTATGTTTTTCGAAAAAAAAAACCCGATATTTGTTTATATTATTAACATTAGAAAAATATTTGATATTCTCATTTTCTCATATTTTTTATTATCAGTTTGTTTTAAAATTTTATGTATAAACAGGGGAGGGAGGGGGTTAAATTTATGTATAGTTTTTCACTAAAGTTCAATTTTTCGAAAAAAAATCATATTTTTTGCATTTTTACAAAACTTTGCAAACAATTTTATATATCTTGATTTCAGTACGTCATTCTCATGAACTGTTTAAATTTTCTCTATTTTGCAGTATGGATATTCAAGGTTACGTAAACTTCTACATTAAGTCTATTCTTATAAATGTTCTTTTATGCATTTCAACGGATAAAATGTTTTTATTTTCTGTTGTATTCACTGTGGTTGTTGGGCCAAAGAGCACTTTAAGATTGAGCGATTGGAACCATAAACATTTTTTCAATTCTGATTTGCATACATACACTCAGCGAGCTTTGTAACTGCAAAGAGAACTACTACATAATAAATGTATTAGAAATAAATCATCTGTTTCTAGATATTGACAAACAAACGAGTTATTTTTACTTTCAAAAACTAAATTGTAAGGCAAAATGATTTTACATAAATATGCATTCCTATACAAATGTACACTGGGACCAAAAATGTGAATTGACTTATATTATCTTTTAAACACTTTTCAAACTTGTGATCGATAAAAAGAATATAGTTTTGCTATAAAACTAGAAAAGTTAAGAGTTAAAATTAGAAAAATGAAATTAGATAAATTAAGATTAATACAAATTACATTGATTATCTCAAGTTACCTTTACACTGGATAATAAAATAAAAAAAAAACCATTGTATGAATCAGAGAATATTGGTAAACCATTTTGTTCTTGCAGGATAAGGTAACCTCATAACATTTTTCATTTTGTGTATCAAGTCAAATGATTTCAAGATATCCATACAAACTAGAATTATTTTGGTGAGAGCCACACAATACAGCTATAGGAAATCAGATGAAGATTAAGCTATACTTATTATAACACTTTTTGGTTAAAGAAAATTACACCCATCTCTTCATAAACAATGAGGTTGAAAAATAATTGTCAATTCTAATAATTTTTCTTTAAAGAGTGCGAAATATTTCATTCTTCAATCATACATGTATGCACTGAGAGAAACTGCAGAAGTTTAAAACAATATTTAACAAAACAGTGATTAAAGAAATATATTCATAGTATACAAAACACTAATACATGAATTAAATATTTTTAAGGATAACAAAATCTTCAGTCATATAAACAAAATCTAAATCCAAAACAAAATCTACAGTCATATAAAGTTCACTGCATGACTGAATTTAAACTGTTTAGTTCATACACAAACATGTTATGGTTTTTTTTTATAAATTACTTCCTATTAACCATTTTCCCCTTCCCTCCTCCTTCCCATTAAGGACATTTAACACATATTATATATATATATATATATATATATATATATATATATATATATATTAATAAATTTTAATCCTTAGAAGTAATTGACCAGAGAGGAATAAGAAAAAGTACTTTTTCTCTATTTTGTACACATAACCAAATTTGAGGATACTGGGAAAGCCATCACTGTTTTAATTTCAGTATGTGCAAGAAAAAGAAAAAATTATTGCCTAACAAACAAATTACTGTGATTTTCAAAATGAACCATTGCAAAATTCTTTTATATAAATCTCATTGGAGTATAAAATAGTTACAGAATGGTAGTTCATAATAATGGATTATTCAGCTTACACCAGAATGCAAAAAATGAAAAAATAACAGAACTCAAGATATCTGAAATGAATGGTTTGGATCAGAAGCATTTGGAACTTTTAAAACATAACTACTCATTTCTTTAGGTAGAGAATATTAATGATTGTAACAATTAATAATATTTGTGACTAAATTAGACAGTAAAAGTGGTTATTATTATCCTCCTTCACTAGATCTTGCTAACCTGCAGTGTATAGCTGTGTGCAGAACAAACTTCAGAATCGAAGGGAGAAAAATACCAAAATTGATGCTTTGGAGTGAAATCTCACTACAACAGAATGAATATTGTACTACAGACATATTTTTTAACAACAGATTTGGTGAATCAGAAATCATTGTATTCAGAGAACAAAGAAATGTAGAGGCTAAGTCATGAATGTTTTTTATGCTAAAAGTTTGTTGGTTATTCTTATAGCAAGTAAAGAATATTTAAAACCAGAAGTTGAAATAGAAGATCTATACCACAGAGATTCTCTTGTGAAAAGAGGCCTGAAAATTTTGAAAGTTTCTAAAAAAACTCCTTTAAATAGCTGAATAGTTCAATAGAGTTAAATATCTACGAAGACATGATTTATAAAATGATGATTCATTAAGATAACATGAAATGTGGTTTGGTTTGAAGCGTTACAGTCAACTTTTGCTACACGAGGGCTAATTTGACCATACATGCAATGTGAAAGATACAAAATACTCATAATTTTTCTGGCCTGAGTAGATTTACATGTCTAAACCAAGACAACAGATTTTGGCTACTAGTCAGTGTTCTCTTTTATTTTAAAATGTCTTTGCCAACAATCTCACCATAGTTCACAACAGAATTAAAATGATATGAATAGTCATAAGATAGCCTGAGGAACACTAAGCATAAAAGGATAGAAAATATTAATGAATTAATCATCAAAGGCATAACTGGCTGTAATCAAACTGGACATAATGGATGAAGTAAGGCCCCATGCTACTGTACATCCCCACAGGAAGAAACATTCAAAATATGTCTGAAAGGAAGTACTGTGATCATTTAGAATCCTTCTATAATGCCTGAAATATATCCACTCTTGTTTCAAACAAGTTTTAGTCAGAGCGACAAACCTTGCAACTTATTCAGAAGTGACTCCAAAATTTTGGAAAACATATTTACGAGAATGAAAAAGGATATTTATTTACGTATTACATGTAAGTGGATGTAAAATTAATTTACAAAATGAAGTCTATAAAAGATGTGGATGAACATAGCTATATGCTGGCTATAGAAATAGAAGTATTAAAACCTAATGTTTCGGAAACCCTATAAAAATTCTACAATTGCTACAAATGACAGCTACTGGCTTTTGAAATGCATTTATATCTTTAAGGATATGTTTATTAATTCATATAACTGTAGCAATGGGGAAAAGGAAGCTATTCTAGATAAATATTAATTAAAATATACCTGAGGTCAACAATACCATACGAGATACTTAACAGCATTGAAATACTGTCTACAGAGCCTGTAGACACAAGAAAATTAATATTTCATCAATTTATAAATGATATTGCTGATAACAAATCTAGCAAAATTTAACTGTAAATAATTGTGTTCTGTGAATAAAATATATGTAGTCTAACTACTTTTATGTTTTTTTCTTCTTATAAATGTAGCTAACAAAGGAAATATGACCATCATCCTAATTTTTGTTCTCTATGCTTCACATTAAATATTTATTCTTTAAAGTATGTTAGAAGTTTGAAGGAAGGAGCGGAAATTTTTGCAACTGGTCCCCATATTGACTAAGGTTTGTCCTGATCAAAGGCATGAACAACAAGAATTTGGATGTCAAATTTTTCAGTGGAAAGTAATCAACTGTTATATTCTGTGTCCTTCATATATATATTAAGTAAATGTAGAAATTTCCAAACTTTAAAATGTAGAATTCACACAAAATCTTCAAATTTTTTTAATTATATAAATTATGTTTAAAACATAATTATATGTAACCAACTGTCAACAAAATAGCTACAGAGAAAGAAATTTCAAATATGAAATGCAAAGCTATAAAAATGTTTGAAAAAGAAAGAAAAATATTCTGGTAAATGATTGAATTCTATTTTTAAATTTTTTTCTACAAGTGTTCATAAAATAACTTAATAGAATAATTATACATATTTCTCTCATGTAAAATGAAACTTACCAGCCTATAGTTTAAAATTTACATAAAGGTTTTACATAAAAGGTTTAATATAATCCTCTAATGCCATTTTTAAATTTTTTCCATCTAGATATATATTTTATTTCATGCATATTCCATGAAAGCGCAATTACACAACACATTTCAGGAGCACTGGGGAAAATAAAGAGAACGAGAATTTTTAAAACTTTATTTTTGACAATTTTACTGCACTTACTTTCGACCAATTAAATATATTTTACCCCTAGGAGGGAGGAGTGAGTATATATAAATCCTAAAACAAACGTCAATTTCAGTAACACTGAACATAAGGGTAGAAACTATATATATGATATAATTATGGAAGACACAATCAGCAAGAAAGCAGTTATAAATTTTGCCTGTACAAAATAATCTATTGAACATAAAGAATATGCAGGTAAGACAGCAGGCAATTAAAATGTAGTTCTAGGCTGACTGAAGTAGAATTTTTACAATAAATTTTTTTGTTTAAATCATATCAAGGCTGCGATAAATATCAGTTAGTATAGATTTTTAAAATTTTAAAATGTTTCCACTGGAGTAATCTTTATAATGCATGGTGCAAAGAAACTTAAACATTTTGATATATAATATATTATACATCTGTACAACTTTGAAGTATTAAATGATTCATTTTTCCTTTGATAAAATTTTTTATTTTGAATATCAAATATTAATTTTAAATCATCCTCTTTGAAATACATTGATTTATAACTTTTTACAAGCATAATTATAATGAATGACGTACCTAAAATGATGAATGTTTAGGAGTATTATATTTAAAGCTGTTGCTGTGACCTTTGTCGCAATGAAAGATGAGCATGACTGTTATTTATTAAATCATGTAATAAAAAATTTTAACACTGAATAAATACAGAAAAAAACAACATAAAAAAAATATTTGAAATGCAATCATCAATAAAAAGTTCTCCGATAGAACAATGATAGAAGAAAGCAATGCCTATACTGCAGGTAACTCCTCATGGTGCGAAGCTGTAAAAACTCACCAAATTCAGTGCCAGTTCATCATTTATGTGGAAAATTTAATTATTTAATTAGTTCTATCTGTAAGTTTCATATGAAATGAACAGTGTGTATTGATTTTAGTATAATTTTTAAAAATTTAACGCACATAAACAATGGTTTGTTAACTTCGAAAAGCTTAAGGTGTTTCAAAAATTTTAATACATTTTTAGCATGGAATTAAATTTATAAAACATCAAACACATGAATGTTGGGAAAAGTGCTGCATTTTTGGAATTTACGAATTATCCCATAAACTGTTTTTGCAAAAGAAAAACTATCACTAATTTATGATTTAGCTCCAAGAATGGGTAGTGTCACTTCACTACACACTGATAAGATATTTGCCTTGGTTTTATATAACCCAGACTAATCCTTGATAAGCCTTTTATTTTATTTATCATTGAAAAAAGAATAACATAAGTTAACTTCTATTTCTCTATTTTCCCCCCCTCGCATTTACAAAAAAAAAAAATAATAATAATTAAAAAAATTCAAATTTGGGACCTGCCTTCTATGGTACAGCATGCAGTGGAGTATTTTCAAAGCTGCAGTATCCTAGAATTAAAAAAAAAAAAATATGCTGAACTGTATACATTTAATTTTAATTATAGGTTTACAGTGAATTAAATACAATAGTAGTGTGGATTGGAATCTAACTTTTAAAATAGAAGGTTTCAGATATTGACATACTAATTGGAATAATAATACAAACATAAAATAACAGGTTTTGTTTGTCGAAAATGGTCGACAGCATAATACATAAGTACCGAATTTTTTTATGTGGATTTTATAAGTGGTTCCTTTGTTTATGTGTTGCTAGAATTGGACTGTATAATAAATGTTTTTATTATTCAATTTCATGGCTTAATATGCTGCAAATGTGATCCAGCTAAGCTTCATGCTTATATCACCAAAGATCAATGATTATAGCTCAGAAATTTTGCTTTTTTTTTTTTAAATTTCAGTAACGATCATTTAGATGTTTTTTGGGAATGAAATTTGAAACTACATTCAGATAAAAAATTAAAAGTTCAGTGAATGAAAAAATATTTTTGAATTCTTTTCATAACATTTTATTTTCCCTTTATCAAGGAATACAATTCAGAAGATGAGAGCTTAGCCTTGAAAATTCATATCTAGATCATCGGTCTTACTCCAGGCCTGCATGCATCTGGTACATCATTTCACCTTGGTAAATGTTAGTGAATTTACTTTTTACAATAAAGATTTCCAATTTATGTTTTTAGTTAATTTTTTACCCTTTTCTAAAATATTTTCATTATGTTCTTAGTTTTATAAATTAATTTTTATACTTTGGAGATATTTTAAATATTAATTTTTGTTTAAAAAATTCACCTGTTTTACTAATGAAACAATTTTTTTTAGTCACTCTTCTGTATAAGTTGAAATTATCTTGCTACAAATTTTCAAACTTTAACGCAACGCAACGGACTCCTATGTGAACAGGCCCTAAGGCAAAAAAGTAAATTCGCTCCAAACCTGTTGGAAATAAAGGGGTCTGAAGGCTGAAGGAGTGAGGTAAAAAAAAATGGATTTTACTTGTTCTCTCTATCATTAGAATGTATTTTATTTCCCACTTATTCCAAAAGAATTGAAAATATTACAAAGCAGGTACAATCAGAATGCTTTAAGTACGGATTGTACGCGTGTCCTTCTTCGCACTTATTTCTAATGAAAATGATGTCTCATCAACTTTGGACTTTTCACTTTTAATATACAATTTTGCTGCTCAGGAAGTAAGAAAAATTGCTTTATAACCAACAAATCCATACATGTAAGTATTTGTTTTTAACAATTTACACTTTCTAAATAGTGTAAATAATTTTTCCATTGTTTCATTATTCATACAAATTGAGAAATTTTATATTTTAGTGGACCAATTGTAATTTCAAGTATAATTTTCTCCTATTACCTTCCGAATTGTGATTTTGAATCCATGTATTTTGATGGGCCAAATTGCACAAAACCTCTCATCAGCTCAATGAGTTTTTCATCATCCATATCAAACATCAAACATAAATATCAGTATGTAAATTATATCTTTAATAGCCACTTTTTACTTTCTGCCGGCCGAGGAACGAGAGACGGCCGAGGAGTGAGCGACTTCCTGCTCCGAATCGTTGGAGCCGATTCTCGGCCGGGAATCGGCGCATTTTGTAATATTTTCAAATCTTGTGGGAAAAGTGGGAAATAAAATCCATTTTAATGATAGAGAGAACAAGTAAAAGCCATTTTTTGTTTACCTCACTCCTTCAGCCTTCAGACCCCTTTCTTCCCAACAGGTTTGGAGCGCATTTACTTATTTGTCTTACACTCGCTGGAGAAATGTCAAAAAAAAATCTATATGTGTATGTCTCGTTCCCGTTACGTTCCCTTTACGTGCCTGTATAAATCGACCCTTAAACTCACCATGTACATTCCAATTTCAAATGAATTGTAACGGAAAAAAATACCCAAATCGAATCACTTCACTTCACACTCGAAACTCGGATCAAAGTTTACTTAAATTTACATTTTTATAACTCTCCATAAATCCCCCAAAAATCAGTATATATATCTATTTAGTTTCAATAAAGTATTTATCATTGTTAAAAAGTTTGAATAAAGTTTTAAACTGTAAGCAGAAAATACTATCAATGACACATTTCTTTTCAGAGATTCATTTTTTAGTGAGAATCACGCTGTGAAAGAATCACGCTTTCTTTACATGGCATCATCGGTTGATCTCAAGATTAGAATCCAAATAACTCTAAAACTATACAAGTAACAGATTAATTGTACGCAGAAAAAATTATCAGTTTTTAAAGCTCTTTCCAAATATGTAACATTTATCTACTTTCATGAAAAGGAAAATACATCGATTTTGACATTTTCAAATATTTTCAAATATGGCGGAAAGACGGCTGAGTGACTCTTCCATTTCTGGACTCACCCTTCAAAAATTGTTGGTTTTATTATTAATTAAAAATGAACGGTAATAAAATTTAAAATTCGGGCTTCGAGGTGCACATGTTCAGACTCTTTACTACCCGTGTGCCAAATTTCACAGTTGTAAGTTTTATAGATTCGGCTCTAGGCCGCACACACATAAACACACACAAGGACACTTGCTTTTATATATAGAGAGATGTATATATATATATATATATATATATATATATATATATATATATATATATATATATATATATATATATATATATATGTGTATATATACATATATATATATATATACATATATATATATATATATATATATGTATATATGTAAATATATATATATATATATATATATATATATATATATATATATATATATATATATATATATATATATATATATATATATATATATATATATATATATAAGGAAGTACGACACTTCATGTGTCAGATGTTTGTCAACTCATGTTTAGATATTACATACTCTGTAGCTGCAGCTAGTGGGTGCTCTTATATGTTCATTTTACTAACTTGCTCTTGAAAATAATGTATCATTATTTACCTGTTTCCTTTAAGAATTTTAATGAAGTTTAGCAATAAAAGCAGTTCAAATAAACATTTTGAATGAAAAAAAAAATTGTTAAGTTGAATAATCATCTTAAATACGCACTAAAAACATAACGTTTTGTCTCTTGAAAAATACGAAAATCCCATACTAAAGCATAGTTTCCGTGTCGCGGAAAAATCGGCGTTCACGCCACCTAGCGGTGTTGACCAAATGTGAGACATTTTATTTAACACTTATCTTCTCCTTCTGTAGCTTCATGTAGTATACACTGTGTTGCAAATTGAATCAAATGAGAAGCTGGAAGAACAAGTCTAAATAGTGATTTACTTTAAATTTTTACTGATGACTGATTGTGTACAGTCAATCCAGCTCAAAAAGGAAAAAGCTGACAACACCTCTCACTAGCGTAGCAAATTTTGATGCTCGAAAGTGACACATATGCATAGAAAGAATCCTAATTTTAATATCAAAATCAGCCGTTTATTAAAAAAAAAACTAAATATTTGCATATATTTGTATATTTTTATGAATTTCTGCATATCTTAGATTAAACTATTCATACCTTTTCGTCATTCGTTAGAAATTTCGTATTTTCACTATCTCATTTTGGCGACTAGGGAGCTCGTTTCACCTTTGGGACCGGCCCAGCTGAAAATGATAGCTCTCCGTTTATCACAGTGGGTTAGAATACCTTGGGTTTTATTTGAAGGCGAAAGGAGGGATTCTATTAAACTTCTATAAAACACGGGATTTTTTTCCCCAGGTAACTCTCAGCTTAAACAAGGCGCCCTCTACTTTGCAGCTAAAGGTGGAGAAAGTTCTTGGGTGTCCCAGTCTTCTATACAGGTCTCCATTCTGCTAATTTACCGTTTAGTTTGATTTTGTTTTCCTGTTTTGCACCATTCTCACTTTAATTTCTCCCACCTTCTACGGCGCCACCAATCGGACTCAGCTAGGAAAACTTTCTGTGATAACAAACAGTGGCCTGACACCGCATTGACACAGTCGCGCTACCGGCGAATCGAATCGCGAGAGGCAAAGGTGTAAACGGTGCGTTTACCGTTCACCCCGCTCTTATCCTCCCCAATTATGGCTCTCGCTTCGGGAGCGCTTTTCTGGCACGAGTCAAAGGGGCGGATGGGAGTTGCGACGGGATGCCTTGTTCGCAGCAAGAGGCGCGAATGTGAGAACGGTCACTCGTGTCGATGCAGGAACGGGACGAATGTCTCGCGAATGTCTTGCTGGTGACGAAGGGTGGTGCGAGGGCGAATGTGTAAATGCTGCATGATTGGCAATCTGTTCACTGAAGACCTTTCCAGTGTTTTTTTACGGTCGCTATTTTTTTATTCGTGTATAGTTATCTATCAGTATTTATTTCTTTTCCTTCATAACTCCCCACTCGAATGGGAAAGCACAGTCAAGTATCTTGGCGTAACCCTGGATCGCAAGTTAACTTGGAAAACGCGCGTACGTAACACCGTCAGTAAATGCAACTCCCGCAGTCTCATCTACGGTCGTCACCTTAGTATGAAAAACAAGGTAATCCTGTTCAAACAATGTGTTCTACCCATCGCCCTCTACGCCATCCCTGTGTGGTTTTCTGCTGCCAAAACATTAAAAATTTACATTAAAAATTGGATATCGTCCAAAACAGAACTCTCGGGCGATACCGCCGAGCTTTTCGTTACATGTCAAATTTGACGATTAGGAGAGACTTCGGTATTTTGTCTTTCACGCAACAGGCTCACAAAATCTCCAAGAGATTTTATGACAACTTGCCTAACTTTCCAAATGAAATAATTGTGGACTTCCCTGATTACGATTTTTCCATTAGGGATAATCATAAGCGTCCCCGGGCGTGTCTGCTCAAATGCTAACGTTAACTTCCTACCGTGCAACTCTTCGCATCTTTCTTATCTCCTCGCGTGTCACTCATAGCACTGAGCCTACGCACTGGCTTGGAATCGCTCACGTTGTGGGTTCGATCCCAGCCGGTGTCGCATTTTTCCAATTCTATTGCTATTTTTAGCGTCCCCCCTTCGAACTCCGTAATTATTTCATTTCGAAGTGTATGGTCCTGGTGACTTTTTTTTTTCTTTTTCAATTGCAGTTCTTTTGACCTCGTATTCTTAAAATTATAAAAATAACCAAAAAAAGAATCTGAAAAACTTACAAAAATACAAAAATATTTTTTGTATTCTTATGTTTTCTGCTTTGCTGGGCCTCTTAACTTTGATACTTTTTTTGTTTTCCGCGGATCATTAGTCTTATCTAATTTTTCTCTTAAATTTTTTTAATTGTAACTCTTAATTTTTTTTCTTTAAAATTAACTTTTTTCTTTTAATTTTAATTTTACTGTTAAACCTTTTTTTTTATATTTCATGCGTAATTCTTACCTTAATATTTAATTCTTATCGTAATATTTTAACTACTGAGCACTCCCACCTTCATTACATACATATATCTTGCTTACAGGAGATAAAGCCATTTGCCATGACACGGCAATACTAGCTAAGCATCATAATGTTAAATACATGCACAAGTTTCTACAGAGACATATTGGAATTCTTGAACGTTGGTTCGAACGGTGGAGGCTCAAGTTAAGTCCTTCAAAGAGTAAAGCTATTTTTTCCAGTTACAATAGAATTAAACCTCCTCCGGTCACAGTATGCGATCACCTGGTTCACGTTGAGAGAGAGGGCAAATACCTAGGTATTTACCTCGATAGTCGACTGACATGGAAGAAAAATATAGAACATAATATTAGAAAACTTTTTAAAGCCCGTAAGGATATCGCCCACCTCCTGTACCAGAATTAAACAGGTTTCGATAACAAACTACTCTTGTATAAAACCGTACTGCGTCCCATCCTGTTGTACGCCGTTCCTGTTTGGGGCTCAGCGTCTGACACACATATCCAGCGATTGCAGACAATTCAAAATAAAACACTCCGCGGTATTATGAAGGAGCCCTGGTACCTTAAAAACATACTTATCCACAGGGATCTCAGAATCGAACCCATTCGGGCAACACATTAAAGATCTCGCATCTAAGTTCTACAATAGATTATATTCAATAGACAAGGAAGAAATAGCTAACCTCCCCAATTACGACCCAAGGGAATGCTATAGGCGTCCTAAGGCCACTTTGATTATTCACCCTGGTCTCCTTCCCCTTTCTTAACTCTGCCTCCAACCTGTTCTAAATTCTAATTTACATTTCACGTTGCTCCTGGTTCTGACCTGTGTTTTTTTTAAGGATCGACCTCAAAACTATCCTAACTGATTTTTGCTTAATCATCTGCTACCGTAAATTATTATTATTATTATTATTATTATTATAATTATCATTATTATTATTTTTATTATTATAATTATTATTAATATTATTTTTATTTATTTTTATTTTTCTTAAACCTGACACATTAAATTGTTGTCAATTTATATATATTCACTTATTTATTTTTTGCTAGTATTAATATTATTTATTTATTTATTATTATTATTATTATCATTATTATTTTTGTTATTCTAACTTCCAAGTCAACACTTTTCTTTTAATCCTGAGAACGGAAATATAGCCACAAAAAATTATCCATACCGAGGATATGGTGCCCTGCTCTCTGGTGCCTCATTAATGTACCATGTCTATGTCTAAGCCATTTGGCCAAGGAACTCCACTTCTAAAGTACAATTACGTATGGCCACTATTTATTGACAGATATCTTTTTTTATAATTTTATACTGTTTTGTAAGTCGAGCTAAAGCTACTACTTTTCTTAAACTGTCACTATGTGTTTGTAATTCTACTTCGCTGAATTTGAAACGATTTTAAGTTCATCTGGAGAACATCTATCTAGAAACACTACTTCGCTGAAGGAGTGGATAAAGTATATAAAACGGCCATTCCTATTCCACCAAATGCATCGTATAATACACTGCACCTGATTCTGAAACCATAACAGTAATGTTAACGTAATATTTATTAGTAGCATTGTTAATTGAAATTTTGTGTGCCACATTCAGCAGAGTTATTGTTGCAGTAATTATACGAATTGAATAATTTTCAGTATCTTAGCTCAGCATTAACTACTTTATAGTTAATTCAATAATTAAATGATGACTGACTTTAAATGTCAAAGTGTACGTATGAAAATTTTATGATGATTATTATTTGTATGAAAATTTTAGTCACTGTCTTTAGTTTAGAAATACAGCATTGTTTTTACAGATAATTGGTACCAGGTTATAAATGAAGATGAGAAAAAGGGACCAGATTTCTTTTGATAATATAATTAACAGCTGAAATTATTTGATTAACATAGCTTCTTCCGGATCGTTTCATTTATTACGCCAGTTAATTTAAAATTACAGCAATCGAGGGCGTGGCCCAGGCAATACTGTTCATCCCATACATCCTGGGGGGGGGGGGGCTTTGTTTCAAAGCAGCATAAACGAGGGTTTAAAATATTCTTTTCAGGTTCACGTACCTGAAAACATGGCTTAAACCTGAATAAAAAATTTATTTAATTCACATTACTATTTGTGTTTTAGAAACGAAATCAAATTATTCTTCAAATATTTTTGTGGTTTGAATGCTTTTTTAGCCTCCTTTTAGTTTCCACGCCTATTGTATCTTATCATTCAGCATTTATAGCAAATTTCTCCTATTAATATTTGAAAGATGTGAAAATATATATTCTCAAATTTTCGTTCCAATGACTGAAGCTAGATTACCCTTGAATAAAGTGTACAGAGGTCGCTTTGTAGATCTTTATTAGGATTTTAAATAGGATTTTAAATAGGATTTAAAATTTTTGAATCGATTGAGTTCATGTCACAAAATTTTATTTATAAGGTATTTACACTTTTTATATATATTCTATAAGTGTTTGTAACTGCGTTTCGTTTCACTATTTTGTAAAATCGCTTATAATTACATAAGTTCTTGGACACGCCTAAATATTTATAACATATTTTATTCACCTCCCATCTTTCATCCTTTTCGATCCCAAAAATATTTCTAAAATGATAGTTACTGTAAATCTGAGGATGCATGTAATAATTCTAACCACAATTCATTATTTCTGCAGGTGATGTTTCTTCAGATTAGAATAGTTTCGGTATGTACGTAAATGAATGAAAGTTCTCAATTTAGTCTGTGACTGACTTGCTTTATGATTTCTGCAACAAATACTATCTACGAATATTACATATTTCTTTACCGCCTTTAAAAGCATTCTAATTTCTATTTCTTTAGCATTTAACTTAACAGAACTTTAAAAAATTATTATTTAAACCTTTCGCTTAGAATTCACTTAGTCAAATTCTCCTTTATATCAAAGAATTTATTAAACGAACAGCTGTAACACTCAAAAGCGTTGATAAATTTTCTAATGTAATGTTTTATTTTAAGAAAGGTTAAAATGACAATGTTTAATGTGAAAATTAATTTTTAGTTTTAAAAATACGAGTCGGATAAGTAAAGTATTGAAGGAGGAGTTTAGTAGGTGTAAGACGAGGCGGTAGTGGTTGTGTGTTCGATATCGAATAAATATGTGTAATTTGTTTAGGAACCATTAAATTGTTTAGACTGTTATATAAATTAATACACTCTATTTTAATTTTAGTACCCTGTCCACCTCGTATAAAAATTTTTTGAAACCGATATGGACAGGATAAACACAAACGTTACCGCAACAGGCATAAAACTTAATAAAGGGGCCGTACCTAAATGTCACGTTTTCAAATATTAATAAATACTTCAGATATTTCGGGAAGTTTAGACGGTGGTTTTCCTATCCTGACGGAGTCACATGAATGTGAACCGATATATGTTGACCAGACGAATTATTGTTCAGATTACAACTACTTTCCCGATATTGAAATTTTTTGCGTCTGTTGGCGTTCAAGTAACTTTTTTTACATCTTAATCAAACCAAAAAACTTCAATACACCTAAATGTAAACGTTGTGTTTGGGTTATGAGTAAGTTTTTTAATCTACGGCCGCTTTCAGTCTATGGAAACCAAGGTTCTCTTTTTCAGGATTGTCATGAAAATTTTATGATTATTATTTTTATGAAAATTTTACTAGTAGCTGTGAAGTTTCGAAAAACAGAATTGTCTTTATAGAAAATTGATATTGGGTTATTTGAAGATGAGAAAAAAAACACCACATTTCTTTTGAAAATATAGTTGACAGCTGAGATTATTTGATTAACATAGCTTCGTCAGGATCGTTTCATTTATTATGCTTGTTAATTTAGAAATGACAGCACTGGAGAGCGTGTCCCAGGCAAAACTGTCCCTCCTATACATCCAGGGGTGGGCATCGTTTCAAAGCGGCATAAACGAGGGTGTAAAATATTCTTTTCAGGTTCATGCACTTGAACACATGGCTTAAACGTGAATTAAAAAAAAATTGTGTGTTTAATTACATATTACTATTTGTGCTTTAGAAGTGAAATCAAATTATTCTTTAAATATTTTTGTGGTATAAATGCTGTGTTTGCTGTACAGAAGTTACGATAAAAATAGTAGTCCTGCATCGATATTCAATATGGAGTATATAAATAAATATATTTTTGTGTTACTTCCTGTTGGTGCTGAGTGGGAGGGGGAGGGGGAGGGTGTAGAAGATATAAATCCCAGAGCTTTGGTGTAGTTTTAAATAAAACTTATATTGTTTCTCTCCATCTCCGTATGTTTTCTATTGAACTGCTTTCTCTGATGATACCATCTCTCGAAATATTCTGAGTTAGTGCAATGTTGCTGAAAGTATGTTAAGTGAAACTCATAGGTTCATAAAATTCTACTGTATTGCCAACTACTACTGTAGGAGTAACTCTTCTGCTAAAAGTAAATTTATTTTTCATTTAGAAGCCAATCAAATATTTTAAATTATTTTACATTCTTTAACTATAACACTTTCATTGTCCCTTTAGAACAATCTCCACAATCACGCCCTCGTCAAACGGGGCATTGTTCTCATCATGTAATGTCAATACTTATAAAGTTATGTCAAGTATATATCTGAATTTTCTTAGTACGTTAATTAATTAATTTATTTAATTAGCATTAAAGTTTGCACAGAAAAAGTAAGATAAATCTTTGGATAAAATTTAGTAAAATCCAACTATACATTGTTTTAAATGATACTGTTTAGAATAGGTAAGTTATTACTATATTTAAAATTAGCGCAAGCTCCATATCATCTCTCCCCTATCTCATTATAAAAGAAAGAGAGATAAAGAGAAAGTACTCTAAAAAAGAGATAACCTCCGGTCTACTAACCTACAGTTTAGTTAGCATGGTTATACACTGGATTATCAGTGTATATTCAGAAATCCACATGAAATAGTGTATACTACTGTGGTTCCCCATAGTAGTATAAACTAACGTATACTACTGTGGGGGAACGTAGTATACAGCGTTTATAGATCACTAACGTAATCTAAGAACGCTATAATCCCACAGCGTTCTTAGATTACGTTAAATTTTACATAAGCCGCTTAAAGACTAATGTACAATTTCGGACATGTATGTTGAAATTTGAATGTAACTAAAACATTCTAGTCGATCGATATCCCATCAACCTCCTATAATGCACTCTTAGTCTCCCCCCCCCCCCAAAAAAAAAAAAAAAAAAAAAAAAAAAAAAGCGACCATCAAGAAGTGGTAATGCAAATTGGACACAAATTGATATGCATACAGGTTTCAACGGAAAATGCAAAATTTTAAAGTTTGACGGTCAATGAATGAACATGTTAAGCTACAGCGCATCTTAACTGCGCAACTGGCAGGATATTCAGGAGGAAAAATTTCGATCCAGGTCATAAATTCTTTGCAAATTTCATTCCGTGTACTCAAGTAGACAGTAACCCCCCCCCCCCCCCCTGTTAGTAGGGCTTTTCGCTACTCCTTAAACCAGTCCATATGCTACTTAATACCGCTCGACCCTCGGCATACGATCAGAGACATCAAGGAGAAAATCTGCACCATACCCAATTTAGTCCAAATTAAATGGCAGCCATCATAATGCTCTCTACATCACTCTCCCACTTTATTAAAAACAAGTTTTCATCAATTTACAGCTGATCTGTACCAATCGTTCAGGGTAATAAACAATTACAATTTACAGCTAATCTGTACCAATCGTTCAGGGAAATAAACTTTTACAATTTACAGCTGATCTGTACCAATCGTTCTTTGAAATAAACAATTACAATTTACAGCTGATCTGTACGAATAGTTCAGGGAAATAAACAATTACAATTTACAGCTGATCTGTACCAATCGTTCAGGGAAATAAACAATTTCAATTTACAGCTGATCTGTACCAATCGTTCAGGGAAATAAACAATTTCAATTTTCAGCTTAGAATATATTAAATATAGTTAACAACAACTGTACAACTCGTACAGCAAGGGGTGGTCGTAGTAATAAATATAAATATAAAGATCATATAGACGCTTTCAACAAGCTATGTATAAATATCAGTTTAAAACCGGATTATCCAATAAATTGGATTAAAAACATCATATTTGGTTGTAAAAAAATTTGGTTAAATAAACTATGGAAATTGGTTATTGGCAAGACTTTGAAACACCTTATTCCTAATAATACACATTTCATATCTATTATTACAGACCTTGTCCAGAAAAAGAGCTCTAATTGTGGAACAATATTACAATACAAGGAGTCAAAAAGCTGTAGCAAAATTCATTGTATAACTGAATATGCCAATAATGGTTTCGATAAAATACCTTTTAATAAAATTTTAAATCAAAATATGACATACTTTCCAATCAACAATATAAAAATATATAATAGCTTCAGATATATTAGACCGTATTTTCGCTATATTTTCAACTAAAATTATATTTCAAAAAATGTAGTTGATCCTTCTCCTGGTAATTGTAATTGTAAACATAATATGACAGGTTCATTATCACAGGTAACACTCAAATAACAAAAAATAATTTAATGAATTATGGTACTGGTTTTCGCATAGGTTATAAAAAGAATGTCTTCCAGATTTTCAAACATAATGTAGAAGATTTTATATATAAAGCCGCAATAATGCATAGTATACCAGTAAGTACATTTGAACAGTGGAAATTTCAATATTTAAGAGATTTTAAAAATGCTTATCTAAGAACTAAGCCAAATGGTAATCATGTAAACTTAAAAATGTTAAAACCGTCTATCTCAGCAATACAAGATCATTTTGCTCTAACTTATGTTGATAAAGTATCAGCTAATTATGCATTTATATGCAAAAATATTATTGTGACAAATTAATACAGTGCTACAATGATAATACTGTTTATAAACGTTAGATTCTATGACGTGTACTATACAAAATCGTATTAAAGCATTATATCGCCGTGCAGGCTATGAAATTAAAATCTAAAGTTTCCCTAATTAGTCTTAATCCCAAAATTTCATAAGTCACCGGTTAAATTTAGAACTGTAACTGCGGGCTGCAATACATACTTAACTCTTGCTAATAATAAACTTTTGAGGTCACTTAAAATCGTTTACAAAAAAATAAGTAAAGCAGGGGCTATTTCATAAATAATAGCTTAGAAATAGTAAAACAGATAAAAAGTAAAGGTGATATAACTAACTTTAAAAGCTACGATTTTACGGATCTATTCAACTCCATCAACCTACAAGATCTCTATTGTATTATACTTGGGTTATATGAACAATATGATTTAAAGTCTTATATAACTGAAAATAAATATCGAGCGCTACTAGACCTAGTCCTAAATGAAACAATACTATATAATGGTAATAACTTCTTTACACAAATACAATTCTGGAGAACGGGCTGGGCAGGGAAACAGTGGAACACCCTCTGTATCGATGTAGGTCAGGACACGACGGGCAAAATGCGGTCTTGCTTTTTTTTGCTGAAAGATGACGTCTCCGAGGCCTCAAAGATAGGGCAGAGCCACCGGCCTTAAGATCTGAGAAATGTAAAGTTGACTGTTCAGATTACCGGCGACGCGAACAAGAGGTGTTCGTGTCGTGTACCTAATGGCTGGTCATGCGATCACACCAGGTTTCCGTATGACGATATCGAATGCAAGCAGGCTCACGAGTTCTCCTTGGTGCCTCCAGACTAGGATACGTCCATCATGTTGCTGCACGGAGAACCGGGACTCGTCTGAAAAGACGACTTGGTGCCAATCCTGTATCCAGCTTTGTGATTGGACGAACCACTGTCGCCGCGCTTCACTATGCTGCTGTGTCAAGGGAAGTCGCAATAATGATCGCCCCTCAGACAGTCCGTGCTGCTCCAGACGTCGCACTGTCCGTGCGGATACTTTTCGTGCTGCAAAACCCCATTTCCAGGCTCAAGGTCGATGATGTAGCTGTGCGATCCTGCATGGCCGACCTTACAACATTTCTGGCTTTATTGGCGGGAGGCCGTTGAGATCCTGTATGGCATTTAGTGACTTGAACCTTTTGATTCCATATTTTAACAGTCGTTGGATTCCGACCAATGCGAGTAGCAATATCGCGGAACAATAAACCGCACTCTCGATACGCCACGATCATGCCGTTATCGAATTCCGACACATGCTGGCAGCCGTTTCTCCTTATACGAGGCATAACATGATCTTCTCACCAACAACCAGCATTCAAATGCGATTTCCGAATGAGAAACCCGCTGCATAGCTTTCTTTTTATACAGAGTTTAAGATGCGGTTTAACAGAGTTTAAGGTCAATTTGCAATAACATATATGTTGATAAAGTTTCTGCTAACTATGCATTTATATGCAAAAACTTTTATTGTGACAAACTATTACAGTGCTATAATGATAATACTGTTTATAAAAAATTAGATTCTATGTCTTGTACTATACAAAATCGTATCACAGATTTATATCGCCGTGCAGGTTATGATATTAAAATACAAGCTATGTATAAATATCAGTGTAAAAATCATGTCTATGTATAAATATCAGCTATGTATAAATATTAAGCTATGTATAAATATCTAAAATTTCCCTATTTAGTCTTAATCCCTAAATTTCATAAATCAACTGTTAAATTTAGAACTGTAACAGTGGGCTGCAATACGTACTTAACGCTTGCTAATAATAAACTTTTAAATAAACTTAAAATAGTTTATAAAAAAAAAGTAAAGAAGGGGGCTATTTCATAAATAATAGCTTAGAAATAGTTAAACAGATAAAAGGTAAAGGTGATATAACTAACGTTAAAAGCTACGATTTTACGGATCTTTTCAACTCTATCAACCTAAAAGATCTCTATAGTATTATACTTGGGTTATACGATCAATATGATTTAAAGACATATATAACTGAAAATAAATATCGTGCGTTATTAGATTTTGTACTTGAGGCGGTGAAAGGCAAAGTGGTCTAAGTCAGTAAGTCAAGTGGCGTAAGTCAAAAGAGTTTAACTGCAAAATCTACAAAACATTAGACTATAAATTGAACAAATTATAATTCATAACAATTATTACAATACTGCAAATAATAACTTTTTACAATTCCACTATAAATTGAACATGGAGATTATTTATTTGCCCTCAAATGAAAAAAGTTGAAAATGTGACTTACACCACTTTGCCTTTCAACGCCTCACTTAATGAAACAATTTTATATAATGGTAGAAACTTCTTTAAGCAAATACATGGAATACCAATGGGTGGAGGATGCTCGTCTGCATTGGCAGATATTTACTTTCACTTTTACGAAAGAGACTTTATGATTCTTAATGAACTAATGTTTTTCAGATTGTTGACGATATACTAATATGTTTTAATGAAAACTTAACTGCAATAGATATTAATTTTTACACTCAAAATCTTAAATTGGTGGAGACTGATAAAGATTGCGAAGGCAATTTGGTATTTTTGGACTTGTGTTTAAATGTTAATAATCTAAATCTAGTATCGTACTGTCTTTATGATAAACGTGAATATTACAATTTTAAAACTGTCAGGATTATGAATTGGAATAACGCTCTATACTTAAATATTAAACGTAATGTAGTTATAAACCAGATAATACGTTGCCAACGTTTACATTCAAACACAAAGATTATGGACTTCAGAATAAATAAATTCATAGCACTAGCCATTGATCAGGGTTTTCCTGTTAATTTCCTCAAGTCAATTCTAAGCCAGTTTTTTAATTTAAATAATACCGATTGCGAGAAACGTTTTAACATATAGTTGGCAACTTCAAAAGTTTCCCTAATACGACATTAAAAATGTCGACTATAAATGTGTGTGACTATAAATGTGTGTGTGACTATAAATGACTATAAATCTATGACTATAAATGACTCTATAAATGTGTGTGTGCTAAGTGATTAGTGACACTAGCTTGGAGTGGAGTTAAGCATTTTAGTATCTTAATATTTTAGTAGAGTATTAGTTAACGTGTAATTATTTTTGTATTTTAGTATTATTGTATTTTTGTACCTGTGTATTTTGTTTTTCTGTATTTATATTTTAGTATTTTAAGATATTTATTGTTTATCCTAATGATTATAAGGTATAAACACTATTCATCATGTAATTAAGTTTTAGATTACTCTATATTACAATTCTATGGTTTAACAGGTGTGTTTCATTTTAAATGTTTCTTCAATAATTGTTTTTAACAGTCTTGGTGTTATAGCCGACCTCCGGGAGTGTTGTCTAGACACAAAACATGTTTGAGGGTTACAAACCCGTCCGACGGGTTTGTAACCAGTTGCGCCGTGTGCGTGGCTCCATTCAATTACGTAGGTTGCGACTCATCACAGACTGGTTTGTGATTTGAGTCAGTTATCAGTTTCTTTTGAGTTGCTCCGTGTGCAGACGGGCTTATGGTTATCTTAATTTTAAATATCTATTATATCGTAAATATTTTCGTGTGCAGCTTAGCGCCTAAAATTTATTTACTCATTCTTTGTTTCCTATTAAGTAATTTACATTGGTATACTATATATATATATATATATATATATATATATATATATATATATATATATATATATATATATATATATATATATATATATATATATATATATATATATATATATATATATATATATACTAGCTGAAAACCCGCGCTTCGCTACGGAGTACATTGAAATTAAATACAACGGTCAATGTATGCAATTAATTCCAAAAAGAAAATAAATATATATATATTTATAATAAATACGACGATCAATGTATACAATTGATGTAAAAAACATATTTATAAAAAAATCGTAAGGGATATTTTTATAGACAAAATAAAGTCCAATCGTCTGCCGCATTAGCAAGAAAAAAATATTTTTTTGTCTATTTTTTTTTTTGCACGTGACAATAAATTTATTTAAAGTACCAGAAAAAGAAATCACGTGATCAGCATTTAATAAATTAAATTCTAAAAATTAATCTTTAAAAATTCACCAAAAATCAGGAAGTGAAGGTAAAAATTCGAAAAAAATTACATCTTGAAGGAATTTTTATGATCTTTCTCGTGATATAAATTTTATAACCCTCAATGTATTATTTTAAATGCAAACGTAAAATAAGTTTAAAAAACAGCCTAAAAATTTAATTAAAAAAAATCTAAGAAGAATTTTTGAAAAATCTTTCTTAGTGCACCCCTACATTATTAGAAGAATCGCCATGCAAAATTTCAGCCCTTTAGGTCCAGCGGTTTGGTCTGTGCGTTGTATGTCAGTCAGTCAGTTAGTGAATGAATGAGTCAGTTATGGAACTGTTTTATATATATATATATATATATATATATATATATATATATATATACTAAAATGAAATGTTTCGCGAAATGGTTATTAGAATGGTTAAGAACGAAATATTTTATTATCAACCCTTTTAATAAATTATTCAAATACTTGCTTTATCTGAACAGATTCCCCTAAAATGTGAATTTGTTCCTTCGAATTCTTATTAATTATGCATCCTCCAAGAACAATAAAGTGTTTTCATTCCGATGTATTATTCATACATTTCTTTTCCCTTCGGAATAACAAAGATACGTCAATCTCCAGAGAAACGTTTCCTTCCCGCATCGGTGCTTTCTCTTATCGAACACCCTTCTTTATGAGTTTATCTCCGTATCTGTCATTTAACATGTAGTCTGTCCAATATACATTCCTCATGTGATAAAGAACAGCCAGCATTCCCGGTATACATTAGAGTCAGGTTGCTTGATGGATGTGTCGTGTTCTGTAGGAACTTTGAACAACTTGTTAGGCATGTGTCTGGTTATTTTATCTTGCTGATTTTTTTTTGTTTTTTTGTTAAAAGGGACGAATAACGACATACAGGAAAAAATATCACCTCTTCATTATCTCAGAATGGTCTGCATTGCCTCTTTTAATGAAAATATTTACAAAATATAGCCTAAATTGTTTTCGACGTTTACTTCTATATATTTATAGTGAAAAAATAATAATGAATAGTTTTGCTTTGCAGAAGTGCAAGTTTTTTTGCTGGGTTTCGAATAGATGTGTATTCCAAACTAATTCCAAAATATATCTTTCCCTGATTTAAAATACTTCATTCATTTATTCAACAGCTGCTTAAAAGGACAACTTTCGAATACTCTGAGCAAGACGTTCAACATATCGATTTTACATCATAGGGGCTTGAGGTAGCCTGGTGCTAACGTGTCGGCTTTGGTTGCTGAGGGTGCTCGGATCAAATCCCGACAAGCGCCATTAAATACCTCCGTGCCTAGGACGGATATGAGAACATCAAATAGGTAAATCGGAAAGTCAATCTATGAGGTCAGAGAGGGTGGGAGAGGGTACGATCCCCCAGATGTCAACCCTGGAGGTGCTAGGACAAAATTGAGGTTGGACCTGGCTAAATCGGAATCCCACCCTAGTGGTGCCATTATAAACCGGAGACGCACCCCTCAGACCACTAGCCTATAAGGACCTGGTCTAGAACTCTCCCTACAACCTTGATCTCAGTCTAATAGGTATATATATATATATATATATATATATATATATATATATATATATATATATATATATATATATATATATATATATATATATATACATATATATATATATATATATATATATATATATATACATTTATATATATATATATATATATATACATACATATATACATATATATATATATATATATATATATATATATATATATATATATATATATATATATATATATATATGTGTGTGTGAAAATTGGAACTTCTGACCACTTTCGTAATTAAAGAAGAACCTGTGGCAAAATTTTTTAACGTGGAAGACGATTCAACTTTCATCGTTGAGCAGTTGGTTAAAAAAAAATTTGAATTTTTCATCAGCAATGGAGGTTAGTGTTTTTGAAGTCAAGAAATGAAATGCATTGTGGGGTAAAAAAATTTTTATATATAAAAAATTAATAAATTTTATAAAGTAAAACCGTACCACATCCTCCCTACAACCTTGACCTCACTCCATAAGATTTCTGGTTACTTACACACACACACACACACACACACACACACACACATATATATATATATATATATATATATATATATATATATATATATATATATATATGTACATATATATATATACATATATATACAGGGTGTCCATAATTAAACTTCCCTACTTTAAAGTTGTATACAGTCGAAACTATTGTTCAGAAAGTTAGGAAATTTTGTGTAGGACATATTGAAGGGATGGGAATTTGTTTGAGCGAATAAAAAAATTAGTTCAAAATTTCACCAACAGAGGACGTTTTTTGATGAATTTACACATTTAGCCAACATTTGCTATAGTTAAAAAATTATTACAACAAGACATGTTCAACATGACGACAATCATTTTCAGCTACCATTTGAAATCGTAAGATAGCATGTTCTACAGTTGACAGTGTTCTACAGACCGCAGTGTGTCCGGGGAAATGCTGAGAACATGTCGTGAAATGCTGTCTTTCAGATGAGGTATAGTTCTTGGTTTATCAATACTGACTATATGTTTCACATGCCCCCAAAGCCAAAAGTCGCATGGGTTGAGGTCTGAGGATCGGGGAGGTCACACATTAGGAAAGTGGCGGCTGATGGCACGTTCTTCTGTAAAGTGATTTTTGAGAACGTTCTTAACACGAAGGCTAATGTGTGGAGGAGCTCCATCTTGCATAAAAATTGTGCGTGAAAGGCAATGACGTGATTGCAGATCCGGAACAATTTTATTCAGTAACAAAGTTTCATATAGCTCCCCGGTGACCGAGCATGTTACTGAACCTCTAGGACTTAATTCCTCGAAGAAATACGGGCCGAGAATAAAAAATGCAGAAAATCCACACCACACGGTTACTTTCGGTGAATGCATCGGAACATCTAAGATTAAACGCTGATTTTCTGGTTCCCAAATTCGGCAGTTGTGAGTATTCAGCGAACCGTCCAAATAAAAGTGTGCTTCGTCTGTCCAGAGGATATTCCAAGGCCATTCTGCATCAACCTCAAAGCCAGCAAGAAACTTAAGTGAGAACCGCTGTCGAGTATCGAAATCATGTATAAGCAACCTCTGCACAAATTGAAGCTTGTATGGATGATACAAGAGGATATTCCACATGACCTTCTGAGGAGTTGAACGGAGCAGATCCAATGCTTCTGCCACACGACGGACACTGTTACTAGCCTGTTCGTTCGAAGCTTTGTCCTCTTCCACCTGAAGCGAAACTTTCTCTACAGCTTCTGCGAAAACAGGTTTCCTTCCTCTTCCAGAACGAATGTTAAAAGAACCAGTTTCTTCAAATTTGGTCACCATTAATCGAAGACCTTTAACAGTCAATGGACCTTTTCGTATCCCCTTCAAACTCCGAAATTTTTGTAGAGCAACTAGTGCTGAATTATCATTTTGGTAAAACAATTTTACTAACAAAGCTCGATGTATATAGTATATATATATATATATATATATATATATATATATGTCGGATTTGTCTTCATGCCCATTTTATTAACGTATACTCTGAACATAATAATTTTTCATTTGGCAGTCGGTGGTCCGGTGGCTAGGAATTATGTAGAATCTTACCAGTAATTGCAGACATCTCACTCCAATATACAATGACGACAAATCCAGTATCATCTAATAATATTTATTATATTCTTTCAAAACTCTCAGCTCCATTAATACGATGAAATACGTCCCAACCCAAATTAAAACACGTGCGCCCAAGGGCGACAGGTGTGCTCCCTTCTTAAGTCACCGTGGCTCTGAAAATCTTCTTTGTTCTTAAGTCTTATTCACGCGCTACCGACGCTCATTAATTATTCAGGTCGTCATATCGAATGTTCTATGCTGCCCTAAGCACTTTCTTAGCGCCAACTCCAAGGCTACGTCTACTTAAATTCTCCCATGTGGTTATGTGGTTCTTCGGAGATTGAATCAAGTTCAACCTTACGTGCTATTTTCACTGCAATACACTACTCCGCTGATTTGAACTCCCAGACTTTTTAATTGTTAAATCCTATATTTTAATACCTAAAATCCCGTTTTAAGGTCGCGCGATCGCCCCCCCCCCATATTTTAGCCTCATATATATATATATATATATATATATATATAAGCTGTACACTGATTGGCTCGATGAAGCAGCTTCCACAAAATGCCTTCGCCACACGCTTTCAAAAGAGGACTGAACGATGGAACCGTTTCACATCACCTGAGGGAATATATGTTGAAAAAGAATAACATATTTTTTGCTGTACCTGTAATTCTCTTTTTTTTTGTGACTTTACTCTGAGTTTTATGGAACGCCCTTAGTAGTAAACCCACTAGCAAATACGAGTTCCTAAACTTTACAAAGAAAGGTCAAATTCAAGTCACACTTGAATAAAATATAATCTCAAGTTTTCAACAATTCACGCATCGCATTTGAAAGGTAAAACGTAGAAGAGAGTTCCTAAGGGATATTCCTTTCTTTAGGAGAATTTCGAAACGTTCTCCCCTTGGAAACGAACGTAAACCTTCGGAAGTTTTATTCAAACAACTAGCTGCCCAACTGATCGTTTAAATTGAGACAGAATACTTTTAACGCTTTATTTGTCTGTTGCTAGGGAAAGTAGGAGATAGTTCAAAAAACCGCTGACTTTTCGGTCAAAATAGAAGTGTATTTGTCTCAGCGACAGGTTGGAAAAGGAAATTTGGCTTTTAGAATGAAATGCAGATTATTTGAATCTTCCTATAATTCCCTGGACTTACCCTTGAAAAAAAATTTTTTTTCTTTCCATGGAAAATCACGAATTAATCGAAACAACAAAATGCCATTTCTTAATGATTTTTCAAAAATTATATTAAATTATATAAAATATTTTAGACATTATACCTTCATAGGGTTAATATTATTGGTCCATATTCTATATATAAACCCTTGGTCACGACAGTTTCAATGGTTCAAGCAGACGAAATCTTTAACTATAGGCAATGTGAAATATGTATTCTCGCATGGATCTACCTACTGCATCCGAGACTGAAGAAGCCCATAAGATCCCAAAATCCTGGAAAATCAACATTTTACCCTAAAATATACCAGTTGTTATTACCATGTTTTTATTTACTCACTTTCTTGTTAGATTGTTTGTTTGTGTGTGTGTGTTTGTCCAGTACAAATATTGCAATCAATTTTTAAGTAACTTCCCGACGAACTAGACATTTGAAACTTTTAGAATAGCTCAGAACACGATGACAATGCATTCTTTTAATACTTTTAGCCATCTTTAAGCAGATTTGAATTCTTTTTCCGTTAATTTTGTTTTGTAGACTGGTGCAGCCATCTATCGGCCGAGATGGGAGCGAAAAGTTAAAAGCAAGTTAACTTCCAATTAACTTCATTTTCTTTCAAGTTGATGGGATAATTCATCAAAAATAATTTTAAAAAGTATTTATTAATACATAGAATTGTCAAGTTTATATGATTCAACAGAAAATATAAAAACATGGTATATAAAAAGTTCTTTTTATCTTGTAATTATTTTATCTAACTAACTATTATTCTCAGTTTTCCGTCTAAAATGTAAAATAAACCTGCATCTTTTTAGTTAATGTGAAATTCCTGCGCAACTACGATTGAAAACATGTTAACGCTTAATCCAATGCATAAAATATGACACTAATGCAATATTTTGAAATGCTCAAGGTAATGACATACTTTAGTTGATTGGCTATTCGGCTCGAATGTCAAAGAAGAGTTATATTATAGCCTGTTTTCGCAACACCCAGACATGTTAATGATGCGTCTGTTACTATGGTGATATAAATATCTTGACCCCACAGACGTTCGTTTCCTTAGTTTAAGAATTCAAAATAACCCATCTCAAATCCTTTCTGATTCAGCGCGTTCAAATGATCTGTCAAAATGAAGAAGACAGATTATATATATCACTCTACCGATATATCCATAGTTACCGGATTATCACAATTTAATGGTTTCTTATTATAGCTAAACATTTTCTGTCAGTTTGCTTCCAGTTGAAAATGCTGACGAAGCAAAAGCGTTTAAACGTGTTGAAGGCACTTGATTTAAGCCTTCTTCACATTGCTTCCAAAGCGGAGCGAATCGTCAGCAATAAAAATTTTAACCAATCACAGAGACTGACGCAATGATCACGTGATAAGTCAAACCAATCACAGATTTTGTCAGCTTGTGCTGGCTCCCTCGGAACGCTAAAAGCCTGTTCCCATTGCACCCGGAGCGCTGAGTTGCGTCACTACGTTGGCACCGAGATTGTTGCTATGACCTGTGATTGGTTTGACATATCACGTGGTTAATGTATTCGACTCGGTGATTGGCTAAAATTTTTAAGACTGCCGCTACGTAACGCTCCGGATTCAGTGTTGACAGGCTGTAATCCCCTCTCCGGAAGCAACGTAAACAAGGCATTAGAATGAAAGCAGGATTTACGTAGATTGGTTATTGTCATCTGTAGGCAAGTAACTATCGGAAGAAAGTGCGTGGAGTAAGATATTTCTAAACTAGCTGTTTACCCGGCGTTTCCCAGGTATTTATTAATCTCAAATTTTTATTAGACAGGAAAAAGAAGGAATTCTACCTATAGTGTGAAATCTAAGTAATTTTATTTACAGGTATTTAAAAGTATATGTACAGTATACAAATGATAAAGTAAAATTGCAAATTCACTCTATTATTAATTTAACTCAAAACTTGATTATAAACAACATTTTTAGTTTCCCCTATTCATCTGAGCCAGCCCGAAAACTATGGGTTCTCTCAGGCCGAACTTGCACTTAAACGTCATCGGGAGTGTCAATATCCATCTCAGCGACCCGAAAAACTATGGATTCGACAATACTCTCGGTAATTTTGGACATTTTATTTTTCACCCCTTCTTTCCCCCTCCCCTCATGCCGATGGGTGCGAAACTTGCTCTTAAACGGCATCGGGAGTGTCACTATTCATCTCAGCGATCTCGAAGACTATGGATTCGACACTAATATCAGTCTATTTCGATTATTTTTACATGTCTCTCCTGCCCTCCTAGGGGTAGAAGAGCCCCCCCCCCCCCCCCAGTGTTTCTTTCCAGATTATAAGCGATTTGTGTACCAAGTTTGGTGAAATTGCTCCAGGCGTTCCAGAGTGATGCTGGAACATACATACAGTGTGGTTATAATTAAACTACTCCTATAAACATCATTCTACGGCTCAAACGGGGGAACGGAATGTAACCACATTGGATATATAGACCAGTGGCGCACCCAGGATTTTTTCGTGGGGGGGGGGGGCGAGATGAACGGATAAAAATATTTATAATGAAAAATCAATATTCATAATGCAATTTCTATTTCTTTGGGGGGGGGGCAGGGACCCACGCTCTCCCCCCTAGGTGCGTCACTGATATAGACTATACACGAGATGCGCATACGGAATTTCGAAAAATAAAATTTAGTTCAAAAATGTCCACCAGATGGCGCTTTTCATGGAAAAAACATTAAATTTTACAAAATAAACGACCAGAACCGAATACGTACACAATATTATCAATTCAGATAACAACAAATCAATATTAACAATTCAGATTGTATAAGTAATAAAATGTAAAACCGGGAAAAGTCGTCGGTTCTTGGGAAAAAAATCTTGATATTTACATACGTGCAAAGAAAACCCCCGTGCGATCTAACTCTGCGATTTCTGGTTATGGGGCCACTTAAAAAGGTCTGATTTATCGTGGGGATGTTGGGACGTTGGTTGAATTCAGTTAATCTGTAATATACTACTGCAAAGCAATAAAAACTGCCAACAATATTACTGAATATGCAGTTAAAACTTACCGTATTTTACGTCAGTTCAGCTCAGTCTGACTTTCCTTTTGACAGTAAATACAATTAAGTGAGCCAGCATATTACAGTGGCGCAGTTACGACTTACCTCATTAATTAAAGTTAATACGTTTTACGTCTGCCATTGATCTTCATCTACAGTATATATACAAAACAGTTCCGTGACTGACTGACTGACAGATAACGCGGAGACCAAACCGCTGGACCTAAAGGGTTGAAATTTTGCATGGCGATTCTTCTTATAGTGTAGGGGTGCACTAAGAAAGATTTTTGAAAATTCTTCTTAGATTTTTTTAAATTAAATTTTTAAGCTGTTTTGTGACTTTTTTTAAGTGTGCATTTAAAATAATAATCTGAGGGTTATAAAATTTATATCACGAGAAAGATTATAAAAATTCCTTTAAAATGAATTTTTCTTTCGAATCTTTACCTCCATTTTCTGATTTTGGGGGAATATTTAAAGATTAATTTTTAGAATTTAATTTATTAAATGATGATCACGTGATTTCTTTTCTTTTTGTGATATTTAAATTAATTTTGCGTCACGTGCATGACAACGAAATAAATGGAAAAAAAATGTTGAAAATCGGTAAAAGATAAAATTTAACTACTAGACTAATTGAGATGGAAGTTTTTAAAGAATTTAATTCAAAGTAGTATGTTTTATAGATGTTAAACATACAAATTAATTGTATACATTGACCGTTGTATTTAATTTGAATATTTCCTTTTACATTATTTTGTCTATAAAAATATCCGTTACGATTTTTTTACAAATATATATTTTTTGGCATTAATTTCATTCATTGACCGTTGTATTTAATATAAATATTTTTTTGTTTTTTGTGCATTAATTGCATACATTGATAGTTGCATTCAATTTGAATGTACTCCGTAGCGAAGCATGAGTATTCAGCTAGTACAGCTATAAACTGAGCTAGGTAAATCAAATGCATGTGCTGTATTGCGATTACTCTTTTATTATGACTCGGTAATGATTAATTTATTCTGTCCAATTAATTTTCTTTAATCAGGGTTTATTAAAGACACGATATAATGCCCTCCATACAAAATATATCAATTTAACATAGTCCATAACAACACGCTATTCAATATGTCTATACTAATACAACAAACACATTAAAATGGAATTCATTTCCGACTTATAAATTTCCAAATAGTTGAATTTCCTGATTTTGCCTCGTAGACAATGAATATTTTGAATATTTTATACGATGCCGAGACAATACTAATTTCTTCTCTTTTTTTTTAAACTATGACTTACTTAATAATGGATAGGTCGACATCTTTACGTATGCATAAGAAATCAGACTCAGCATTGGTTCATTAAACCTTTTGAACGCGAAACCTTCAGCATCGAACTAAGCTGAATTTTAAGAGTTAGGAGATTTTTATGTAAATAAAAATTTGTTTTTGTGCAAGCTGTGGGGAGAGAGACACGTTCGACAACGTAAACTAATTTTAAAACTCAAAAGACTTCAGTTTCGATAAGATTGTGTGTGTGTTTTTCGTTTTTTTTATTACTTCTCGCAATTTTCGTCTTCATTTCGGTCCGTT
>OU015499.1:54733797-54786297 GCA_907164885.2 Dolomedes plantarius
GCAGAGTGGTCTGTCCGCAAGACGTCCATTGCTTTGTCTACCCTTGAACCACAGACCCTGCAGAACCACAGACGTCTCCGCCACCAATGGTGCGATGACAGAAGGATGTGGACGGCAGAATGGAATGAAATTGTCCTTGCTGACGAGTCCCGCTTCTGTCTGCAACACCACGATGGTCGCATTCGAGTCTGGAGACACCGTGAAGAGAGGATGCTGAACAGCTGCGTTATGCACCGCCACACTGGTCCTGCACCGGGTATTATGGTATTGGGCGGTATTGGATATCACTCTCGCACACCTCTAGTACGCATTGCCGGCACTTTAAACAGCCAGTGCTACATCCCCGAGGTGTTGGAGCGAATTGTCCTTCCTTACCTTCAGGGCTTGCCCATAGCCATATTTCAACAGGATAATGCGCGACCACACGTGGCACGCATTGTCCAACGGTTGTTCGTCAATCGCCAGATTGAATTGCTTCCCTGGCCGCCTCGCTCTCCGGATCTTTCGCCGATAGAAAACATGTGTTCCATGGTTGCTCTACGATTGACTCAGATTCCATCCCCAGCTGCCACAGCAGATCAACTTTGGCAACTTGTGGAAGCTGCTTGGTCTGCTGTACCCCAAGAACTCATCCAAAGTCTGTTTGAATCAATTCCGAGGCGTGTGGCAGCGGTGATGTCCAACAATGGCGGCTACTCTGGCTACTGATTTTGGCAGGAACAACACTTCAAAGAAGTCTATAAATTTAATCATTTGATACTTGGTCAACATGTTATCTACAAAATAAATTTTGTTGTGATATCTCTTGTCTTTTTTGGTGTTGCAATTTGGGTGGCCAGCAGTGTATATAAAACGAGCCCTCGTCACATGACCTATTAGTTCTGCAATTCTTGGTTAAAAAAAGGAATCTTTGACAGAAGCCATCTGTTTTCTTATATAAGTTTCACGAGAGCGATTGGGGATTTTAAGGGACAATATATTGATTGTCTACTTTAGTTTTTAGGAAACTTACAATTCCTTTGTTCTTGAAACGAAAACGAAATTAAATTTACGCCCAAGGGAATTTAAAATAATTTAGGAATTAGTTAAGGTTTTTGGGTTTTGTATGTTATATATATATATATATATATATATATATATATATATATATATATATATATATATATATATATATATATATATATATATATATATATATATATATATATATATATATATATATATATATATAATATTTTTAGAGAAAGGGGAATAGCTAAATAATTAAAACGGGGCTTCAGAATAGATCCAATTTTGTGGCGTCAAACGTCACTATTTTTCACATTTATTAAAGTAACGCGGAACGTCCAACAGATTCAAAAGGGAAAAAGGCGCAGGGAGTTTAAAAATAGAATCAAACCTGATTGACAGGAAAACCCCGCCTCAGCCACATCTTCGGTGCAATCGTCATAACGGTGTTCTGGAAGTTTCTGAGGAAGGTTGAATAGCGAAAAACAAAGAAAATAAATTTTTGACAGGGAATCAGATTCGTTGAGGATAGACGTGCGGTAAAGCACTCCGCGTTACGGAATGGCGAGCACTGGGATGGGCGCTAGTTTGGAGAGGTGGTTTCGTAAAATTAAATGAATAAAGGATCAAGTCCAAAGTATATTGTCGTTCGTTCTGATTGTGTAGTTTATTTCTCTACTACGCCATGAACTGAATTGCTAAGAAGACTGCAAAATTGTGTAAACTAGTGAATGGAAATCAATGCCCGTCATATATATATATATATATATATATATATATATATATATATATATATATATATATATATATATATATATATATATATATATATATATTCATATTCATTCTTGAGCCCGTATTCTTGTGATACATTCTATCCCACCCCGTAAGGAAAAGGTTAAAATAGTTTATTTTTCAAAAAGAACAATTTTTCCCTCATCTGAGAAATGTCTACATGTATGACGTAATTACGTACTCACTCCCGCTCGATCATACAAATACTTATAAAAGCAGAAAATTTTTAATAAAAACCTTTCACTTTAAATGGAGTTGAATAAATCATCAATATATGCGTGTCTTTTCAGCCCTACCTGCATATTTCCTTTCACTGACTGACACAGTGTATAAAATGAATGCTCTTCACAACGGAACATTTTAATCATAGTTACAGTGTGCCTTAATTGAAGAGGATTTAACGGCTGAATTGCTGCGTTCTCATCTCACTGCTGTTTACTATTGTTCTCGAACAAGAGAGCTCTCCTTTATCTCTCCATAAATGAGATAATTGCAAAATATACTACCATTATTAAATGAATAATTTAGTTCATAGCTTTCCATTCATCTCGTTCGAAAGATTCACTCGCCTGAAAAGTACCATGTTCGGGACATGTTTAAGGGCTGCTAGTGAAAACTGACTCAACGGTGAACGTTTTAGAAATTGAAATAATTACAAAATAAAAAGAACTGTTTATATACCACGTTTTTAAATTTTCTGTTGAATCATATAAACTTGACAATTCTCTCTTAATTGCACAAATCTTCACTTAATTATTCTTTTCACTTTCTTTTATTTAATTTTAATCACTTTTTAGTCGTTTCCACTATCCACAGACTTTATAAACTTTAATTTTTATAATTTTTTTTTTAATTTTTCGCACAATACTTTTGAAAACAAACTAAATTCCCATGTATTCTGTTTTCAAAATCGTCAAACACCGTTACGCAAAAGTGCAAGCATTGAATTCGATCGAAGCTCCACCACGCGGATTTTTTCGGCTAAAAGTATTAAAAGAATGCACTGTCATCGTGTTCTGGGCTATTCTAAAAGTTCCAAATGTCTAGCTAGTCGGGAAGTCAGTTAAAAATCGATTGCAAGATTTGTACTGCACAAACACACACACAAACAAACAAGAAAGCGAGTTAATAAAAAAGATGGTAATAAGCTAGTTTTGTTGATTCAGCTACACAGGAAATGATGTCAAGATATTGAAGAAAGCAACGCTTTATTCAGAAAACGTATTTTCAAATCTATATACATGTTCTAAGAAAACAAAAATGTATTACGGGAGTTCATATCTCACCGTTGAAGTGTATTCTATGAAGCATTATTTATATATGAGGCATTGAAAGGCAAAGTGGTGTAAGTCACTTTTTCAACTTTTTCCATTTGAGGGCAAATATGTAATCTCCATGTTCAATTTATGGTGGAATTGTAAATAGTTATTATTTGCAATATTGTAATAATTGTTATGAATTATAATTTGTTCAGTTTATGGTGGAATTTTTTGTAGTTTTTGCAGTTAAACTCTTTGACTTACACCACTTGATTTACTGACTTACACCACTTTGCCTTTCACCGCCTCATATATAAAGTGGTACCTCGGTATTCAAGATGTCAAGTCGATCTGATAGACATTTGGTGCTCCAGCTATATTGCTTTCAGATAATGGTAGGGAATTCAGTAATCTAGTCATATCCGAACTATGCGTTATGTGGAAAGATGTTAAGATAGTTTATGGAAAGCCTCGTCATAGTCAAACACAAGGCTCAGTTGAAAAGGCCAATCAGGATTTTCAGAATATGTTAAATTCATGTATGAACGATAAAGATACAAATAAATGGTCAGGTAGTTTGCCCTTTCTTCAATTTGCCAAGAACACTACATACCACGAAAGAATACGCCAAAGTCGTTATGAAGCCCTGCTTGGCGTTAAACTAAAAAGAGGTATAGCAACGTCATCTTTGCCTGGCGAACAAATCGGAAATATTGAAACCGAAGAACAGCTCGAATAAATTATTAATAGTTTCGAAGAAAATTTGAGCAGTGGCCACACCGAAAACCATATTCCAAAGGAAAATGCTGAAGAGAGGCTTAAACTTACCACGTCTTCATATCAAGCCCTGACTGAACAACACGAGTTTATTTCTGTAAAAAAGAGCGGCCGCGAAAGAGAATCTTCTACCGCAAGCAACGAAAATGTTACGAACCCCAAACAGAAAATTTTAGCCTGCTCAAATTAGTGATACCGTACGAATACAAGTCCCGGATGTCGACCGTGGTCGAACAGATTCCCAAAATGTGTTGGCGGTTGTTGTTGGAATAGAAGATTTTATAAATTAGGAAACAAAAATGGTACCCCCAGGCAGCTTTATACACGTAATCAGTTCATAATTTGTAAAGAAAAGTTAATTTCCATAGATGCGATTTCTTCTCAAGGGGGCGTCCATTAATTACGTGAGGCTTTTAGGTGTGGGGGGGGGGGAGTCGAGCCGAATCTCACCCAGGCTCATGTAGGGGAGAGGGGGGGGGTCTCGGCAAATATCACGTAATTTTTTTCCGCAAGAAACAGTGTAAAATTGTGAGAAAACTGGGTTATACAGAGGCTGTTCGCACATTTTTTAGACGATTTTGGTAAGCGGTAATAAAAAATCGTTTGCTGCAAAAGAAATAATTGCAATTGTACTATGTTTTTAAAAGTCAAAATTATCGTCTACGGCTTGAAAGTTTTGTTTTTATTCAAAATGGCGTTTTTAACAAAGCAGTGGTTCGAAGGCTACATTTATGCTCTTTCCGATGAGAAATATGCATACTCCGTTATCCAAAAACGATGTGAGAGTCATGGTTTTTGATATCTAAAGCGTCGATAGGTAATATCGTCAACAAGAAAGGAAAAAAACGTCCAATTGGAGCCTCAAGTGGGACAAAAATTCCAAACAAGTATCTAAGGAAAAAACGGACATCTTCGACTATTGCAAAGGTAAATTGTTTAATGTTAAAATAAAATCCCCCTAGTCAAAGGACAGTTGCAAAATCATTAAAATGCTCGGTGTCCACTGTAAACAAAATGATAAACGTTGATTTAAATCTTAAGAAAGCGCAATGTGCATCGTCTTCTTCCAAATCATATCGCTGAACGCAGGACACGCTGCAGAATTCTATATGAGAAACACTTATCCAAAGAAAAATGGAAAACAATTGTCACAATAGATTAATCATGGGTGTATTTAAATGATTGCAACAAAAAAAGAACCATTTATTATCATAAAAGGGAAGAAAAAATTTAAGTACATGGTTCAAAGAATCGAAAGAAAGTTTTTCTAAGGGATTCATGATTGTTGCTGGTTTTTCTTATAATGGCAAGTTAAAAATAAAGAGAATGGGGAAAAAATGTCAAGATTAAACTCCAAATACTATCAGGAACATATTTTATTGCCAATTTTTCTGAATGAAATACCATCGCTTTACCCACAGTGCCATCAATCTGTGAGATTCCATCAGGACAAAACTAGCAGTCACACATCAAAATCCACTGTAAATTTCCTAAAAGAAATGGAACAAAAAACTGGTATGAAGGCCATACCCTTCACTAATATCCCTACTAAATCTCCCGATGTATCACCTATGGATTTTTGTCCTTTCGGACTTTTAAAATCAGCATTATCCAAACGTCGTCCCAAAACCCTTACATGACTCTGGAAAGCTGTTCAGGAGGAATGGGATAGAATACCTCTTCTGACACTTCAAAAGGCATTATTATCCTGGAAATTGCGGTGTCGAAAGATAGTTCAGAATAAGGGATGTCAAATAGAACATTTAAAACACAAGAATTTTATGTAATTTAGTTTTGTGAATACAATATACATCGTCTAAAAAATGTGTGAACAGCCTCTGTATTAAGTAAAACATGTTTCTATACTAAAATATGGCTAAATCCTACACAATAGTTCCAGTAGTCACTCTTGAGACCACATGAGTCCCCGAGGACTGAATTAGAATGAATATTCTTTTGCAAATTTTAGTAGTTCCTATTTAAGTATTTTATTGTTCGATTTTCTCACTGTGATTCTAGACTACGCTCTTAGAAGTCTTAAATACTAGTAGTTTGTCAAGACTAGTATTTAAAACTACTAAGTTTAAATAAAAATAATTAAGCAAATTATGTTCTTTTAAATAAATCCAACGCAATCAAGCACAGATTAACGTATTTACACTAAAAATACGCATTTTGAAAAATCTCACGTGAGATTAGGGGGGGGGGGAGAGCTAAATCTCACGACATCTCACCAGGGGGGAGGGGGTCGAAAAATCGCCAAAATCGTCTCACGTAATTAATGGACGCCCCCCAAGTAATGTTGCTGAGAGAAGCAGCTGCAACTAAATTCGAGAAGTGAAGGGCAAGGCTATACACGCTGTCATTACAAAAAGAAGTGTTCCACGACTAAATGCAGTGGTAAAAGCGTTGGACTCTTGAGCAATTAAAAGTGTCATAACAGTTTAAGTTGTTGAAATAAATAAGATTGTATAACGTCAATCATATAATTAAGTTAATTTATTATTGGTGTTATTTTCTTTTCTCATTTAGAATGTACTGTTCGTTTTAAGTTCAACAGTTTATTTACATGTGCTGTTACTTAAGCTTTCTCCTATTTTGAAATATATCATAATATGTTTTAATAATATAGTACGATTTAAAAACGTAACAAAAATATTTTTATTCAACATTCACCATCAGTGCAAGGTGAATGTCGACACTTGCCGGTGTAAGTGAGAAATAAGGATATTTAGCAAATATTTCGGACATACACCAAGTGACTACGTGAATATTGAACATTCACCGGAGAATATCAACATTCTCCGGATTTCGGTCTTTCACGGTAACATACATATTGCTTCGTCCATCAAAGCATATTATTTGCGTATAAAACACAAAATACCACATTTTTCCTGAATAATATGAAATTTAAAAAGCTTATTCATGTCTGTCTTAAAAAGGAAGAATTTACATATGTAAATAATTTCTTTCCGTATAAACATGCTAAAAAAACTTTGAATGCAAATTTATAATTAGGGAGACACTTTTCTCCATAGGTAACCACTGAGATGAGTGGATCCAATATGGCGGCTATCCAGCATCCTTATAGAAATATTACACGAAGAAATAATTTTTTATAACTTCCATATTGCATCCAATACAGAAGCAATAAATGTCTACACTATACATCTCACATTTAAAAAAAAAAGTAATATGAAAATCAATAAAATTTTGATGCTCTCGGAAATAAGCCATTCAATAACAATATCATATAAGTGGTACTCAAATACTTTTTTCCTATCTACGATAATTGAAAAAGATATTATAGATATGTCAGAACTTTAAAAATGAATTTTTAATATTGAGATTCATAAATCACTGAGATGAAACGCATATTAAACTTTGAAGGATGTTATTTGAATTATTTCCTCGCCTTCACCAGAAAAAAAATTCTATTATTAAATACCGGAATCTAATAACTTTTTTCTGTGCTTTTGAGTATTTCATCCTCAAGTGTTCAAAAAAAAGTCCCCCTCGTCAAATGTAGGAGCGAAATCGATTATAGTGTAATTTGATTCGTATCGCACAAGCTGTAGATTTTCTTTTTTAACGAGGACAGTATGAATGTTTTATAGAAATAAAATGATGAAGTTTAATGGAAGTGAACTAAAATTTACAACGGGTTGGATGAGCCGAAACAGATTGTATTCAGGACCAAACTGAATGTTTGTTGTTCAGTTAGAATCAAGTATCAGGAAACATTTTCCTGGGTATATTTTTCACGAAATCTAAAAACAGTCAAAAGTCAATCCACATGAAAAAAAGTTAAAGAAAAGTTATAGATACTGTGGTGAAGTGGGTCGTGATCGTATAGATAATAATAGCAATTATAGGCAGTCACATACCTGTAACGCTTTCTTTTATTCAAGCATAGCTGATAACTTTGTGGGTTGGAGTATGTGCTGCATCAAGAGTTTAGGCCTAGTTAAGTATATTCAACACCTGCTTCTTCACCGTGTAAACGCATCTAGATCAACCAAAAAATACCGTCCAAGTTACTAGACGTCCAACAAAATCCGAATGTTGAAATTCGCGCGCAGGCGAAAAGGGAAAAAATCTCGCCAATTTGACGTTTGCCACAAAACCTGTTCTGGTAGAAAAGCGCAGTGCAAGTTGTCAGCGACGAAAGTCTGCGGCGATAAAATGGACAAAAGAATTTCGCCAAATATGCCAAGTGACTGGATCTTTATAACTACCAAAAGGCACTGGAAAAATTACGAAAAACTTATAACCAATAATTAAAATTCAAAATTGTGTAGCTTTATGCTACAGATACTGTTAGAAGTCCAACGGGATCGAGGTAGCCTGGTGGAAGCGCGTCGACTTTCGGTGCTAAGGGTGCTCGGATCGAATCCCGACAAGTGCCATTAAATACCTCCTTGTCTAGGCCGGATATGGGCATGTTATATCCGTAGAGCGGAAAGTTCCTCTATAAGGTCAAAGAGAGTGGGAGAGATTACGATCACGCCATATGTCACCCCTGGGGTTGTTCGGTCAAAATTGCGGTTGAAACCTGTCTAAATCGGACTCCGTCCATTGTGGTGTCATTAAAAACCGGAGCCGCATCCCACAGCCCGCTAGCTTATGCAGACCTGGTCTGAAATAAATTCCGGCCAGGGACATTAGAAATAACAATAGAAGTTCAACGTTTGCGGGTTTTGAAATATCTATGGGATAGAAGCACACATACTATAAATTGGATGCGTGTGTTATAAGAGGTTAAAGTGATGTAAAACCTCCCCCTCCCAGGTATTTCGAAAAACACAACATGCTGACCTTGAACTTGAACTTTAATGCGTATTATTGGCAAGTTACTTTGGAACTTCGCTTTCGTAGCTTTTCGTAAATTTGGCAACGAATTTTATTTCCAAAAAATAAGCTTTACTGTGTCATCTAGAATCTTCTGAAAATACCGTATTTACGCGAATATAGGCCGCACTTTTATTCCATAAAATAGGTCGGTAAAAATGGAGTGCGGCTTATACACGGAATTTTCAAATTAGATGCAGTAAACACCCTTTAGTTTAGAACACTTTACTACCATAAAACATTGGTATCAACATACCTTACAACCTATTACACCGTATCATGCCCACGGCATTTCAATATATTGTAAATATTGTTTGTATATATTATAACTTAGGACTATTTAATAAAACTCTTTTGAGTTCCCAAAAGTTTGCTTTCGTGCGACATCATTCCTAAGCGTACTAGTATATATATAATCATCTTTTTGACACCGTAATTTCACCACCATCAGCTAAGGCTGTACCTAATATTGTTAGGCGGGCATTGAACTCTAAAGACGGAGTTACACGGACGCGAATCAGACCCCTCGCGAAACATTAGTCACGCTCCATGAGCGTGAGTAATCGACCCGACTGACCGTTCTCATTTTCCCACCTTTGTTGTCATTTGTGCAACTTCCCGACATTCACCCCTTTGACCTTTGACCTCCCTCCCCGTCGCCATTCATCCCTTTGCGATCCGACCCCCCCCCCCGCAACGTGGGGAACGTCGGCCTCGTGCCTTTGACTCGGGTAGAAAGACCGCTGTCGAAGCGAGCATTACGATTGCGAGAAGAATAGTGATATATCGGCGAGGGCACGTTTACACAACCATTTATCCCCCTCTTTCCCCCTACTCGCTCACGCTTGTGTACATGTGGGGTAAGGAATGTACGACATTGCTACTATGAAGACGTGGCCCATAGCGACTTAAAACAAACTTGGTGAAACAAGTCAAAACACGAAACGGAATAATTCGAGAAGGAAACTTGCTTACATATGTACAAAAGGTTTTATTAAACCTTAATATTTACAAAACAATTATTTATTACAATAACTTCCCTGGCTAACACAAGCCAAATATCATTATCCACGGTCTCTGTTCCAACCAGAGCAAACCCGTGAAATCTCTCAAGAGATTAATAGGCTTTCCGCCGTCACAGACCCGACGCACTCCAGCGCTGTCGGTCTAACCAGTCGATGAGCTAAAAGTTGTCCAGACAAAGAAGGGGAGTTCTTTTATACTTCGTCCAATTTTCTAGAAGAATCCAGAAGACTCCACAAATTGCTGGAACATTCTTTACTTCCGGGCCGATGGGGGTCACTTCCGCCCGTGCCGACCCTTTCATGAATACCTGAAATCCATTTGGGCCCGGGACATACTTCATTGTTATCTAATTGAAAGCCGCCGCTGATCTGCAACATACGTGCTGACTGCGGGGAGAAGAAAAAGAAGGTTATTTGGCGACTTTTGCACATTAGAGTTCCTTTTGATGTGCCTGCAACACATGTGGAAAACTCATCAATTCCACCGGCTGTGTCGAATAAGAGGAGTGCCGATGTCAACGACATGACAGCTCCTCCCCCCATCAAGTCTTTTTATATTTTAAAAAGACTAAAGTCAAGACTAGTAGGTCCACTTAGGAAAGCCCACATGAAACCATTCCCAAGAGGTCATTACCTTTTGGCTTACTTCAGCCCTAACTCAAAAAAGTCCCAACCGCCTACATTAGTCTTCACAAAAAAAAACCTAACTGCCCTCAGTCTGAGACACAACCTTACAACACCTTTACACATAATAAATTTCATACATGGTTAAAACACAACACACATAAAGCATTATAATTTTAAGGTATTTTCACAGTTATCATTACAATACATTCCTCAATCTTAACTTAATTAACACTCATTTCTAAGATTTCTACCCCAATTAATTAATCGGACATATTTTAACTACGTTGTAACACATAGATTTTCACTACCATTTTAAAATTACTCAGTTTACATAAAATTTGACACCTTTAAATACAGCATGTTTGACTCAAAACTCCAACAGGTGATGCTTAATTCCTGATAGGTCCATTTAAAATAGTACACACATTACACATGACACTGCCTCTACGCAGGACATGAAACACTATTACATAAAACTTCAACAACAAAAGAAATTCTACACAATGTACCTAACAAATTCAACACAATGTTAAACTTACAACCTGCTCGTCCAAAGACTCACAGTTTTTCTTTTCTAACCACAGGACATTTAAATTTTTTTTCCATTTTATCAAACAATATTTAAAATTTTTCCATTTAGGCGTTGGTCCACAAAACTGACTCAACAACTAGAAACCTCAGACTCCTATAGCCTAAATTAGTTTTAACAAGATTTTCATCTTTAATTTTTCTTTCATCAAAATGGATCAACTTATATTATTCATGGTCTAAATCAGATACCTAACCTTGAATTGAATATCAAACAAACAAAAAATTTACTTTCATGGAAACATGGATCCAAACAAAATTCTTCACATTTTAAATTGTTTAGCATAAATAAGGGTTCCAACCCCAACATCCTTCTCTGATTAATTCCATCAAAGAACTAAAGGATCCAGACAAAAAGAAATTCGCTCATCATGAGAGCGGGCCTTTCTTTCGAACACAACCCTGTTTTCATATGGAAGTTTCTTATTACTTTTGATACTTTAACAACATCTAGAACTGAAATCTCGTTCCATTTCATATTTAAAGAATTTACTTCCATTACACTTGATATTCCAATTTTAATAATTACATAAAATTACTTGACCCACAATTGATAAATTAAGATTCATATAACATAGAATCTACACTATTAGGATTTTCACCTATCAGTTCAACCTGGACTAAAAACATAACAATAGACAAAACCGTCTAAGTTTCCATTCACGATACAGAACAGTCACACAATTGGACATAATACAACAACAAAAAAAAACCTTAAATAATTTTCACCGTTGAACACAATACAAATCGTTAAATAATTTCCATACATCAATAATCAATATTAATTGGCCATCTTACTCATGGATGCACAAATAAATTAAACTTAATTACTAAAATTCATCACAATAAATCCAATAATCACAATAATCACAATACATCCAATTCTTAGGCTATGAAATTACCAACATATTTAAAGTCGTACAATTCATCCCAATTAGAATTATAACATTATTTCTTAAATTATGTATTCACACTCAATTTAATACATTTCAACAACACAATTTTACAATTTATACATTAAGATCCTCATAACCATCCTCATAACCTAATTTAATACTGGTTCATTTTATCCTCAGGAATTTTCATGAGAACCTCAACCCTCTCGTGCTGGTTCAGCTTAAATCTAGCAGTAATTTTCCTACTGAAATCCCATTTGTTCTGACAAGCTGCCCACGAAATTTTTTCTGTAGGTTCTTGCAAAATCCCAATTTCCTTCATTTTTACTTTAACCTGATCAAATCGATGGTTTTCCTTTCTTTCGAAATCTTGCATGCTATTAATTTTCTCCCAGGGAATCCACCACGAAATTCCTCGCTCTAAATTTTCCTCACTATTCTCAAGTAAGGTGTAAATGTACACAATAACTTTCCCTGCGGTAACTGTCATAATTGTTTCACAAGGCGTCGCCACAATCACAACCATTTCTGCTACAATAGGGAGAAGGGTATCCATCTTACAGAAAAAACCTATTCTGCATCTGACCTTTTTCCGCAACTTATAGTCTAAAATCTTCCCATTACAGGGTTTCCCTTCATGACATCTTAATCTTTCTGGTGGGACAATCCACTTCGTTCTTAATCCTTTTAATCTTATCTGTCCCTTTATCCCCAATTTATTTTCTACGAAGTACCTACGTACTAATTCTCGAACCCGGGTACCGTTTCCTGGGAATATCCTTAAACTTGATTCCTCCCAACTCAACCGTTTCGAACGGAAATCTCCTGTCGTCGAGAGCGTCACCTCTATGCTTTTGCCAATCTCTCTAGACAAATTCCCTCGGTTGACATTCGTCGCAAGCCCTACACCTTCAGAGACTTCCAGTGTACGAACTAATACGCGATCTTTTGGTCTCCCGGTTATGCTCTCAAATTCTTCCCGTACGCCAACAACCTCGCCCTCAGATATTGCATTTCCATTCTTTATGTTCTGGGACTCTATATCTTCGTCATTACCCAAATTTTGTCCAAAGTACTGCCCTAAACCCGAATTCTCTTTTGTCGGTGGGTTCTCTTGTTCTCCCAAAGACCGTAAGGGGGAACTTTCCATTTTCGCCACGCGAATACTACTCTCTGTTTTCCCCTGAAAACTGTACGAAACGCCTCGTACGAACAAAAACCTTTCAGGTTCAATACAGCCGTCACGCGACTCCTGTTTTAATGGAATCGGTACGCGAGGCTCTAGTTCTGAAATCGCTCCCAACTGGTTTTCGCCCCGTCTACTGCAATCGGTCAACGCAAGGGGATTTTCCTTTGCGCAATTCGAAAATCCTGTTTCCGATCTATTATATTCTAATTTCTCCCGGTTTCTACCTTCTTGAAACTCCTCTTGGCTTTTACCTCCCAGAATTTCGCCCGCAGGGTTATTTAGTTCAATACTTTCCTTCGTGCTACACACGGGATGACTCGTTTTTTCTAACGGAAACTTGTTTTTCTCCCCCTCAAATTTTCCGGGTACTTCAGTTGGTTGGATTAAAACTCCGGCTTTCCCAACCTCCTCAGGACTCATCAGCTTAGAGTTTTCGTTACTGCTTTTATCTAAATTAGTTTCAACTCTAACCCCACTATCCGTTCCTTTTTTCTGAATAGCCACAATAGGCGAATTTTCTGGACCTGTGTCCCCTGTGTTCATCTTTTCTCGTATGACAGCTAACGTGTGACATTCATCTTGTTCCCGCGCGAAATCCTCGGGGATTTCAACTAACGGAGATTCTGAATAGGGGCCGTTTGGAAAAACTTCCGGTTTAAACTCCTCTATTGTCATGTTTTGTTTAGTCTCTGTCTTAGCTTGGCTACGCGTAAAAACCGCATTTATTGGAGCACTATTTGATTTTTTCTCAATTAACTCAGCGGTCTTATTTCCCAGCAGATAATAACCCTGGTCAACCCCGTTCGGTTTGACCGCCGCTTTTGTCCAGACGCTCCCAAAATCACTCTCAATTTGAACCCAAGCCAAAGGCAAACAAATACATTTATCGTCCAGAGGTTGTCTTACCCAAGTGCCTTCTCCTATCAGGTCCTCATTCGTCACCCATGACCTATCACATAGATCAATTTCCGCCCCCGTGTCCCTCAAATATTGTCTGGGTACACCGTTAATTGCCGCCTTTTTCAAGTAAGGATTAAAGCAACTGCTTAGTTCTACCCCCGTCACGACATGGTTAATTACTTCGCCTTTCTTTGAATTTTTTTGGTATTTCGGGCACTCACTCTTGAAATGCCCAGTTTCCCCGCAAAAATAACAAGTCAAAACCTTTTTCCTCTCATATGACTGCTCTTTTCGCCAATTCGTGTTACTCGTTTCCTAATTTTTATTTCCTACCTCTGATTTAGATTTACTCTCGTCTTTATTTTTGCCGTAAGTCTGACTTTTTGTTTTTTCCTGGCCCGGTTTTTTTTCCCATAACCTTTTCTCTTGTTTTTTCCATTTTGGTGTACGCTTTCATATTTGTCGCACTTATCCGTGATTATAGATACATTCTTCAACTCGTCCCAATCTTCTACATATTTTTCCCTAATTTCCATCGGGACCCGTTTTTTAATTTGTTCCGTGACCATTAGTTCTTTCAAAGCCTCGAAATCGCTAACGTTCACTGACTCAAGCCAATTTTCCAAATATCCTTTTAACTCATAAGCTAGGTCGGACCACAAAGCTCCCGGTTTCCTCTGATGGGTTAGGAACTTGGCACGCAAAGCACCCGTGCCTAATCTGAACCGTTTTAATAACAGCGATTTTATGTGAGGGTAATCATCCCTTTTTTCTCCCGGTTTCTTCACAATAATTTCTGATATTTCAACCGGTAATAGCGGGATCATTTGACTGACCCAATGGATAGAGGGCACCTTTGTTTTTTCCATTTGTCTTTCGAAAAGCATAAGGAACTGCGTTATATCTCCTGAGAGGGGGTCAAATTTGGGGACCAAATCTCTCAAACTGGTTCGAAAACCTCTATCTGTCTCTAAGTTAGAGCTGTTCGAGCTTACACTGCTCGGTTCGACAGTACCCTGGATGCGCATTTTTTCCAACTCAAACCGCCTATCAGCCTCTAGCTGTTGCCTATAAGCCTCTTGCTGTTCTTTCTCACGACGCCTATCAGCCTCTTGCTGTTCTTTCTCACGACGCCTATCAGCCTCTTGCTGTTCTTTCTCACGACACCTATCAGCCTCTTGCTGTTCTATTATCGATTCTATAAATGCTTCAATTACATTTTCTTTGAAATCGGATGCCCCCATAATTTTATTTGCAAGCACTAACTTTTTGTCGTTTACCGAAACCTCAGTATCAAATTCCTCGGCCAAAGCCAAGAGGACATTTTTAGTCTGTTTGCACAGAAAAGCTTATATGTTTTTTTGTATTAACCTAACCGGTCACCCCTAGTACCGTAACACAATTTTCCCGGTCTAGAATACACTAGCTACACATATTACACTAGAACATGTATCCCTAATATTCCTCTATAATACCTTTAAACATTTATCACATACCATTACACAATTATTGTAATTAAAACCTTGAAACATGTATTACATAATCATAAATATCATAACTAAAATTTCCAAAATGCCTGTCACATATACCACAGCAGTTATACACTATGATATTTAAATCGCTAGAACCTGTAATAAAACACTTAACTACAAGTGCTTCAAAGAACTTAACATACCAACATATATAAGAATAAACGCTCTTAATCTACCTTTATGCCGCTGACACAACAAATATTTAAAACATGCACAATATCACAATTTCAGAAAACACATGCATACACAAAATTTTCATTTATTTATAGTATCGCTGGTGATATGTGTCCCACACTGCGCGCTTCCTGTGCACCAAAGGCACTGTGAGATTTTCTATGAATTCTCACAAAATTTCCTGTTTAAATCCCTAAACAGAGGGTTTTTTTTAAAACCTAACCTTGGGAGATTTATCTCAAAATCACCCCAAAAGAAATCCCTTTCCTGTTTAAATCCTTAAACAGAGATTTTCTCAAAACCTAACCTTGGGAGATTTATCTCAAAATCACCCAAAAGTAAATTGATTTCTAAAAATCAATAAAATATATAAAATACAAAAAGGAACTTTAAACCATCGTTTAAACCCTAAACAATTAATTCCTTTGTGATTCCTCCGAATCACTTGTATTCCTTAACTCAACTAATTTTCCTAAACCTTCACAGATTTAAATTTCGGACCACTCGACGAAGACCTGAAATTAACTGTCTAAATTCTCTGAATTATCAGGCTAATTCCAACTAGTCAACCCCACAATTTACTGCCCCTTGACGATATTTCGCGCAGACCTCTTGGAAGATTTCTAAATAGGCTTACCTTCGGTTATCATTGCATCAGTTGATCAGGCTGGTGTTTGAATTCCGCTCGGCTTCTCTTTTCCTCCTTCTAATCCGTCTGGCTTTTCCTCGTCTGCCCGCAAATTCCGTAGGTTTCCGTCGACTTCTGCATTTGCCGGTTTTTCCCCTGGATATCCTTCCAACACCGCTTTCGCACTCCTCGTCGTTGGTCTGCCGTGCGTCCGACTGCTATTTTACACTAGCAGACATCCTAACTCTGCTGCCACCAGCTATGAAGACGTGGCCCATAGCGACTTAAAACAAACTTGGTGAAACAAGTCAAAACACGAAACGGAATAATTCGAGAAGGAAACTTGCTTACATATGTACAAAAGGTTTTATTAAACCTTAATATTTACAAAACAATTATTTATTACAATAACTTCCCTGGCTAACACAAGCCAAATATCATTATCCACGGTCTCTGTTCCAACCAGAGCAAACCCGTGCAATCTCTCAAGAGATTAATAGGCTTTCCGCCGTCACAGACCCGACGCACTCCAGCGCTGTCGGTCTAACCAGTCGATGAGCTAAAAGTCGTCCAGACAAAGAAGGGGAGTCCTTTTATACTTCGTCCAATTTTCTAGAAGAATCCAGAAGACTCCACAAATTGCTGGAACATTCTTTACTTCCGGGCCGATGGGGGTCACTTCCGCCCGTGCCGACCCTTTCATGAATACCTGAAATCCATTTGGGCCCGGGACATACTTCATTGTTATCTAATTGAAAGCCGCCGCTGATCTGCAACATACGTGCTGACTGCGGGGAGAAGAAAAAGAAGGTTATTTGGCGACTTTTGCACATTAGAGTTCCTTTTGATGTGCCTGCAACACATGTGGAAAACTCATCAATTCCACCGGCTGTGTCGAATAAGAGGAGTACCGATGTCAACGGCATGACACTACATTTCGCAGAACGATGCTACTTTGAGTCTACAACGGAATTGAGAAAAAAATTCCCCAAATGTTGTCTCAAATTTCAGGTGCGGCTTATACACGCACGCGGCCTATACACCAGTAAATACGGTATTTTTTCAGCAATGGGGTGTGAAAATCGATCTGACGTAATCTCCGAAACTTGTTCATACCGGTTTCTCCAAGGTTGGGTGTTTGAAAACAAAATAAACCCCTCAGAATTTCACATTATTCGCTTTCTAATATGTGACATGAAACTACTATTTTAACTCTAGAAAAAATACTATGTTCTTATTTCATAATTTCTAAACAACAATAATTCAGTTACATGCACATTTTATAAGTGTATATTATTTTATTTTGTAAAATATCAAATTGCCTAAGTTCTGAAAATCATTCCTGTAAACCGGGTTTCCTTGAAGAAGGGAATGTGCTCCCCACATGTAATTAACTGTGACCTGTATCATTACGGATAGTACACAAGGTCATATGAACAGGAAGGGAGAATTACTTGCCTACCCCACGGTCATTAGGGGGACAAGGTTCCTCCATAGCAACGACCCAGCAATCATTCGTTTGATCAATCATAGGGCGGAAAGGTGTTAATGTTCTTGAGCTTTTTCTGACCTCTGCGATTTTGGTGCTGGGAAGTTTTAACGGTTTTTTTTTTTGTCAGTTGAAGAAAAAGCTGAGACAGTGATCCAGCTTGAGGTTGTCCTCTCTTCGGTCATCGGCGTTTATTTATTTTATGCGAGGTATCTGGAGTCTCTGGTCTGCTTTTGGGCCAAATATAAAAAGACGATCATCAGTCTACAATAAGGGTGGTGGTTTTATTACAAAGTAAAAATAATTTGTAATATATTTAATCAGGCGAGAGCACAGAATAATCAATATATATGTAGCTAGGTCTTATTTAGTATTCATATTTTTTCTTAATATATATAAATAATTATTATGTTGTTTCTGTGCAAATTGTAACTAACGATTAAATTAATTTTAAATAAGAAGAAGAGAAATTAAATGCTAATATTATCTATAAAAATTGAGTTTGTTTTTTTAGTTATCGTAGGCATGTGTCAGAATGTGTTGTCTCCAATTAACAATTTTAAAAGTGCCACTATACGATTCTCTATTTTATTGCCTGTTTAATTCCACATAATATAATACTTAATCCAGCCTCCACTTCACACCCAGGTTCTCCGAAAACCATTACACGTTAATCTTGTCTTTGACCTTGCAACTGGCAAGTTAACTTGGCAACTTCGCTTTAGTGACGTTTGGCAATTCTGGCAGCAAACTTTAACGCCAAAAATAGGCTTAGATGGCATCCTCGAGAATCTCCATGAAACATTTTTTTCAGTGAAAGCGTAGTAAATGATGTGAAGTCATCTCCAAAACTTAAATATTAATACCGGTCTATCCAGCATAGTTAAGGGTTTGAAATCAAAATAACCCCGTCAAAAAGTTACGTTATTTACTTTTCTGATAAATTCTATGACTCACCAATTCTATATAACTTGAAAATGCCCTGAACGAAAACGGAAAAAAATATCTTGGAAGAATCTATGACAGGTGGTTCAGCTGGCTTATAAACATTTCTTAGATTAAATCTGTTGTTGTTGTTGTAGCTGATGCCCCTTGACCGACATGTAACATCAGGTCAAGTCCCGAAGGCTATGGGCGATGAAGGTGCGGCTCCGGTTTTTAATAGCACCGAAAGGGTCGGAGTCCGACTTGGCTAAATGACCGGTCCCGTAATTTTGAACCGAGCCAAGTGACGAGACCGGAACACTTGACCCCGCACCTCCAGAGGTAAATTTGAGAACATGGAGGACACTGTAGCCACGCCCTATTTTACGTGCCACCATTAGTGCCCAGCCACCATTAGTGAACACGGCGGTAGATTTGCAGCGACGAGCCTCGAACCAGGGACGTTCAGATCACTGGCCCGCTGCTCTTGCCAACCGGACTACCGCGCCCTAGATTAAATCTAAAACGATTATATGTATTGAATCTCTCTAAGATTACCCCAGATATAAATTTAATACAGAAATGCAACAAATTGCAAGCAAAAAGGAAAATCACCAGAAATAAAATTTTCCTCTTCAAAAGTTCCAATTGCTCTTTACATTGTTTTCGAATGGTTTGGAATAGCACGAACTTTAAAGCAATCTTCCGTAGCCAATTACCGATAACTGGTCGTGACGTGTCGCAGAAATAAATTTTTTATTGCCTTGGTTTTTACTTTCCTACTATTTCTTTCGATCCTTTCAGAATGATGTGGAACATTGATCGTTTAAAAAATCTAGCAGATTATGACCCGCAGACCCCACTAACAGGAAAAGGCATCAAGCCATCATGAGTCTTCCGACCTAAATGTTTTGTTTGTTCCTCGTCCATTTAAATAAAAATATAAAAATGTAAAAAAAAATACTTGGCTTTGTCAAGGCAAAAACATTAAAAAATTTTATAAAATAAAACAAAAATCTTATTTACTATCCTTAAACTTCCTTCTCACATTTTTATTATTTGTTTCGGAGCAAATACACCAGTGAAGATGCTCCAAGTCTTAGTGTTTGAACTCACGGATTGTGAACCTTATTTCTCTCTTCCTTCACTATCCAATCTCTTTTCTTCCTCCTTTTCAACTTGCCAATAGAAATCCAGGTTATAGGCAGCAAAAGACTTCACATTCCAATGTTCTGACCGAACCAAACGCACTCTGCATTGCAATGGCTCAGAAATGTTAAAAATTAAACTGGGCGACTGTTTAGATGGTCTATATGAAACATATACCGAACAGGGGAAATCAAACCTCGGCTGAATTTGCAGGAATTGCTACGCAGCGCCGGTCTTCAGGTATTTCATGGGCCGATACGCGAGGTGTCAAACGACTTACCGTTATTAATTGGTCATTTTACACAAAAGTTTCCCATGAAATTCTTAAATACAGGGGCTGTCCAAAATAATGTCCAAAATAACACTATGCTTAAAAAAGTGAATTTCCTTCCTGCTGATTAAAGACCTGCACAAATCGCCACTACTTTATTTTATTTTTGTGGAATCGTTTAGCTAATCGTTTAGACACGGGATGTCGTTAAAGGTGACTGTTATCTCAAACAAAAAGATCACTGAGACAAAGAAGAATGCTGCGCTTAATATGCATGCACAGAACCCATACAGTCTTGACTCATACAGTGAGGTGGGTTACTGTATAATCAAAATATTTTCAACAGAACTGCTTTTTTAAAATCCCGCGTCACAGATGAATAAAAAACGTAGACTACAGTGGTGCCAGTAACATAAAGACAAGGAATTGCGCACCGTTGGGTTTTTCTTTTTCAGGCCTCTCGAGCATCCACTTTCGGCATGTTTCTACTAAATTAGTTCTATTCAAAATACTCCTTGTAGCCATCTTAAATGGCCTTTTTAGCAGGCGGATTTGAGTGATAGAAGTTTTTCCCTTGCTATCTCTGTGGCCCTGGGTTCGGGGCGCCAGGGGCTTGTTTAGGTGCGTCCGCGGAGTAGCTGCCGTCTGCGGTCTATACCCACCGGTGGGAATCGAAACATGGAAGGTCTCTTTTCATGCCATGGTGGGTCTCACTTGGTGCCTTGGGACAGGTCAATGGAAACATGTATTGTTTTTTTTTATTTCAGATGAATCAACCTTCACTCTATTCCCCACCTCAGGGCGTGTTTACCGGCAGAACATCATAACTGAAAATATCTCCTTCCAACCGTAAAGCATAGGTGAGGTTCCGTCATGCTTTGGGCGGTCATATCGCGGTTTTCACATGGTCTCATTATCACTTTAGGACGGAAGACAACTAGTAGGGACTATTTAAACATTTTGGATGAATATGTCTATCCAGTGGCGCTAACATTGTTTCCTGCAGATTACATCTTTCAAGATGATAGCGCCCCTATCGACAGAGCTGGAATTGTTAGATCATGGTTTGAGTAACCATGATGATAAAGTTGGACACCTTCCCTGGCCTGAACAATCACCATATTTAAACAACATTGAACCACTGTGGACTAAATAAGAAAACAGAATGAAATCTCGTTTTCCTCCTCCTGCATCTCTAAGCCCGTCTGCACACGGAGCAACTCAAAAGAAACTGATAACCGACTGAAATCACAAACCAGTCCGTGATGAGTCGCAACCTATGTAATTGAATGGAGCCACGCACACGGCGCAACTGGTTACAAACCCGTCCGACGGGACCCTTCCCCATCTTCGGTGTAAGCGTCACGAATTGCGTCATGCGTACCTTAAGACAAAGAGTAGGTTAGTTTTTAGACCGGGAACTAAGCTTCGATGATGACAGACACGCGTTAGGGTTGCTCCGCGTTTTGAGAAGGGCGAGCGCTAAGATGTACGCGACTGGAGAGTGGTTCTACATTGAATAGAACTAATAAAGATATCGAAAGGATTAGGGCCTGTTCACATAGGAGTCCGTTGCGTAGCGTTAAAGTATTGAAATATATTTAACCAATGATAAACCTCCAAACGATTAGCAATGAAAGTTTTAACGCCTATGATTGGTTTATTTTCATGACTGCAACAACTTACATTATAACGGGCGTAATACGACGCTCGTCATATATATATATATATATATATAACCCTAAGAGCCGACGTTACCCCCCCCCAAGAAAAAAATAAATAAATAAATAAACTCAAGACTGGAGCAGCCCCTGTAAGCAACAGGCAAAATCGGCCAGACGTCCACGCCCCTAATCAGCCGACAAAGTCAGCCGGCTATTTAATTTCAAAATCTAAGCTGCCGGCTGAACGAGTTCCCAAACATGTGCAATGAAATTACTGTGTCGGCTAGCAGCTTGTCAGAATTACTAACCGACCGGCCACCGGCTGTCTATCCACAGCCTACTGGTGCAGATATTTATACAGATAAATGGCAACGATATCGCTTAAGCGTGTCGTGTTAAAACTTAAAAGAAGCTATAAAAAACTTCCAAGAGTATTTTATAATAACATATGTTTAAAAATATATATATATATATGTTCATATATATATATATATACATTGCTGGCCACTGTAAATGCAACACCTTGAAGGAAACATGCAAATAACATGAAATTTACAACATGCATTAGCGGAGGTGAGATATGCAAATGATTAGAATTTCAGCGCAGACGCACATCACGCGCGCCTGTGGCGCCACTTCAAAGCGCTATTTTAGGCTTGGAGATTTCGACGATTTCAAGTTCGGCAGTTGTGTTTTTCTTGTGGTTTTTTCAAAAAAACGATTAATTATGCCTCGTCGAAAACAGCGATCATCTTTTGATCAAGTATCCGAGTTCGACAGAGGAAGGATAGTGGCCTACCGAGATTGTGGATTATCTTTCAGGGAAATCGGTAGTCGTGTTGGACGAAACCAAACAACTGTAATGCGGATATGTGATCGTTGGATGCAGGAGGGTACGACGGACCGGCGTGTTCGATCGCATCCGCCTCAGCTCACCACTTTACGTGATGACAGGCAAATTGTGCGCATGGCAGTGACGGATCGCTCAGTCACATCACGAACCATAGCACAGCACATGCAGTCTGTAACGCATCATCCAGTGTCTGAGCGTACCATTCGACGCCGTTTACAGCAGAGTGGTCTGTCCGCAAGACGTCCATTGCTTTGTCTACCCTTGACGCAGATCCACAGACGTCTCCGCCGCCAATGGTGCGACTACAGAAGGATGTGGACGGCAGAATGGAATGAAATTGTCTTTACTGACGAGTCACGCTTCTGTCTGCAATGGTCGAATTCGAGTCTGGAGACACCGTGAAGAGAGGATGCTGAACAGCTGCGTTATGCACCGCCACACTGGTCCTGCACCGGGTATTATGGTATGGTGCGGCATTGGATATCACTCTCGAACACCTCTAGTACGCATTGCCGGTACTTTAAACATCCAGAGCTACATCTCCGAGGTATTGGAGCCAGTTGTCCTTCCTTACCTTCAGGGCTTGCCCACAGCCATATTTCAACAGGATAATGCGCGACCACACGTGGCACGCATTGTCCAACGGTTCTTCGTAAATCGCCAGATTGAATTGCTTCCCTGGCCGCCTCGCTCTCCGGATCTTTCGCCGATAGAAAACATGTGGTCCATGGTTGCTCTACGATTGACACAGATTCCATCCCCAGCTGCCACAGCAGATCAACTTTGGCAACGTGTGGAAGCTGCTTGGTCTGCTGTACCCCAAGAACTCATCCAAAGTCTCTTTGAATCAATGCCGAGGCGTGTGGCAGCGGCGATCTCCAACAATGCCGGCTACTCTGGCTACTGATTTTGGCAGGAACCACACTTCACAGAAGTCTATAAATTTAATCATTATATACTTGGTCAACATGTTAACACACACATATATATATATATATATATATATATATATATATATATATATATATATATATATATATATATATAATATATATATATATATATATATATATATATATATAATTATATATATATATGAATATATATTTATATACATGTATATAATATATATATATATTTATTTATATATGTATATATATATATATATATATATATATATATATATATATATATATATATATATATATATATATATATATATATAAATCTACCTCTCTAAGCTACCGGTAAAATAGGCCGGACGTTTTTTGCTCAATGCTAAGCAGCCGGCAAAACCAGCCGGACATTTAATTGCGAATCCTAAGTTACCGGCTGGTCGAATTTCCAAACATGATGCGCAGTGACGTTCTGCGTCGGCCTGTCCTTTAGTCAGGATTACTCGGCAACCGGCTGGCTGGTTGCCTAGCCACAGAACGAAGCGATAAATCGCAAAGGTCCGGTCCGGCACTAGAGTCCTTTTTCTTCTGCGCATGCGTGAATGATCTTGAGATTTGTTTTGTTTGTTAGCGAGTTTACTGTTAAATTCTTTGGTCTTTGAGTGTTCTTTGAAGCCTGAAAAAAAATCTTACTGCTGTATTTCTTGAAAAAAAATTCCATGGAGCGTACAACAAACAGCAGCGTTGATAAAAGTACTATTAAAGACAAAAAAAAAATCTTTAAAATTTGTGTTTGTGGCAAACAATTCTTTAGTAAATCTCCCTACTATGCTCACAAAAATTGTTGCACCAAAGAAATAGAAAGCATAAAAGCCTAAAAGCATTAAAGCATAAAAGCCTAGAACATTATCAAATAACAAAAAGCAATACAGCATATTAAATTCATCATTAAAACACCAATACAATGCAACCAGAAAAACTTAATCCCTTATATACACTATAACATACATATGATGAACCTATCAATCAAATTTGAAAGGATATTATAAAAAAAATTACTATTAAAAAAGGTAAAATAAAAAATAATTTGAATTGGGAATTTTTACTTTTAAAATAAAATTCCCTAGGCCTGGGCCTAATGGAAAATCAGGGCCTGTGTGTTCAGTGCACTAAGTTAGACTCTTGGTCGGTTTAAATTATTAATTAATAATTTTTAAAAGCAAAGTATTAATATATATAAAATATAGAATATTTATATTTTTTAAAGAAATTTATTTTAAAAATTTAATTTAAAAAATATTTATTTAAAAGCTATTAACTTAAAAATTTAAAAAAAAATTCTTAAAATAATTTTTTATTTGTAATTTTTTATCAACTAGATTTTTTTTAATAAATTCTTAAACAGGTTAATAAATATGTTTTGTTATTTATTTTAAAGATAATTTTTTAAATAAATAATTTTCAAATAAATTTATAAATAATATAGAGTATAAATATATACTTATAATAATTTAAATTTTCTAAATAAAATTTATAGAATATTTTTATTTATAACTCATTTATGAATAAGTTAATCATTTATCAATTTATTTATTTTGTAAATATTTTTGTAATAAATAACTTTATAATTATATAATCTTTAAATAATTTAATGTATAAATAAATACTTTATAACTTATTTGTAAATAAGTAATAATTTATTTATTAAGTTTATTCCATTTATTAACTATATTTAAATTTTCATAGAATTAATACACAACAAAACAATTAGGTATTTTGAAAGAAAATTAATATCAGCATGCCTTTTCCATATAAACGTTCACTGCTCATGCCTTTGAAAAAATATCGAGCAGACGACAGTTTCTGTAAGAGAAAATTATTCCTTCTCATTTTTTACCTCTTCATTCATAATGTCACAAGATTGCACGCATGCGCAGAAGAAAAAGGACTCTAGTGCCGGACCGGACCTTTGCGATTTATCGCTTCGTGCCACAGACATCGTTGTTTGTGTCGTTGTTTATTTTGTTTGCTACATTCAATTCTTTGTAATGTTAGTATTTAAGAGAAGAAAGCGGTTCCCTTCGCAACAATTTTCGTAGCTTTTAGAATGGATCACGGGGACTACTCTAGATTTGTGTGCACGGCCGCCATCTTGGATTTTTTTTTGCGCCAACTTGGCGATTTTACCGTGTTTTGAGGAGTGGAAAAATTCTCGCCAATATGTTTTAAGCGGTGTTTTCAAAACGCTGGACTTTGAATTTTTTTAACTTTTTTAATAAAAACCACCTGTTTAAATTATGAAACTTAGAAAAAATTTTGAAAAATCCTTAAAATGTTGGACATAGATTTTGGGTTTTTAATAAAAACCCCTTTTTTAAATTATGAAACTTGGAAATTTTTTTTAACAAATCATTCTCAAATATTGGAAATTTTGGGTTTTTCTTTTAGCTTTTTTAATAAAACCCACTTTTTAAATTATGAATCTTAGAAATATTTTTGAAAAATCATTTAATCGTTGGACTTAGATTTTTTTTTTTGCATTTTTGATTAAAAACTACCTTTTCAAATTATGATTCATATAAAAAATTTGGTCAAATGGATTTTACTTACAGATAAAATTTCAATGCCATGTATTCAATTTACCCTAACTCTTTGACAAATAGCAATGAATCACCTAAATATTATGCTATTATATTGCTAATTAGAAAAAAAATACAGCATTTTCGTACCACCTAAATATCTTGCAATTTAAAAATTATCTAAAATTCAGCTTTGAAAAATGTAAAAAAATTATGAACCCATAAATTTATGGTGAGTAACCAGATTCTCCTTTATTTATTTATTTATTTTTTTTTTGTTAGGGCATTGTGGTAGTGAAATTTTACTTCAGATTTGACCTTAACCAAATATTTTGTGCATACAATAAAATCGGGACAAGGATTATTTGACCATTTATCCTGCTGTGTTGGAAATAAGGAAATAAAAACCCTTTTCCTAAACCAATAGCTTAACCTTAACTAACTTCTTAACTTAGGTTCCTGGGGAGAGAGACGTTGAACTTCAGTTATTTAAATTTATTTGTAATCCACTACAACTTGGAATTATAAAAATTTTTAAAATAGATTGTATTTAAAATGTATACTGGAATTTACATTTTACGAAAAAATGATGGCAGATAATTTTTACTTCAAATAAATGAAATGGTGTATCATAACAGTATACTAATTGACAATCGATAAACAAAATTAAAAGCAACTTAAATTTATTAAGTTAACGAAAAACTGATAATGGATTTGTCAATTAGTATACTGTTATGATACACCATTTCATTTATTTGAAGTAAAAATTATCTGCCATCATTTTTTCGTAAAATGTAAAATACAGTATACATTTAATATACAATATATTTTAAAATTTTTATTTAAATAAATTTAAATAACTGAAGTTCAACTTCTCTCTCCCCAGGAACCTAAGTTAAGAAGTTAGTTAAGGTTAAGCTATTGGTTTAGGAAAAGGGTTTTTATTTCCTTATTTCTAACACAGCAGGATAAATGGTCAAATAATCCTTGTCCTGATTTTATTGGGTTTTATTAAAAAAGCTAAAAGAAAAACCCAAAATTAACATTATTTGAGAATGATTTTTTTCAAAAAAATTTCCAAGTTTCATAATTTAAAAAAGTTGTTTTTATTAAAAACCCAAAAATAAATCTAAGTCCAACGTTTAAAGGATTTTTCAAAAATTTTTCATAATTTAAACAGGTGATTTTTATTAAAAAAGATAAAAAAAATTCAAAGTCCAGCGTTTTGAAAACACTGCTTAAAATATTTCCAGGTCAAGGCTGAGATCTGACCTAAAATTATTATACTGTAATTAAAAGATCAAATCAGAAATGACTGTTTGATCTTAAAATTAGAGAATTTGACATTGGGATATTTTTACCAGAACGCAATAATTATCGCCATGAGAAATGCGCCAAACCCTGGCGGAAAAAATCCAAGATGGCGGTCGTGCACACAAATCTAGAGTATCCCCGGATCACGGAATGAAAGACTGTTTATCTAGATGATAGAAGAAAAAACAGGTATTCAAGTAAATTTAATTTACAGATAATTTTTTTTGTATTGTATAACAGACTGTTTTGTTAAGAAATTGAAAGTGATATATATGATTTCTATATTTTACGCGCTTTTTTTTTCTTTTTTTTTGATGAGTGAAGCTGATTGTTAATACAGTACGTATAACTATTGAACGGTTAACCACAACGACATGTTCAGCCATTGTATGTTGTTTTAAGCAAATAAATATATTATTTCTTTCTGGTCAATGTAGGCGTTCAATTAAAATATACGCCCTTAATTTTAAAAGATTGCTTAAAGTTGCCTATCTGATTCCTCTGATAATTTTGTTTTCAATTTCGGTAAATCCAAAATTTATAAATGTATCATCATTCAAATCGGACATAACGTGTTTAGCAACTTCGCTAGTTATGAGCTATGCAAATATTTTTGAACTGTTAATAGTTACGGTAAAAGATAAATAATACGAGGAACAGTTCCATATCCTTTGATGTTCTGCGAAAATTCGTCAAACTCCACCAAATGGAGTTCTGATTAGAAATTTAGGAAAATACTATTTCTTACTGTTTTTAAACTTTTAGCCTGACAGTTAACACTAAGTATGAAAATTCAACCATAAGTAGCAAATAAACATGAGAGTATTTTAATATAAAAAAGTTGAATGCAGCATTCATCTGGAGTAAATAATTATAACAGCTCAATTATTTGCACTGCTAGGATAAGGTGTATAAAGTGTTATAGGGAAACTATATATTCAAAGTACAACATATTATTTAATAAGTAATCTTCAAAACTATAAAATATACATGTAAATACTTCAAGATAAGACACATAATAGAAAAATGTTAAAAAAAAAAATAAGTAATTAAGGAAAAGATGACGTTGAGACGAAAATAAACCAATCATATACCTCCAAACGATTAGCAATGAAATTTTTAATACCTATGATTGGTTTATTTTCGTCTCAACGTCATCTTTTCCTTATCGCAACGCAACGGACTCCTATGTGAACAGGCCCTTACACTCCCTGGAGAAGTGGCTTGTCTATTGCTTGCTTTGAATAGACCAAACATTTGACCAAATGGTATTAGTATTCGTTCACAAGGATATGTTCACGCTTTTCTCAATTTGCAACTATTCCGTGAAAACGATCAAAGTCCGACAAAACGGTTTATAATTCTTCAAATGACTGTATGTAGTGACTGACAGATAGTAGAAACTGATATTGAAAAAAAGGATTGATAATCAAAGGTTTACTATAACTGAATTGAAGATAAATCATGTTTCTTTAACCGAGAACTGGGAAAAAGATAGTTTGTCAATTAAGATTCTTTCTGCGATTCTTTAGAAAAAATCGAAACATATATATATTTTTTATAAGTTGAATTATAGAAACCGCGAAAAATGAGGGATTTCTTTAAAAACCCTTAACATTTAAAAAGTGTTGCTATAAGAAATAAAAATGGCGGCCCTGAGCGGTTGCCCAGTTCGCCCACCCCTAAGCACGGCCCTGGCTCTCCTCTTCCTCCTACTCTAACAAAAGTGTGATAATGGCTAAATCTTTAATTGAAAAATGAAACCGCGCCATGACGTTACAAATCTTTCACAACTAATGAAACACGTTCCCGCCACTTTCTACTCCCGTCTCTGTATAAACACATGCATCCGGCGCTCGGGCTCGGCTCGTTCCCGTTACGTTCCCTTTATGTGCCTGTATAGGGTTGATTTATATTACAACTTTTTAAAGAAAAATCTTAAAAGTGCAAATTAAATAATATTGGAAATTTTAGGCCTAACTTTTAATGTAGTCTTTAATTAATATAATGACTTCAAGCTTTCGATGTATAATTTAACTTGTAAGGAATTTCTAAAAACCTGCAAACTGATAAATCCTCTTTCAATCTATCTATGTTAAAGAAATTACGACAAAATGAAAACCGTTTATGAGTTTTATATCTACCTTTTAAATATTTTAATGCTTAGAAAAATTTTGATTAAGTAAGCAAAAATAAATTTCGAGCGCTCAAAATGAACATCTAAAAAAGCGCTTGTCATACGAAATTTTCTCAGCCTCCATCAGTGACGTCACAGAAGCGCGAATGGGCTTTCCGCTGAGAGAAGGTGTTGGTCCGCTGGGGTAAACAACAATGGAGCCAATGTTGGCGCGAAAAAATTGGGTTGGCGAGCAACCGGGGCAGCTGGGAAGTTGTTCCCAAATGGACTTCTCAGTGTACAGAGGTCAATGGTAGTCGGTGCGAGGGGTTTCCGTGAGCTCAGCCCCCTTTCTCTGAGCCGCCAATAAATGGTCCTTGCGGTCACTGAAGCACCAGTTCCACGTACGATCGATGATAGTGAAAAATCTGGCGCTGTGAGTGCCGCTCTAACGATTGTTCGGTTCTCACGTTCTGTCGTTTCTCTAGGCCGACCGATTCTTTCTTGACGCTGTGTTCGGCCATGGTTCACCCATACCTGCGAACATCGTCTAATAGTGGCATCATTCCTATCGAAATGTCCAGCGATTCGCCGATTAGATCAACCGGCTTCTTTAAGCCCAAATACACGCCCTCTCTCAAAAGCGGATAACTTCGCATATTGTTCGCGCACCTATATGAGAGGCACAGTTACTGTCTACTTGAGTACACGGAATGAAATTTGCAAAGAATTTATGACCTGGATCGAAATTTCTCCTCCTGAATATCCTGCCAGTTGCGCAGTTAAGATGCACTGTAGCTTAACATGTTCATTCATTGGCCGTCAAACTTTAAAATTTTGCATTTTCCGTTGAAACCTGTATGCATATCAATTTGTGTCCAATTTGCATTACCACTTCTTGATGGGTCGATTTTTTTTTTTTTTTTTTTTTTTTTTTGGGGGGGGGGGGGAGACTAAGAGTGCATTATAGGATGTTGATGGGATATCGATCGACTAGAATGTTTTAGTTAAATTCAAATTTCAACATACATGTCCGAAATTGTACATTAGTCTTTAAGCGGCTCATGTAAAATTTAACGTAATCTAAGAACGCTGTGGGATTATAGCGTTCTTAGATTACGTTAGTGATCTAAGAACGCTGTATACTACGTTCCTTACAGTAGTATACGTTAGTTTATACTACTGTGGGGAACCACAGTAGTATACACTATTTCATGTGGATTTCTGAATATACACTGATAATCCAGTGTATACCCATGCTAACTAAACTGTAGGTTAGTAGACCGGAGGTTATCTCTTTTTTAGAGTACTTTCTCGTTATCTCTCTTTCTTTTATAATGAGATAGGGGAGAGATGACATGGAGCTTGCGCTAATTTTAAATATAGTAATAACTTACCTATTCTAAACAGTATCATTTAAACCAATGTATAGTTGGATTTTACTAAATTTTATCCAAACATTTATCTCACTTTTCCTGTGCAAACTTTAATGCTAATTAAATAAATTAATTAATTAACGTACTGGGAAAATTCAGGTATATACTTGACATAACTTTATAAGTATTGACATTACATGATGAGAACAATGCCCCGTTTGACGAGGGCGTGATTGTGGAGATTGTTCTAAAGGGACAATGAAAGTGTTGTAGTTAAAGAATGTAAAATAATTTAAAATATTTGATTTGCTTCTAATTGAAAAATAAATTTACTATTAGCAGAAGAGTTACTCGTACAGTAGTAGTTGGCAATACAGTAGAATTTTATGAACCTATGAGTTTCACTTAACATACTTTCAGCAACATTGCACTAAATCAGAATATTTCTTGAGATGGTATCATCAGAGAAAGCAGTTGAATAGAAAGCATACGGAGATGGAGAGAAACAATATAAGTTTTATTTAAAACTACAGCCAAAGCTCTGGGATTTATATCTTCTACACCCTCCCCCCCCCCCCCCCACACACACTCAGCACCATCAGGAAGTAACACAAAAATATATTATTCATATACTCCATATTGAATATCGATGCAGGACTTCTATTTTTATCATAACTCCTGTACAGCAAACACAGCATTTAAACCACAAAAAAATATTTTAAGAATAATTTGATTTCACTTTTAAAGTACAAATAGTAATATGTAATTAAACACACAATTTTTTTTATTCACGTTTAAGGCATGTGTTCAAGTGCATGAACCTAAAAAGAATATTTTAAACCCTCGTTTATGCCGCTTTGAAACGATGCCCACCCCTGGATGTAAAGGAGGAACAGTTTTGCCTGGGACACGCTCTCCAGTGCTGTCATTTCTAAATTAACAAGCATAATAAATGAAACGATCCTGACGAAGCTATGTTAATCAAATAATCTCAGCTGTCAACTATATTTTCAAAAGAAATGTGGTGTTTTTTTTCTCATCTTCAAATAACCCAATATCAATTTTCTATAAAGACAATTCTGTTTTTCGAAACTTAAGACACAGCTACTAAAATTTTCATAAAAATAATAATCATAAAATTTTCATGACAATGCTGAAAAAGAGAACCTTGTTTTTCATAGACTGAAGGCGGCTGTAGATTAAAAAACTTACTCATAACCAAAACACAACGTTTACATTTAGGTGTATTGAAGTTTTTTGGTTTGATTAAGATGTAAAAAAAAAGTTATAAACAAGGTCAACAGGCGCAAAAATTTTCAATATCGGGAAAGTAGTCGTAATCTGAACAATAATTGGTCTGGTCAACATATATCGGTTCACATTCATGAGACTCCGTCAGGATAGGAAAACCACCGTCTAAACTTCCCGAAATATCTGAAGTATTTATTAATATTTGAAAACGTGACATTTAGGTACCGCCCCTTTATTAAGTTTTATGCCAGTTGCGGTAACGTTTGTGTTTATCCTGTCCATATCGGTTTCAAAAAATTTTTATACGAGGTGGACAGGCTACTAAAATTAAAATAGAGTGTATTAATTTATATAACAGTCTAAACAATTTTTGGTTCCTAAACAAATTACACATATTTATTCGATATCGATAACACACCCACTACCGCCTCGTCTTACACCTAATAAACTCCTCCTTAAATACTAAACTTATCCGATTCGTATTTTTAAAACTAAAAATTAATTTTCACATTAAACATTGTCATTTTAACCTTCCTTAAAATAAAACATTACATTAGAAAATTTATCAACGCTTTTGAGTGTTACAGATGTTTGTTTAATAAATTCTTTGATTTAAAGGAGAATTTGACTAAGTGAATTCTAAGGGAAAGGTTTAAATAATAATTTATTAAAGTTCTGTTAAGTTAAATGCTGAAGAAATAGAAATTAGAATGCTTTTAAAGCCAGTAAAGAAATATGTAATATTCGTAGATAGTAATTGTTGCAGAAATCATAAAGCAAGTCAGTCACAGACTAAATTGAGAACTTTCATTCATTTACGTACATACCGAAACTATTCTAATCTGAAGAAACATCACCTGCAGAAATAATGAATTGTGGTTAGAATTATTACATGCATTATCAGATTTACAGTAACTATCATTTTAGAAATATTTTGGGATCGAAAAGGATGAAAGATGGGAGGTGAATAAAATATGTTTTAAATATTTAGGCGTGTCCAAGAACTTATGTAATTATAAGCGATTTTACAAAATAGTGAAACGAAACGCAATTACAAACACTTATAGAATATATATAAAAAGTGTAAATACCTTATAAATAAAATTTTGTGACATGAACTCAATCAATTCAAAAATTTTAAATCCTTATTAAAATCCTATTTAAAATCCTAATAAAGATCTACAAAACGACCTCTGTACACTTTATTCAAGGGTAATCTAACTTCAGTCATTGGAACGAAAATTTGAGAATATATATTTTCGCATCTTTCAAATAGTAATAGGAGGAATTTGCTATAAATGCTAAGATACAATAGGCGTGGAAACTAAAAGGAGGCTAAAAAAGCATTCAAACCACAAAAATATTTGAAGAATAATTTGATTTCGCTTCTAAAACACAAACAGTAATGTGAATTAAATAAATTTGTTATTCAGGTTTAAACCATGTTTTCAGGTACGTGAACCTGAAAAGAATATTTTAAACCCTCATATATGCTGCTTTGAAACAAAGCCCTCATCCAACCCCCCCTTTCCCCCTAGGATGTATGGGATGAACAGTATTGCCTGGGCCACGCCCTCGATTGCTGTAATTTAAAATTAACTGGCGTAATAAATGAAACGATCCGGAAGAAGCTATGTTAATCAAATAATTTCAGCTGTTAACTATATTATCAAAAGATATCTGGACCTTTTTTCTCATCTTCATTTATAACCTGGTACAAATTATCTGTAAAAACAATGCTGTATTTCTAAACTAAAGACAGAGACTAAAATTTTCATACAAATAATAATCATCATAAAATTTTCATAGGTACACTTTGACATTTAAAGTCAGTCATCATTTAATTATTGAATTAACTATAAAGTAGTTAATGCTAAGCTAAGATACTGAAAATTATTCAATTCGTATAATTACTGCAACAATAACTTTGCTGAATGTGGCACACAAATTTTCAATTAACAATGCTACTAATAAATATTTCGTTAACATCACTGTTATGGTTTCAGAATCAGGTGCAGTGTATTATACGATGCATTTAGTCGACGTCGTCGAGAGGAATAGGAATGGCCGTTTTATATACTTTATCCACTCCTCCAGCGAAGTAGTGTTTCTAGATAGATGTTCTCCAGATGAACTTAAAATCGTTTCAAATTCAGCGAAGTAGAATTACAAACACATAGTGACAGTTTAAGAAAAGTAGTAGCTATGGCTCGACTTACAAAGCAGTATAAAATTATAAAAAAAGATATCTGTCAATAAATAGTGACCATACGTAATTGTACTTTAGATGTGGAGTTCCTTGGCCAAATGGCTTAGACATAGACATAGACATGGTTCATTAATGAGGCACCAGTGAGCAGGGCTCCATATCTTCGGTATGGATAATTTTTTGTGGCTATATTTCCGTTCTCAGGATTAAAAGAAAAGTGTTGACTTGGAAGTTAGAATAACAAAAATAATAATGATAATAATAATAATAATAAATAAATAAAAATAAATAATATTAATACTAGCAAAAAGTAAATAAGTGAATATATATAAATTGACAACAATTTAATGTGCCAGGTTTGAGAAAAAAAAATAATAATTATAATAATAAAAATAATGATGATAATAATTATAATAATAATAATAATAATAATGATAGTTTACGGTAGCAGATGATTAAGCAAAAATCAGTTAGGATAGTCTTGAGGTCGATCCTTAAAAAAAAACACAGGTCAGAACCAGGAGCAACGTCAAATGTAAATTAGAATTTAGAAGAGGTTGGAGGGAGAGTTAAGAAAGGGGAAGGAGATCAGGGTGAATAATCAAAGTGTTCTTAGGACGCCTATAGCATTCCCTTGGGTCGTAATTGGGGAGGTTAGCTATTTCTTCCTTGTCTATTGAATATAATCTATTGTAGAACTTAGATGCGAGATCTTTAATGTGTTGCCCGATTGGGTTCGATTCTGAGATCCCTGTGGATAAGTATGTTTTTAAGGTACCAGGGCTCCTTCATAATACCGCGGAGTGTTTTATTTTGAATTGTCTGCAATCGCTGGATATGTGTGTCAGACGCTGAGCCCCAAACAGGAACGGCGTACAACAGGATGGGACGCAGTACGGTTTTATACAAGAGTAGTTTGCTATCGAAACCCGTTTGATTCTGGTACAGGAGGTGGGCGATATCCTTACGGGCTTTAAAAAGTTTTCTAATATTATGTTCTATATTTTTCTTCCATGTCAGTCGACTATCGAGGTAAATACCTAGGTATTTGCCCTCTCTCTCAAAGTGAACCAGGTGAATCGCATACTGTGACCGGAGGAGGTGGAATTCTATTGTAACTGAAAAAAATAGCTTTAGTCTTTGAAGGACTTAACTTGAGCCTCCACCGTTCGAACCAACGTTCAAGAATTCCAATATGTCTCTGCAGAAACTTGTGCATGTATTTAACATTATGATGCTTAGCTAGTATTACCGTGTCATGGCCAAATGGCTTTATCTCCTGTAAGCAAGATATATGCATGTAATGAAGGTGGGAGTGCTCAGTAGTTAAAATATTACGATAAAAATTAAATATTAAGATAAGAATTACGCATGAAATATAAAAAAAAAAAGGTTTAACAGTAAAATTAAAAATAAAACAAAAAAGTTAATTTTAAAGAAAAAAAAATTAAGAGTTACAATTAAAAAAATTTGAGAAAAATTAGATAAGACTAATGATCCGCGGAAAACAAAAAAAGTATCAAAGTTAAGAGGCCCAGCAAAGCAGAAAACATAAGAATACAAAAAATATTTTTGTATTTTTGTAAGTTTTTCAGATTCTTTTTTTGGTTATTTTTATAATTTTAAGAATACGAGGTCAAAAGAACTGCAATTGAAAAAGAAAAAAAAAAGGCACCAGGACCATACACTTCGAAATGAAATAATTACGGAGTTCGAAGGGGGGACGCTAAAAATAGCAATAGAATTGGAAAAATGCGACACCGGCTGGGATCGAACCCACAACGTGAGCGATTCCGAGCCAGTGCGTAGGCTCAGTGCTATGAGTGACACGCGAGGAGATAAGAAAGATGCGAAGAGTTGCACGGTAGGAAGTTAACGTTAGCATTTGAGGAGACACGCCCGGGGACGCTTATGATTATCCCTAATGGAAAAATCGTAATCAGGGAATTCCGCTATTATTTCATTTGGAAGGTTAGGTAAGTTGTCATAAAATCTCTTGGAGATTTTGTGAGCCTGTTGCGTGAAAGACAAAATGCCGAAGTCTCTCCTAATCTTTAAATTTGTCATGTAACGAAAAGCTCGGCGAATTCGCCCGAGAGTTCTGTTTTGGACGATATCCTTTTTTTAATGTGGCTATTGGCAGCAGAAAAGCACACAGGAATGGCGTAGAGGGCGATGGGTAGAACACATTGTTTGAACATCAGTACCTAGTTTTTCATACTAAGGTGACGACCGTAGATGAGACTGCGGCGTTGCATTTACTGACGGTGTTACTTACGCGTTCATTCCAAGTTAACTTGCGATCCAGGGTTACGCCAAGATACTTGACTGTGCTTTCCCATTCGAGTGGGGAGTTATGAAGGGAAAGAAATAAATAGTGATAGATAACTATATACGAATAAAAAAATAGCGACCGTAAAAAAATACTGGAAACGTCTACAGTGAACAGATTGCCTATCATGCAGCATTTACACATTCGCGCTCGCACCACCCTTCGTCACCAGCAAGACATTCGCGAGACATTCGTCACGTTCCTGCATCGACACGAGTGACCGTTCTCACATTCGCGCCTCTTGCTGCGAACAAGGCGTCCCGTCGCAACTCCCATTCGCCCCTTTGACTCGTGCCAGAAAAGCGCTCCCGAAGCGACAGCCACAATTGGGGAGGATAAGAGCGGGGTGAACGGTAAACGCACCGTTTACACCTTTGCCTCCCGCGATTCGGTTCGCCGGTAGCGCGACTGTGTTAATGCGGTGTCAGGCCACTGTTTGTTATCACAGAAAGTTTTCCTAGCTGAGTCCGATTGGTGGCGCCGTAGAAGGTGGGAGAAATTAAAGTGAGAATGGTGCAAAACAGGAAAACAAAATCAAACTAAACGGTAAATTAGCAGAATGGAGACCTGTATAGAAGACTGGGACACCCAAGAACTTTCTCCACCTTTAACTGCAAAGTAGAAGGCGCCTTGTTTAAGCTGAGAGTTACCTGGGGGAAAAAATCCCGCGTTCTATAGAAGTTTAATAGAATCCCTCCTTTCGCCTTCAAATAGAACCCAAGGTATTCTAACCCACTGTGATAAACGGAGAGCTATCATTTTCAGCTGGGCCGGTCCCAAAGGTGAAACGAGCTCCCCAGTCGCCAAAATGAGATAGTGAAAATGCGAAATTTTTAACGAATGACGAAAAGGTATGAATAGTTTAATGTAAGATATGCAAAAATTCATAAAAATATACAAATATATGCAAATATTTAGTTTTTTTTAATAAACGGCTGATTTTGATATTAAAATTAGGATTCTTTCTATGCATATGTGTCACTTTCGAGCATCAAAATTTGCTACGCTACTGAGAGGTGTTGTCAGCTTTTTCCTTTTTGAGCTGGATTGACTGTACACAATCAGTCATCAGTAAAAATTTAAAGTAAATCACTATTTAGACTTGTTCTTCCGGCTTCTCGTTTGATTCAATTTGCAACACAGTCTATATTACATGAAACTGCAGAAGGAGTAGATAAGTGTTAAATAAAATGTCTCACATTTGGTCACCACCACTATGTGGCGGCGTGAACGCCGATTTTTCAGCGACACGGAAACTATGTTTTAGTATGGGATTTTCGTATTTTTCAAGAGTCAAAACGTTATGTTTTTAGTGCGTATTTAAGATGAATTCATTTATTCAACTTAACAATTGTTTGTTCTCATACAAAATGTTTATTTGAACTGCTTTTATTGCTAAACTTCATTAAAATTCTTAAAGGAAACAGGTGAATAATGATACATTATTTTCAAGAGCAAGTTATTAAAATGAACATATAAGAGCACACACTAGCTGCAGCTACAGAGTATGTAATATCCAAACATGAGTTGACAAACATCTGACACATGAAGTGTCGTACTTCCTTATATATATATATATATATATATATATATATATATATATATATATATACATATATATATACATATATATATATATATACACATACATATATATACATATATATATACACATATATATATATACACATATATTTACATCTCTATATAAAAGCAAGTGTCCGTGTGTGTGTTTATGTGTGTGAGGCCTAGAGCCGAATCTATAAAACTTACAACTGTGAAATTTGGCACACGGGTAGTAAAGAGTCTGAACATGTGCACCTCGAAGCCCGAATTTTAAATTTTATTACCGTTCATTTTTAATTAATAAAAAAACCAACAATTTTTGAAGGGTGAGTCCAGAAATGGAAGAGTCACTCAGCCGTCTTTCCGCCATATTTGAAAATATTTGAAAATGTCAAAATCGATGTATTTTCCTTTTCATGAAAGTAGATAAATGTTACATATTTGGAAAGAGCTTTAAAAACTGATAATTTTTTCTGCGTACAATTAATCTGTTACTTGTATAGTTTTAGAGTTATTTGGATTCTAATCTTGAGATCCTCCGATGATGCCATGTAAAGAAAGCGTGATTCTTTCACAGAGTGATTCTCACTAAAAAATGAATCTCTGAAAAGAAATGTGTCATTGATAATATTTTCTGCTTACAGTTTAAAACTTTATTCAAACTTTTTAACAATAATAAATGCTTTATTGAAACTAAATAGATATATACTGATTTTTTGGGGATTTATGGAGAGTTATAAAAATGTAAATTTAAGTAAACTTTGATCCGAGTTTCGAGTGTGAAGTGAAGTGATTCGATTTGGGTATTTTTTTCCGTTACAATTCATTTGAAATTGGAATGTACATGGTGAGTTTAAGGGTCGATTTATACAGGCACGTAAAGGGAACGTAACGGGAACGAGACATACACATATAGATTTTTTTTTTGACATTTCTCCAGCGAATGTAAGACAAATAAGTAAATGCGCTCCAAACCTGTTGGGAAGAAAGGGGTCTGAAGGCTGAAGGAGTGAGGTAAACAAAAAATGGCTTTTACTTGTTCTCTCTATCATTAAAATGGATTTTATTTCCCACTTTTCCCACAAGATTTGAAAATATTACAAAATGCGCCGATTCCCGGCCGAGAATCGGCTCCAACGATCCGGAGCAGGAAGTCGCTCACTCCTCGGCCGTCTCTCGTTCCTCGGCCTGCAGAAAGTAAAAAGTGGCTATTAAAGATATAATTTACATACTGATATTTATGTTTGATGTTTGATATGGATGATGAAAAACTCATTGAGCTGGTGAGAGGTTTTGTACGATTTGGCCCATCAAAATACATAGATTGAAAATGACAATTCGGAAGGTATTAGGAGAAAATTATACTTGAAATTACAATTGGTCCACTAAAATATAAAATTTCTCAATTTGTATGAATAATGAAACAATGGAAAAATTATTTACACTATTTAGAAAGTGTAAATTGTTAAAAACAAATACTTACATGTATGGATTTGCTGGTTATAAAGCAATTTTTCTTACTTTCTGAGCAGCAAAATTGTATATTAAAAGTGAAAAGTCCAAAGTTGATGAGAGATCATTTTCATTAGAAATAAGTGCGAAGAAGGACACGCGTACAATCCGTATTCAAAGCATTCTGATTGTACCTGCTTTGTTATATTTTCAATTCTTGTGGAAAAAGTGGGAAATAAAATCCATTATAATGATAGAGAGAACAAGTAAAAGCCATTTTTTGTTTACCTCACTCCTTCAGCCTTCAGACCCCTGTATTTCCAGCAGGTTTGGAGCGAATTTACTTCTTTGTCTTACAATCCCTTGAGAAATGGCTTGTCTATTGTTTGCTTTGAATAGACCAAACATTTGACCTAATGGTATTAGTATTCGTTCACAAGGATATGTTCACGTTTTTCTCAGTTTGCAACTATTCCGTGAAAACGAACAAAGTCCGACAAAACGGTTTATAATTCTTCAAATGACTGTATGTAGTGACTGACAGATAGTAGAAACTGATATTGAAAAAAAGGTTTGATAATCAAGGGTTTACTATAACTGAATTGAAGATAAATCATGTTTCTTTAACCGAGAAATTTTTCGAACTGGGAAAAGGGTAGTTTGTCAATTAAGATTCTTTCTGCGATTCTTTAGAAAAAATCGAAACACATATATATTTTATAAGTTGAATTATAGAAACCGCGAAAAATGAGGGATTTCTTTAAAAACCCGTAACATTTAGAAAAGTGTTGCTATAAGAAATAAAAATGGCGGCCCTGGGCGGTTGCCCAGTTCGCCCACCCCTAAGCACGGCCCTGGCTCTCCTCTTCCTCCTCCTCTAACAAAAGTGTGATAATGGCTAAATCTTTAACCGAAAAATGAAACCGCGTCATGACGTTACAAATCTTTCACAACTAATGAAACACGTTCCCGCCACTTTCTACTCCCGTCTCTGTATAAACACATGCATCCGGCGCTCGGGCTCGGCTCGTTCCCGTTACGTTCCCTTTACGTGCCTGTATAAATCGACCTTAAAACGTACAAAAGCTTTCTGAAACATCTTTCTTTTAGTGGTTTATTTTTATTTTGTTTTTGTATTTCTATAATTTTAAAACATGCTTTTCATTTCATTTTATGGAATTGTGCACTGTCGATTTTAATCTCAGTTTTATTTCAGGGTCTTTCATTTATAGTTCTGATTTAAGTTGTGTTTAGTTTTTATTTATACTGTGTTTCCTTTTCTGTAATTTTTCCCTTTTGATTTTAATCTCAGTTTTCAGGTAAACTTCTTCAGAAATTTATTTTGTCTTTGTATTTCTATAATTTTAAAACATGCTTTTCATTTCATTTGCTGTAATTTTGCACTCTTGATTTTAATCTAAGTTTTATTTCAGGTCTTTCATTTATCGTTCTGATTTAAGTTGTGTTTAGTTTTTTTTTTATACTGTGTTTCCTTTTCTGTAATTTTTCACTTTTGATTTTAATCTCAGTTTTAAGGTAAACTTTTCAGTCATTTATTTAAGCTTTTGTGTGTCAACAGTTTGTTGAACAATGTGTCTAACATTGTGACTCTCCTGTGTTGCCACTCTGCCAATCTTTAAAGGCAAAAAGAATGCAAGAATACAACGTTAATTACAATAATTAAACAAAAATCTATAAATTACACAAAAGTATTTTTTAGAAGTCTTTAATCTGTAGAATTTTCTTCTGCTTGCGACTGTTTGCAGGACATGGGATGCGAACCACAAAATTTAAATACCTTTATTTGTTGTTTTTTAGTGTTTCCATTCTCTGACAATTATTGCTGAATAAAAATATCCGTTACGATTTTTTTTATAAATAAACCTTTTTGGACTGTTTTATAATAATTTTTTTTCTCCAGTGTATAATGTTTTATGATTTGGTTAACACATCTTTCAATTTTTTTGGTCCTTACGATTTGCGTTTGCTTTTCATTTCATTTTTTGTAATTTTGCACTGTTGATTTTAATCTCAGTTTTATTTCAGGGTCATTCATTTATAGTTCTGATTTCAGTTGTGTTTAGTTTTTATTTGTACCGTCTTTCCTTTTCTGTAATTTTGCCCTTTTGATTTTAATCTCAGTTTTGAGGTAAACTTCTTCAGAAAATTTATTTTGTTTTTGTATTTCTAAAATTTTAAAACATGCTTTTCATTTCATTTTCTGTAATTTTGCACTCTTGATTTTAATCTCAGTTTTATTTCAGGATCTTTCATTTATAGTTCTGATTTAAGTTGTGTTTAGTTTTTATTTATACTATGTTTCCTTTTCTGTAATTTTGAACTTTTTATTTTAATCTCAGTTTCTGTTCGCTCTGACAGAAACTGTTCGCTCTGACAATTACCTTGATAAGCTTGAAATTTTCGCATTTCCTCAATTAGAGGACTTGCAACCCAATAACATTTTCCAGCAGGATGGGGAACCACCACACTGGAGTTTGGAAGGGCGAAAGGTTTTAGATGAAAAGTACCCCGGTCGATGGATGGGAAGAGGAGGTCCAACGCCGTGGCCACCTAGATCTCCAGACATAACACCTTTGGACTTCTTATGGGAATAGGTGAAAAACATTGTTTACCAATCTACAATTTGTGACACTGATGAACTGAAAAGTCGAATTACAGCGGCCATTCAGAATGTTATCCTGCAATGCTTCATAGAACGTGACGAGAAATCTTGTATAGACTCGATGTGTTGCGCGCAACTAACGGTGCGCACACTGAACTCGTGGTATAAAGCAATCGTGGAATAAAGCATTGCAAAAAAAACTTTGATATTTTCTTTATGGAATATGAAAAACCGTAAGTCAAAACCTTTATTTGTTTATTTTTAATTCATTTTTGAAAGTGTAGCCATACTTTTCGGACACCCTATATATATTTATATATATATATATATATTACCATTTCCTACTTCTCCCCATCTAAATTTTCAGTTTTGGATTATCTGGTGATAAATTTCTTCAGGTTTCAAGCTAAAGAATGAATGAAATTCTCTTCGAACATCATCTTCCGTAAAAAAAAAAAACCGTTTCCCATTAATATGGTTTTGGAGACTTCCAAAAAATATGTAGTCGGAACGTTTCAGATCAGGAGAATGCGGAAGGTGTGTCATAACTTCCCATTGAAATCCCCTCAGTTTTTGGAGTGTTTCTTGCGAGGTATGAGGTCTGGATTTCTCGTGATGAAAGATGACAACTTTTATTCAGTGCTGACCTTTTTCTTTGTTTGATTGCTTTAGTCGTTCGAGTTGTTGATAATACATTTGCTTCGTGATAGACTTTAGCAATACGTAATGAATAATTCCATCCATATCCGAACAAACCGATATCATTGTCTTCCTCGGAGGCAGCTCTCCTTTCGGTTGTGGAAATTGTGTCTTATTATGGTTAACCAATTGAAAGATGTAACAATGCTTTTCAAACATGGTTCCTTTACCAGTCTACAGGGGGGAGAATTACAGATGTCCATTTGTTGTTCCATACTGCGCTCCGACAATCGTGAAGAACCCACTCACCCAGTTTAGAAATCTTTCCAATTTTTTTAGATGCCGATGGGCCATTGAATACGTTGACTGGAGCCTCTCGGATAAATCTTCCACTGTTACACCAGGATTTTGCTCTACTATGGTTCGTAATCAAACTCCTGGAGGCGTCCTTGCATCAATTGGTCATCAAGGACATAGTTACCTGATCGAAAACGTTGGAAACATCTTTGTGCTTGACTCACAAAGATGGTATATTGTCTAAACAAGGGTTTTCCAAAGTGGGTGATAGAGCCCCCCCCCCCGGGAGGCGGTGGAACGATCCAGGGGGCGGAAGTAGCCTCGGACGATAATTTGGGGCGGTGAATGAAAATAGGGGGTGGTGAAAGGATAAAGAAAGGAGGCGAGACAATTCTAAAACCTTCCGCAGAAACTGGGCACAGAGTGTACGGGAAAGACTTAGGCGGGAAACAATCATGTATTGTGATACTTGTTTCGTATCCAGTGATTTAATTTTCCATTTTTGGTCTGCTGAACATCTTGGGAAGTACCCCTCATTCTGTATTTTACACCATTTGTACTTCCATTCTCTCCGTGATGTTGTATTAAACATCAGTGCTCGACAGATAGAGTCACATGTTCCATCACTGACAGCTTTTCCTTGGGGCAAGTGTTGATATTTTACGAAGAGTAAGAGATGATTGGCGACAATCCTAGCCATTGGCCAGATGATGGGGTTGATATCCCGTTGACCCTCACTATCGTTGCTTTCTACCCTCAAGTGACTGCTTGTTGAGAAATAAAATCTTGGTAAATTGCAGCAAACTTGTATCTAGATGTAGTTGAACTTGAGAGTGTAACAGGAAAAGGTATTTATAATTCCCCTGTTGAATCTCTTGAGGAGACACAAGGAATGCCATAAAATTTCTTATATGATAATTTAGTAAGTATTGCATGTGACGGTACAGCAGTCCCAATGGGTAAGGAGAAACCGAGGGAGAAATGAAGGAGAGATCGATTTTCATCTTTAATAGTTTGGCACTGCGCTAATCAGAGACTCAAACTATCAGTTAATGATACTGTTAAATCTATTATCGGTACTGATAGATTCAAATAATTTATTTATAAGTTTTTGTTGTACAAAGAATCTGGGAAAAATACTAGATAACTAAAAGAGTGTGCTAGTTAGCTGGATTGGACTAGAACTAGACGAATTTTAAGCACGCGATGAGTTGCATCAAGTTTTCGAACAGTTTCTGCAGTTTGGAATAACTATGAGGATTTGGTGAAACATTTTCAATATGTGAACACGGATTTCACGAGCGATGCTAAAGAAAGATATACATGTGAAGGATTTGAAAAGAAATGACAGCATAATTTATCCTAGATTTAGGACTAATATGTGATGCGCTTCAATAATTGAGTGAATTAAGCTTGGATTTACAAGACTATCATCTTGACTTGTATAAGGCGAATGAAAAAATAAAAACTGTAGTACAGGTTTTTGAAGAAAGACGAAAAACTCCAAGATCATACTACAGATATTCTGTCAGGAAGGTCAAAATTTGAGGTTTTCGTGGAGTTAAACTTCATGAAAGAGGTTGTGAAAATGACACTCCTATCAATCCAAAAGAATTATATGAAACTGAAAAATTCATAGGAAATAGATTTCTTGATAGTGAAAATGCTGAATTAGTACGAGCGGCTAAAATACTTGATATCAAATTATGGCCTGATGATATTACATCGCAATTAACATTTGGAGAGAACAAAATGTGATAACTGTCTACTAAATTTAAATTGAATGAGAGGTAAATTATGCAATGATTTTGTGATTACACTGCTGGGCATTAAAATTGCAACACCAGGGAGGAAAGAAAATAGCAAAACTTTCCTTATTGTACGTATACAGAATAGTAGGAAGAAAACATGATTAAATTTGTAGGCAATTTGGGGGTATACAGGGTCCGAAATTAGAACACACAGCTGCTGCCTCTGGCAGCTAAAACATCTCTATCCCGGTTAGGCATCGAGTCGAACTGGGCTTGGTTGATAGATACGGGCAAGTCATTTCATGCTGCTTCAAGTCTATGCCACACTTCATCAATCGTAGTGGCTGGAGAGGGATGGTGGCCTAATTTCTGAGCAACTCATGAACAGGTGTTTTCAATGGGGGAGAGATATGGAGAACGTGAGTTCCTGGGCAACAGTCGAACACCTCTGTGTCAAGGTAGGTCAGGACACGACGGGCAACATGCAGTCTTGCGTTATCTTATTGAAAGATGACGTCTCCGAGGCCTTGAAGATAGGGTACAGCCACCGGCCTTAAGATCTTAGAAATGTAAAGAAGGCTGTTCAGATTACCGACGAAGCGAACAATAGGTGTTCATGTCGTGTACCCAATGGCTGCCCATACCATCACACCAGGTGCAGGGCCCGTATGACTATATCGAATGCAAGCAGGCTACGTCCATTATGATGCTGCACACAGAACCGGGACTCGTCTGAAAAGACGACTTGGTACCACCATGGCTAGCAGTGTATATATGAGAAAAAAATAGTCTCAGAAAAGCTATTTCTTTTAAAAGTTATAATGTCAACTATTCCAGTATCTTCAAGCGAATGCGAGCGAAAATTTTCACAAATGATTTGTTTATTAACCCAACTAGAGCTTCTTTGTTGACGAAACTATTTCAGTCAACTTAATCGATTCCAAAAGTGACATAGTCCATTTGACAGACTTGTTTAATAGATTCAATGACGCAAATCAAAAATTCCAAGGCGATGATCTGAATTTAATAAAAATAAAAACTGTAATTTCCGCGTTTGTGGCAAAACTTCTATAACAAAACAAAAAAAAATTAGGAAGGGGAGAATTCAACCAATTTTCACATTTATTAACAGTAGAAAAACATGATGAATACATGCTTATCTATTGTAAGAATTTGGAGGCTCTCCATTTTGAGTTCAACCAACGGTTTGAAGACATTCTTAAAATGAACATACGCTATCGGGTTTTGGATCCTCTTTCAGGATCAAACTCAGAAGAAGATGTAGAATTACAAGAACTAATAGGAGTAACAAAAAAATGAAGAATCAAAGTTTTAATTTAAACACAGCTATAAACAGTTCTAGCTGTAAAAAGAGATACCGACACTTTACCCTGGATTATGAGCTGTAATACAAAAATGTTTACTAACGTTTCCTTCATCATATTTGGTTTAACGTGGGTTTAGTGCGGTCACAAATGTGTTAACTAAACACAGAAACCGACTGCAAATTGCTAATCACGGTGATTTAAGCATGTTGCTGACAAAAACAGAGCCAAATATAAGTAAACTGATTGCTGTGCACCAATTTCATCCTTCTTATTAGTTTTACTGTTATTTGTAATGTTTACTAAACGATTATTATCCTTCTTTTTCTTAATTTTCCGTGTGTAATGCGAATGCAACTATGGTTGATTTTAATAAATAATTTTATAATTTTAATCAAGATATTTTTTATTTACAACAACATATTTCTTTACTATGTTCCATATAGGTAGAAAGTTATATACATAAAAGGGTGAAATTTTGTCATTGTATGTCCGTTTACTCGCACAGGAAGGTAAATTTCCAGGGGGGAGGTGAGTAATTTTTTCTCTGAAAAGGGGACGGTAGACCAAATAAGTTTGGGAACCCCTGGTCTAAACGATATAGTGTCTAAACGATAAAGCTTGCGCAGTTTGTTTACTACTAATTTCGCCTTGTGACCTTGACGAAGCAAAACGTGTCTTACAAGAATTTGCGACTCTTTTTCGATAAGGGGTTAATAATTTTGTCAAACTGTCGTCTTCACCGCACGAATTTCACTCCCATACTTAGAAAACAATAGACGGTACAGCAGTAAACAAGCCTCTCACCTATTTGCCACGAAGCCACAATATTGCTTCATTGATCTGTAACGTCAATCTATTACGTAATCTATAACGTCATCACCATAAATTGAAACACAAATGAAATCGCCTCGAGACTTTCCTCAAACTTAAGCAATCATAAATTATGATAATATATAAATACGAAAGAATTTCTTGACGCTCCAAAATTCCTAATGACACTAAAAATTTCGTTACCTCACTCGACATTTAACTCGAAGCCTGAAGACAGACACTTAAAGCATCGGTTCTTGACCACATGTCACATCCAAAGTCTTTTGCCCTCGATAAATATCCGCTGCTTAACCTTTAGCTTACGGGGCCCATTTTTCTGATTCCCTCTTTAGAACGGGAAATTTCATTTCCGATGTCGATTCACCAAAAGTGAAATTCTTTTCGCGTCTACGCATGTGTTGTGTAAAGTGTTTCGTTGTGAAGTCGTGCAACGTGCAAACCAAACAGTGTTTTCAGTTTAGAAAGTTTTTTTTTTTTTGCTATTATAATCCAGAAATGTGTTGTATCTAATCTTTTTGTTACTTATTTAAATTACTTAATTTATTTATTATTTAAATCACACAAAGAGTAATAATTAATTTAAACTTATTTCTTATACACTCATGGACAAAAAAATTAGCGCACCAAGAAGGAGTGGTCAAAATGAAACGAAATTTTACATACCTAATGACTACTTTGATATAAGTAAATGATAAGAAAATCAAAGAAAAAGGATAATTTATTTCAGAGAAAAAGGCAAAAGAACGGAGGAGTTAATACTCCGTTGGACCCCCTCTATTGTCTTCGAACACGGCGTGATGGCATGTCTATCTCAGCTCTTCCTTTGTAAATGATTCAGCACACTCAAACAAGCTTTGGTTACCTGTTTTATACTCCACAGAGTGCGATGTTCAACGCCCTCTACCGGCTATACGTAATGCGCAATCACGCTGCATTTCTAATCATTTGCATATCTCCCCGACATGTACCTTCATTGCAAGTTTCGTTACGATCCCGGAATTATTTCTTGGTGCGCTAATTTTTTTGTCCATGAGTGTATTTAAAACGTATAGTGGTTAGTATTGCGTTGTGTTCCTAAATCTCCTAACTAAAACAATAACCTAGATTCTGAATTTAGTGCGTTTTCGTCGGGCCTCTGTAGAATTTACCACACCGCCGACTGTCACATTTGGAGACCTAGGCTAGATTCATTGCTCCAGTGGCGTAAATCCATATCTACACTAAATTAAAAATTAATGTTGAGTGTTTTGGTTGACTGAGAATTTTAACACAACTTCTAAGAGAATTACTTTTAAAATCTTATTTTTCCTAATTATTTAAAATGTTACTGCCATATTTACCTTGATTAAGAGCCTTTGTCATGTTGAGTTAAAATTTAAAGACTATTTTTGGAAGTATTATTTTAAAACCTGCTTATTCCTAACTAATTGAAAAGTGTATTGCCTAATTACCTTTATTCAATTTGTATACTGTGTTGAACTGTAATTTTACAATTTTTCTTAATTTGTTTCCGTGGGGCATTTGAAAAAATTATAGTAGAAAAACTTTTGAAGCTAATTACCAAGAATTTTGAGTAATTGAATTTAATAACCACAATGAAACCTAAACCTGAATAATGACCAACCTCATGAACCAGAGATCCTTTTTCCTTTTTGATTTTTTTGGGGTGCCTAACACCTCTTGACTCCATTTTTGATGGTTAAACTGTGTGTGTTGTCTACATAAATTAAATAAATTGAAACAAATCTATCTTTTAAACTTTCTCTTAGAAAACCCTATTATGTGTGAACCCCTGGATCTCATGAATGTAACCCGACAATGACCATTTTGATTTATTTTTGCCTTTTAAAGTTTTTAAAACAATTGTTATGAAGTAGAATATATATATATATATATATATATATATATATATATATATATATATATATATATATATATATATATATATATATATATATATATATACACATATATATACACACACGCATATATATATATACATATATATTAGGGTGGTTCGAAAAAATCGATTTTTTTATTTCGGAATCGCGTTACCTCTCAAAAGTTGTAGTATGGTATCCTCAGTTGGGGAAAAATAAAAAAAAATTCTAAGTTGACATCTTCAGTTCGCGCATGAGGCTGAAAGTTTGAAAAAATATGTTAAAAATTGAAATTTTCAAAAAATAACAAAATTAGTTTTTTTGTAATTTTGTAAAATGCAACAGCCATAAATTGTCAGTATATAGCGTAGTTTGAACCTAAAAAAATATTTTATAGCTTTTACATAATATCTTTAGTTCGCGCATACGCCTTAAATTGGGCTAAAATCGCCGAAAATTTGAAATTTACGTGTTTAATATACAATAATACATACATGACATATTTACGTTTCAAAAGTATTTTTAAAATTCTAAATTTGTTGAATATAACCTTTTATTACAGTATTATACAAGTATAGTTACACACACATTTATATGTATATATTAACATTGCATGTCATAGCTAATTACAGAATGATTTATAGATTTTACCTATTTTTTGTGTCTTTAAGATTCCTCAGATGTGTTGGGCATTGTTTTAAATTGAGATTTATAGTCAAATGATGGCATAGTGGACCTTATGAAACCATCCCTGTTCTCTCCTCCACATACTTTAGTACAAGATTCTGTTACGAGCTTTACAATTCTTTCGACACTTTGCGTGTGGCAAGGAAATTTAATTAGCTCGAACTCTGGGAGAACATTAGTATTAATAAGTTCTTCTAGGCTTTGCGTTGACACATTGCTCATTATTGGAGGAGGTGTAAGTTTGCACTTGGACCAATCAATAAGTTCAATGTAATTTGAAGCTGCAAAATTGATGGTCGGTGGTTGAAAAGTTCGCACCGATTTCCCTTTTGGTTCTTGTTTTCTTGCTTTTAGCAATCTTCGAAAAGCTAGCTATCTTACGTGCACTCTCTCATCTAGTACCATTGAAATTAAAAGATTTTCGGGATGACAAAAATACGCTTTCCTCTGAATGACAGTATCAATTATTTTACGTACCCTGTCGGGAAGCTGTCTTGTCTTCTGTACTAATTTAAACACGTGAACTGCTCCAAACTTTACGGAGGGATGCATTTTAATTCCAAACCATACTGGAGCGTATATCTTCATAATTAGCTGACCAGCAGTTTAATTTCGTCAGAAGGTTTTACTTCAGAAATATATAGTCTTAAGATCCTATTTGCACAAGTTAACCACCTAGAGTTACTAAGAGGACCAGGATCTTTCACAGCGAGATCTGGCGCACAATCTCCTGTCTTGACTGTTCGATAAATATTAAGTAAATACTGTTGGTCCTTGCCTAAGTCAGTTTTGGTCACATTTATCTCCTCACTATTAATCGTTTCAAAATTAGCAACAGGGAGTTTTTCACAGTCAGTCAACTTCTTGCCAATTTGTCCTGAGAAACTTGTGGGTCCTGTAGTATCACCATCTACAATTTCAAACAAATGTGAGAACGGAAGTTCGTTGAAATGTAATAAACATATAAACCATTGTAAAGGACGACCAAGTTTAAGCCCAAGGTTACGAATAACACCGTTTTTCCATCCTGTGTTAGTCGCTGTTCCGTCACATCCAATTGCAACAAGCTTAACATAATCAAAGTTATTGTTTCCTAAATAGCAAAAGATGCTATTAGCTATTTCACTTCCAGTGGCCCTTGGAGGTGTCAAATCTCCCAGATACTTTCCACCAGGCTCTTGAACCAAGCTGATGTGCTCCTCTTTCTTTAGTCTGCGATACATTTTGTTACCATTCTTTTCCTGATAATAAGTGTTATCTTTTCTCCCGTCAAAATACAGTCCATGTAACTCTACATTTGGAGAGTCTGATTGTAAAGAGTATCGAATTTTATGTTTTTCTCGTGTGATCTTACTTTTATCTATTACTAGAGACATATCTCCTTCATTTATCATGCCTACATCTTTCAAAACACAGGAAACAATAGCAGCAGTGGCTCTCTCGGATATCCCATATCTATCGCTTATTAATGCTGTTGCAGGAAGCTTAATTTGCTTTTGCGATGTTGACGGCAAACTGTCACATTTTGCTTCGTGACTCTCAAACTGGCTATTTTGGGCAGAATTTATAAGAGTATCTCTTTTGCTAGCTTTAATATCAGGTTCAGCAATCTCGTTTTTCTTTACACTTTGCATTCTTTTATTTATTTTTGCGATATTATTTGTCTCTACTCTATCCAAAGTGCCAATAAATTTTAAACGGCCATTTCGCTGGTCGTACAAAAACTCTCTCTCAGTAATAGGGATCTTATTTCCTTTATCACATTTACAATCCATAATTACTTTACAGCTACAAGAGATAGGCTTCTTACCACACGAACACGCAAAATTCATTACACACTTGCAGGAAGCAACATCAAAAAGTTTGGACTTCGCTTCATTAACAAAGTGATTGAGTTTAGTCTTGAAGTTAAATTTATCTTTATCACTACTAAATGACTTTCTTAAAGTGTAGTACTTATTATGGTAATCCTTTATCAATTTAACAATACGTTCATAACTGACCGTTGGTATAGAAGCTTTACAGTAAAGTTCTTCTATTTGAGCAGCAATGCAATCTGAAATCTTTGAAAAAGATTCGTTTTTTACAGATTTTGATGTTTCTTCAAAACAAGCTAACAAAACATCTGCACATGTGGGTAAAACACTTTGACTTAACGCTTTTGGTGCACCGAAAAACGGACAAACACTTAAGCGTTTAGCAGTTTTCGGGGTTCCCATTATTTATTATTTGGAGAACGAAGAACAATATAACAAAACTTGAGCATAAAAATCTCCAATAACTTTACAAAATAATCCACTCAAAGCAAAACACGCTGCACTTTTTGATTCACTTACAGTTACAAATTAAAGATGCTGCTTGCTTAGCAAAAACTAACTGACTGACAAAGTGAGAGCAGAGCCTTTGAACTGTCTACTAGAATGTGTCTACTGTCTAGACAAGTTGGCGGTGGAATAAGAACGGGACGGCGCGGCGCGGCGCCAACTTAGCGCTTGCCAGTCAGTTATTGTTGTTAAGTTTTTGACCTTTTTTCAAATTTAAAGCCTCATGCGCGAACAGAATATATCATCTAAAAGTTATAATTTTTTTAGGTTGAAACTACGCTATATACTAACAATTTATGGCTGTTGCATTATAAAAATTACAAAAAACTAATTTTATTATTTTTTGAAAATTTGAATTTTTAACATATTTTTTCAAACTTTCAGCCTCATGCGCGAACTGAAGATGTCAATTTAGATTTTTTTCCCCCCAATTGAGGATACCAAACTACA
>OU015499.1:54788797-54891297 GCA_907164885.2 Dolomedes plantarius
GTAGTTTAGGAATTTAAACTGAACTCCGGTCTAAACATTCTCTTCCATGCCAAGCTCACAAACCGCAGTTAAGGAGTGTCTCAAGAACTTATCCAGTATCCTTTATTAGCCGCACTACATAAACACTTAAGCAGAAGATATTTATTCCCAGTAAAAGACTTTGGATGTGACACGTGATAGAGTGCCGGTGCTTTAAGCGTCTGGCCACAGGCTGCGAGTTTAATGTCCCATGAGGTAACCGATTTTTCGAGTGCCATTAGGGCTTTTGGAGCGTCAAAGAATTATTTTATGTTTATATATTAACATAATTTAAGGCCGTTAAAGTACAAGGACAGTCTGAAAGCGATTCTAAAACTTAGCTTGGTCGTTTCATCTTATGGTGCTGACGTTTTAAATTTCATTCATTTGATTGTTGTGTGTGTGTGTATATATATATATATATATATATATATATATATATATATATATATATATATATATATATATATTAGGGTCGGGCGAAAAAAATATCTTTTTATAATCAATTTTTAATAGCGTGGAAAACTTACGCATTGGCATCCTAATAATGGGGAAAATAATATAAAAATATATATAAATTGGTTTTGAAATCGCGCAAGAGCCCTAAAGTTTAGAAAATAAAGAAAAAAAATCTCCACTTTTTAAAGACTTATTAAAATTTTTTTAATAGCTTACTTTATTTCTAATAGTGTAAAAACTACTCTTTGTAGTGACCTAAATGCGTGAAAAATACTTTTGAACACATTGCCGTTCATGTGAATTTGCGCAAAAAGCCTTAAAATACCATTTATTTTTTCAAAAATCTCATATTGCAGCTCTTCGCCCATTTCAGCATGTTTTTCTTTTTGAGTTTGGTATTGCTTTCTACATTGCAAATGCGATCAAAGTTGTCGAATGCTTCTTTATTAAGCGATAGGTACGGTGTTCCTGACAGGGCCACAGCAGCAATAGCTTCTGGTGACCTGCATGATCTGGGAATGAGCTCTGATTCAGATATGTCACGAGTGACTGACAAAAGCAACATTAGAAAGGAAAAGTGAAGATTCGAAAAGCAATAAAGGAAAAGAGAGCACCAGCTGAAAGAAGTAAATGGAATCTACTTCGACGGTAGAAAAAATAATACATGAACACAAGAAAAAATAGAAGCTAAAATGTACCGCAGAGTAAGAAAAGAAGAACATATTAGCATGATTAGTGAGCCTGATGGCCAATACATTCGCCATATTACACCAAAAACAGGAATCGGTAATGATACTGTCGAAAATATTTTCTACTACATGAAAAAGAAAGATTTTGACATGAGTGCAGTGGTAGCCATCGGTTGTGATGGGACAGTCACAAACGACGGTTGGAAAAGTGGTGTTGTACAGAACATTGAAGTTAGGTGTCCGCGACCACCTAATATTTTTTTATATTATTTTTCGCGTTATTAGGATGCCAATGCGAAGTTTTCCGCGCTGTTAGAAATTGATTATAAAAAAATTTTTTTTTTCGCTCCAACATAATATATATATATATATATATATATGTGTGTGTGTGTGTATGTATATACAGGGTTCCCACCTATATCAGTTACACCCACCTTAACTTCTAAACGGTGACTGCTTAGGCCATAAAGTTGGTGTCTAGGTATAGTAAAAAGGCTATGCGCTACTCGATGAAACAACCTACGACGCAATCGACCGGAAAATTTTGGAATTAGCGTTTTTATCTCAAAAAGGTACGAGATACGGGAAAAAAGACAACTGCAAAGTTGTTCAGCATCATCGATTTTGTAAGAAAAGACACCTTGCACACATTAATACTTAAATATAGAAAATGAACATTTGTTTGATCACGATTTCGAAAATTGTCATGTCATAAAGACGGGAAGAAAGAAACTGAGACACTTCCCTATCTCCAGGATTATTTATTTATGTTACTGAAAATGCTCTCCATGAGCTACTATACACATTTGCACTCTGGATTTCTCGCTGCACATTGTGCAACATGGCAGGTGTTACGGAGGCTCAAGCATTCGTAATGCGTCGTCGAAGATCTTGAAATGTTGGCGAAGGAGACGCATATACCTGCCCTTTTATGTGCCCCCATAAGAAGAAGTCCAATGGGGTCAAGTCGGGTGAACGCGGGGGCCATTCTACGAAACCACCATACCCGATAACTTGATTCTCGAATGTCTCCATTAGGTACTGCTTAACGTTTGATGTCTTATGCTGAGTGGCGCCGTCATGTTGGCACCATACATTACTTAGTTGGTGCAACAGTAGATTCTCAACAAAGTCGGTTATTACATCCTGCAGAAGCTCCAAGTACCGTTGTCCCGTTAACGTTCCCTCGAAAAATACTGGTCCAATGAGCCTGCCATGAAAAATTCCGCACCAAACATTTACCGACCAGCGTACTTGATGTCGAACTTCGACAGCATATCTCGGATTTTCCATCGATCAGGTATGAACGTTCTGTCTATTTCACATTCCGTTACGCGAAAAACATGCCTCATCTGTCCACATGATGTCTGCCAGGAATGTTGGGTGGACCTCTAAGTTATTCCTCACAAAGTTGCACCACGTGTAACGTCTCAGCATCTCTTGGCAGCAATCCCTGCACGGGTGTGGATCGGTATGGATGAGCACCCAAATCATTGATAATTTTCCAAACGCAACTTTTTGAGAGGCCACAATTGTCACTGATCATTTTTGTTCTCCTCTGAGGATGGGCGAGAGCGTATTCTAGCACGTCTTCCGGTTGCACTTTGCGTCCTACATTACGAGGTCGGCTGGTCAAGCAGCCCGTCTCCCTTAAACGTTTTACAACTTTTACGACGGTCTACCGTGTAGGATGCGGGCCTGCAGGAAAACGTTCACGAAGCAGCCTTGCAGCTGCTTTTGCCTTACGCCCATATTCGCCGTAAATTAACATCTTGCATTACTGTGTAATGCCACATTTTGCCATAACCCTCAGTTTTAACGTACAACCCAGCAAAAACATCCTTTTCATACTTCACTAGTCTCTGGTGAACAGGTATGACTTTCCATCCTCATTTGCATAATACATGAAATCGGTGTGATTTTTATACCAGACATGGTTGTTTAAAGTTTTCATCGTTTACATAGTCCAGAAAGTTTTCATAGTTTGTAGGGACATTTAGTAAAATTCGCAATCGGTGGGGACAGAACCATGGTCCTCATGAATGCGAATCGCTTGCGTTTCCCCTATGCCACAACACAGGCTGGTATTTAGTCCATGAGATGGTCTTCTCGACCTTCTCTCGAGTTTCACGACGCCATAGTACTGAAAAAAACAACCAAACAAATGTTCATTTTTTGCATTCCGTTTTGAGTATTAATGTGCGCAAGATGTCTTTACTTACTAAATCGATGATTCTGAAAAACTTTATAATTGACTTTTTTCCCGTATCTCGTTCCGTTTTTTAGATAAAATAATTCTTTCTATAAAATATCGCTAATTCCAAAATTTGTCGATAGATAACGTTTTAAGTTGTCTCATCGAGTAGCGCATAGCCTTTTTACTATAGCCTAGACACCAACTTTATGGCCTAAGCTGTCACCGTATAGAAGTTAAGGGGGAGGGGGTAATGGATATAGGTAGGAACCCTGTATATCCTGCTGAGAATTCCTTTACAGCGATATTGGGGTTCTTTTGGGAAAACGCTCGTGCTATCATGACGTATACAGATTGGTGATTTTCAGTCATCTAAGTGTTGGCGAAATTTGCGCACGCTATTTATGCCAATTAAATTTCGACACGGTTGCTGTCTTCAGTTCTCTACTTCGGGGTTGAACATTTGCCATCTCTCCGCTGCTTGACTGTGTGGGATTTTCTTTATTTTCAACACTTTTTTAATATACCATCATTGGACTATGACCGAAAGGTAGGTTTAATTTTCAGTCTTATCATATTCAGAAATATGATAAGACTGTAGGATGACAGAATAATATTATTTTTTATCTCCAAAGAATAAACTTATCAAGACCTATTTGAAGCTGGCTCAAAACAAAATATGTCTTGAACAGCTAAGCTTTAGCAATGTATCACTCTTTGACATGCAAAACTATGGAATTTTTTTTCACTTGTCAAGTACTTAAAAAATGACTGAATAAAATTTACAAAACATTGAACTACACTCAATTTTAATTTTTAATCATTTTCAAAAAAATTATATAAATTAAGATTATATAAACGGGTAATTCCAGATTTTCAGGGAATATTCTGAACAAAAATTTTAGGTGATAGCAGATATTAATATTTACTATTACCTGAAAATACACGAGAAAAAGGGAAAAGTTTAAAATATTAATACTGGTTATAAATGGAGAGCCAGAAAAAATAAAGGGTAGATATCAGATGTTGTATACATCAAGGTTATAAACAATATCATCAATAAAAATAAAAAGAATGTGAAAGGAAGGGTCTACAAAAAAAATTTGAAAAACAGTCGGTATTCCGATTACGGTACAGTACTGGCAAGTAGCTCTGATCGACGGCGCTTTGATGGTTGCGAGATGGGTATTTGACAGCCTGTAGACAAGAATTATTGCTCCCGTAACCGGTCCGTCACCCTCCGGCAATACTGCGGTTTATGTCCGCATTGACGGTTACATTGCGGTTGTCTTGCGGTTCGTAGTCGGATGCGCGATAGCTTCATTGTTACCGGAAGCGGCCCGGCACTCGACGGGGTAGTCGCGGGCGAGAGGACACTCCCGTGATGGATCCGATACTGACCTAATGTGCCGGCCCGGCAGTGGAGAAATCGGCTGGCCGGAATCTTCCAGCCCCGGCCCGAGGCCTCTGTGTTTGTTAGGTATATATATATTACTTGAGACAGGAATTTTTGAAATGAAAGTATACAAAATTCACAAAACTAGTTATTAACGGTCATATCATTTATAAACAATACTGATGGGATTTTGATAATGTTAACTATGGTGTGCACCTTAATCTTCCCAAAAAATAGAGTAAAAAAGTATCCAGAGAAGAAAAATTTATGATTATTACATGTGAAGCTCAAAAAGTCTACCATTTGAAGACACATACAATATATATATATACAGTGGAACCCCGATTTTACGTTTTTCAAGGGTTTAACGGTAATAAACGTACGAAACGGGAAAGTGTAAATTCGGGGTTAGAACATAATCTAAGCATTGTATAGGTAATTTTCACGGACCAGCAGAAAATGACGTACGAAGCGGGATAACGTACGAAACGGACAACGTAAAATCGGGGTTCTACTGTATCTGTATATATATATATATATATATATATATATATATATATATATATATATATATATATCCTTCCTACCCTGTTGAGAAAAAGTTACGTTTTGCCTGTAGGGGTCGATTCGACCCAGTTTGGTTTATATTTATTCTAGGTCATAACAAATATATTTATATAGCTTTATTTTATATATTTTGTGTTTATTAATAGAAACAACACATTTTATTTCTTTATAATCCCCCCCCTCCCCTCGTCCATTTCAACCTCTTGTTTGTATGAGCGTTGTTAAGGGTTTATAAACTTGGGAAATAATAGAAATTTTACAAATATATTATGTTTCACTTACATTTTTCTTGATACATTTTTTAAGACAAACAAGATTTACAGTACACATTTACGTGCTCTTGGCAAAGAAAATTTAAGCATGAAGCACACCTCGTTTACGTTTTTCGATCTCTCTTTGGACCGCATTCTTTGCATCTTCCTCGTTTCAGTGTACTGCTATTTTCTGGTTTTTCACCTGCTGCAATTGCCAATTTCTTCTTTATTGTAACTGGAATATTTTTTTCATCCTAACATTTCTGTAAGGTTCCTTAAGAAAAAGGCGCCTTTTGTATAACTTGTTTTGATTGTAAGAAGGATTTACATGCTCAAAAACAACAAATGCATTTATTGCAGCAAGGTCAATTATATTGTAGAATAAACACACAGGCAATCTCCTAGTTCCCCTTTTGCATGTATACGTAGCAACTAATTTAACAGTAGTATCTACTCCCCCTTTAGTTTCATTATGACATAAAATTATTTCTGGTGTCTTTTCTTTCTTGTGTGAAACCTTGGCCTCATGGTGCATAGTTGAAAGGAGTTCTTTAGCAAGACTATAATCTGTGAAGAAATTATTAACTGTAATATTTCGAGTGGTACCCTCAATCATATTTGCTAGGCACAATACAACATTTCTTCCTTGATTTTTGTCTCTCTCTCACCATAAGAAGGCTTTCCAGTATAGGTTTCAGTAGTGCAAGCAATGCTGAAACCTTTTTATGCAGCTGTTTTAACATCAGACTTCAACCACAATTTAATTCCGTATTTCCCTCTTCGCTTTGATGGTAAATATTGTCGAAATGGACATTTAACACGGAAAGGCACAAGCTGTTCGTCAATTGTTACATTTTCGTAAGGAACGAACATCTTTGGCAATTGTACAATAAACATGTCAGATATTGATGTTATTGCAGCTAGCTTATCTACACGACGACGATTTGCTCTACATTCTTTGTCATCAACTCTAAGAAACTGTCTAATAATTTCAAAACGTTGCAGAGACATAGTTGCACGAAAAATGTCCCGACCATCTTGTTCGCTCAATAACTCTGTCAGAGATTCTCCTGCTGACTTATGGACTCCGGCTAAAATTTGCAAACCTGTCAAAAATGAATGAAAATAACTCAAAAATGAAAAAAAAATATAAATGAATTTCAAATCATGCAATTATTTGCATTTTATTTCAATTTATAAATAATTTTTTGCGAAAAAAGTTTCAGATTTTTTTTACCTATATAAGCTTCAAGTTCCTCAACAGAAATCAATGTGTAGGTTGTATTCTGTTCTGAACACACTCTCTTCATTTCTCGATTAGTTTCTTCTAGAATTAATTTCATCATGTCATTTGTCAAGAAATCCTTGCTTCCTGACACGGGGTGTTCAGTTATCCGCTGAATTGCAAAACGTTTAGGACCAGGGGTTAATTTCATAATGTTATGCTGTCTGTAAAGTCAGAACATAGTCAGAAAATTTCAAATATAGTAAAATAAATAAGAATAAATAAAATAAAATAAATATCAAATAACAATAAATTGGAATTATGTGCTAGTACATACCGTTTTTTAATGTAGTTGGAGGGAATTTACACCATTCGGTTTTGTTACAACTAACGAAGGGAGATAGTGACTGCTCAGTTTCTTCTTCTGTATCGGAAATATCCGTTTTCTCATTATCCTCTTCGATGGATAAGTGATCAGATTCATCAGTTTCATTCAAATAATTACCACTTCCTTCATCAGATTGATCACTGAGCTCTTGCAAAAGCTTTCTGATCTCTTCTTCTGTAAGACCATGCTAACTAGGAGCCATATTGTAAAATAAAGTGGCAAAAAACGTCAAACAAGAAGAACGTTATGTGTATATCAGTATCGTAGCACCATCTATTAATGATTATTCGAAATACAGACCATCCAAAAATAATAAATTTCTTTTTATGCATTTCTGCGAATATTACTGAAATGGGTCGATTAGACCCATTCAGGTAAAATGTCACTTTTTTGATGTTAAAAAAAACAATTCTCCAAGTCTCAAAAAGTTATAAACTAAACAAATTTATCTATTTGAGGAATTCTCAAAAAATAAGCTGTCATAATTAAAATTCATGGGAGCTATCATGAATTAAATTATGAAAATGGGTCGATTCGACCCATTCAGGGTAGGAAGGATATATATATATATATATATATATATATATATATATATATATATATATATATATATATATAGATGTGTGTGTGTGTGTGTGTGAAGTAATAAATTTTTATCACCTCTCATCGCATGTAGAGTTCTTTAACTCTATGTTAACCTTTCCACCCTTGCCAATACTAATCTACCTCGCCAATTTCTGGCAACCCGTTGACAGCTACTTTTACGCTCGCCAGTTGAAAGCTGGACGTCACGCTGTAATTGTCATGATATTGTTGGAATAAAGTTATATGTACTTATATTCGAATCATATTGTTTTCGGCCACGATGCTTATTTCAGGAGATGACCTTTCGGGTCATGTCATATATATATATATATATATATATACACTCAGTCACAAAAAATATATGCACCCAGACGGAAACGAGCTACTATCAAGAAACTTAACATGTATGTACTGTATGAGGAGATAAGCAAATGATTACAAATTCAGAAGAACAGACCGCTTTATTAAGAAGATATGGCATGGAAATTTTACAAATCAATAAGTAGTAAATCCACCTCTGGAAGCTATACAACTCGAAACACGGCGTGGCATCGAATTAATCAGGTCACCTATGACCTCCTGCGGAAGATCATGCCATAATCTTTGAACTGGACAGTTAATTCAACAGTATTCAGTAACGGCTGCAGGTGCCTTCGAAGCACGTTCCAAGCGTGCTCTATTGGCGAGAGGTCTGGGAGTACGTATTGGCGAGAGGTCTGTCATATCCTTGAAGACATTATTGGGAGATTCGCGCAGTATGTAGATGAGCGTTGTCTTACTGATTAATGGTACCTTGGCGACTTGATAGCATAGGCAGTACAACTGGCATTAAAATCTCGTCCACGTAACTGCGTGCTGTCAAAGGACGTTGAAGGACGACTAGAAGTGACCGTGTGTTCCAACAAATCGCTCCCCACACTGTCACACCTTGTGTAATCGCCGTATGCCTCTCGGCAACAAATACCGGATCGGACCGGTGGCCTGACCGCCTCCACATGCGTATGCGCTGGTCATCAGCATTGAGACTGAATCGGGGTTCAGCGCTTAAGATCACACGTCTCCTGTCGGTCACACTCTAGCTTGCCCGACGTCAGCAAAAATCCTATCGACACTACCTATGATGTGGGATCAGTGGTAGACGTCTTAATGGACGTCGGCTCCTTATACCTGCGTCGGCCAGTCGTCTCCGAATAGTTTCCCTTGATACCACCGAATGTCTGGAAGGCAGTAAATGGCGTCGAACCGATTCTAGCGACGTTGTTTGTGCTGACGTGGCCGCTCTTATGATTGCGCGATCCTCGCGCGCATTTGTGGTCCTGGGACGCTCTTACCCTCCACGACGGTAGACTATCCCTTCCGTGATCCATTGTAGCCAACACCGAGCAACTACCATATCGCTCCGACCGAAGTGGCGGACCGAGGTGGGAATTTTCAATATGCACAATCAATAAAGTAATAGAGTATAATTTATTAATGGCATCTCTAGTTCTATTATTTTCCAGTAAGGTACCGGAAAAATACACACGTAAGGCGGTTTCGGTGACGTCATCGCTTACGGGAGAAACTTGAACCGTACGACCCCGTGTTCCTTTATGGGAGGCATTTGGCAGAACATAGATCTCTAGAGGAAAAAAAGGTTTAGGAAGGACTTTTATGAAATCTTCAGTGGTATGACGTCATGCGGCGTGACTTCTGGACCGTGTGATGGCGGAGACCGTATCGCCTTCATCTGCTCGGGATTTTAAAAATCTCGAAAATTCGACTAACTTGGCAGCTCTGGAACACCCTATGAGAGAGCAGCAAGTGTGATCGTCAAATGCCTCCGTGTTTCGTCGCTCTGTATTCTCGAATTTCGGAAATTTCGAGTCTGACCCCACCGCTTTCACTGTGAATACGGGATTAGCCCGATGACTATATTTTCGTGTTTCAAGGCAGAGGTTTTGGGAATAATAGATCTGTAGTTTTTTAAATTGCGTCTCTAGTGGTACTTTTTGCCTCTAAGATGCCGAAAAAACGGCAAACTCGTGCGGCGGTTTTAGTGACTTCATCGCTTTCAGGGTATTACTTGAAATCTGCGTCCCCGGGTTCGTTTTTCGGATGCATTTAGCATAGCACTGTTCGATTGGACTAAAAAAGCTTTAAGAAGGACTTTAAAGAAGTTAATCTTCAGTGGTATGACGTCATACGGAAGAAATATAAAAGGATACACCGTGGCTGAGGATGAAACTGATGCCTTTGAGATAGTCTTCAGGTTGATCCATCAAAGAAGAACAGGTCAGAACCACAAGCGCTGGACTATTATGGTTTAGAAGAAGTTGGAGGGAAGAGGATTTAGAAGAGGTTGGAGGGAATGTTAAGAATGGGGTAGGAGACCAGGGTGAATAATCATAGTGGCCATGGACGCCTATAACATTGTATTGGGTCGTAGTCGTGGAGGTTAGCTATTTGTTTGTTGTCTTTTGAACATGATCTGTTGTAGAAGTCATTTGCTAGATCTTTAACGTGTTGCCTAATGGGTTCGATTTTCAGATTCCTATGAATGAGCACATTTCTAAGGCACCACGGTGGCTTCCTAAAATCGTTTTGTTTTGAATTTTCTACAATAGCTGGATATGGGTTTCATTCGCTGAACCTCAAAGAGACACGGCGTAAAACAGGATGGGACGGAGTACGGTTTTATACCAGAGGATTTTATTATCTAAACCCATTTGATTCTGGTACAGAAGGTGGGCGATATTCTTACACGCTTTAAACAAATTTCTGATGTTATGTTCCATATTTTTCTTCCAGGTTAGTAGACTATCGAGGTAAATCCCTAGGTATTTTCCCTCCGTCTCAAAGTGAATCAAGTGATCGCATACTGTGACCGGAGGAGGTGGAATTGTGTTGTAACGGAAAAAAAAACCCGTAGACAACGGAAAATCACCTAGATGAAGGATTAAGGAATTCAAATGTACTGGAGAGTTAGGCCGTCCGCACACGGAGCGACTCAAAGGAAACTCAACTGGTTACCGACTGAAATTGCTTATCGGTTGCAAACTTGTTTGTGATGCGGCTCCGCACACAGGCCGACTCAAAAGTGATTCAAATCAATAGTTTGCGACCTGTCATGGAAGGAAGAACATCATTATTCCGGGCATTATTTTTAGTTAAATTATTATCAGAAATTAATTTATTTTAAAAAATCGTCACAATAGATTGTCTTTGCTCAATCGTTTAAAAATGGACTGTATATATGGGCGCACATATTCCATACAACAAAAAACGTTAGAATTTCATTTCATCGCTAGGCACGTGACTCGTGTTCGTCATTTGGCAGCTTGCCAAAAGAACGGCTGTAACATATTGTGCAATAACACGCACTTCGCAAGAGAAATTTGCAACTGAAGTTGCTAGCGACTCGACACGTTGAGTTGCCTGCGACTGATTACAAACGCGTTGCTGACGGGTTTGTAACCAGTTGCGTCGTGTGCGTGGCTCCATTCAATTACATAAGTTACGACTCATCACGGACTGATTTGTGATTGGAGTCGGTCATCAGTTTCTTTTGAGTCGCTCCGTGTGCGGACGGCCTTAAGGTCTAAGATTTTATCACCAGTAATTAGTGACAATTGTGTTCAAATAATGGTCAATCCATTAGAAAATTTTAAATTAGACCCATACTAGTAAAAATTAATTTAACGATAAAAATACTATTGAAAAAGTGATAAAGTGAAGTGAACAAAAGAGAGTTCTAACAGGAGTAAATTAAAATGATAATAAAAACAACAGGTGTCACCAGGTTTGGACCCTGCGACTAAAAGTCAGAACGTGAACGAACTGACAAAGCCACACTGGGACGCCTTCAAATTTGTTAAAGGTGAGAGTAGTTCGTATCGTTTTAAAAAATGGTTAAAACTGTAGAAGAAATTAATGTTAGTTAATAATTTTTAAATCACATGGAATTGGTGATGTGATGTAATCCTGGATTGTTTGTTAAAAGAAAACTGATTTCGATTTTAAAAAATTCTTTAAAAAAATTATTGATATATTTATAATTAGAAGCATCAATATTCTTATAAGTTTTTTTAAGCTTCTCTTCATTAAAATTAATAAAAACATATCCGAGGTCAATATCGAAGGAGAGAGTTAACAGGCTTGCAATACTTTGTACAGAGCAAGAAGAAATGAGAAAATTAAAATTTGAACAAATTTTAAAAGAATTTCCCTGACAAAAAATTTTAAAAAAATTGTTTATTAATAAAATTTTTGTAGTCTAGACCTATTTAGTTGTTGTTTTGATATAAAAATAAATAAAAAGAAATATGACTGTATTATACTTCGCATAATATTTTTATCATTTTGTGTGTGCGTATATTAGTATTTTGAAGGAGACGGCTGAAAATTTTTAATTGGGCCGCAAAATGTCTGAGGCAGGATTTTCCAGCAGGAATAATAAGGGGGCGTCCATTAATTGCGTGAGGCTTTTAGGAGGGGGGAGGGGGTCGAGCCGAATCTCACCCAGTCACGTGGGGGAGAGGGGGGGGGGTGTCTCGGCAAATATCACGTAATATTTTTTCCGCAAGAAACAGTGTAAAATTGCGAGAGAACTTGGTTACATTAAGTAGAACATGTTTCTACACTAAAATATGGCTGAATCCTACATAATAGTTGCAGTAGTCACTCTTGAGACTACACATGAGACTACTACAAATGGATTTAAATAATTGAATTAGGTCATTTATATTAACTTTGACATCAGGTCTTTAATTTTTAAAAATTATTCTAGAGAGTTTAGTGAATGTTGAATCTACATCTGATTACACACACACGGAAGTGGGCGTGTCAATAATTACTGCTGTCTGGAAAGTGGAAGCTGTGAGATGAGAATTTTAAATTGCAGATATAGAGTGTAGGGAATTTTGTGATCTTTTGGGGAGATTTTCCGGGGTTGGGAGGGGAGGGTTGCTTCAGACACGTTAGAGCAGGGGTCCCCAACCTTTTTGTACCTAAGAGCACATTCTAGAATACCGGTCGGACGGCGGGCACCATTTATTTTTTCAAGGTGAATTTATACTTGGACATAGTTAATAATACACATAATGTACAAAAAAGCATTTAATGAGGAATTTGCACGTTTTTTTATTTTACATTTATGATATAGAAAATAGAAAAATATGATCGAAAGCATCTTTTTTTTTTAGTTTTAGAACTCTAAAAGTTAACATAATTTGTTTTTAAACGCGCACTATTTACTTCGTCTCAAAAACGCTACTTTTCCTACGCGGATACATGTGACGTCACAATGCACTATGGCGAATTTGTTTACTTCGGTGTTTGGATTGTGTTGCGTAGTTTGAGTTTGATATCTAGTGTTTTTTCTTTATTTTTAAGATGTCAAAGTGTGTTACAGAAAATTTTAAATATTGTATAGTACCTTGCTGCACAAGCACAACGGTAAATACACCAGGAAAGCTTTTTTTTAAGTGTTCCAACAGATAATGTCAAAAGGAAATCATGGACAGTTGCAATAAAACGCAACGAAAAAAAAATCCTCATTCAATAATTTTTTAATTTAGCTATAATTGTGAGTTTTAATGTGATACAGATGATTTGCCAAATCATTGCAGCAAATATGAATTTAAAATACAAGTTTTGACATTTTCCACTTAAATAAATATTTAAATATATTTGTAAACACCAGTTTTGTTATGAGTTATATTATCCAGATGGTGAATTCCACCTAACATGAAACCATTACGAAAGAAAATCATTTTAAACAAATTATTAAGTGTTATATATCATTGGAAAGCTTATGACCTCTAGAACTATAACGTACTATTGCTTTTTCCTTACATTAAGTTTGTTTTGTAGGGGATGTAATGGGAAAATATCTATTTGTAAGTTTTTTTAGCAAGTAAAATTATCATTTTTATACCTTATTACTTACGTAAATTATGCCACTGAATTTAATTGGAGTAAATTTAATATTAATGTAAAAACTATAAAAGTAAAATAAATGCATGTTTGTGACTGTTTTGAATATAAATAGCCTAGTTAAGGGTACAGTTGCAGCATCATGTATTATATGTAACATCTGTTACAAATAGTTTTTATATTTTTTATTACAGAAAAAAAATGACTGATTTTTTATGTCAAGGTTCTGATAAATTACAGGCATGTCTTGTGATGTTATTTTTTAAATTTTTGAACAAATTGACATAATAGATTCACAGATTTTTTTTATCTTATGATGCTATAGTATAAATGATGTTCCATTTTATGTAGCATCCGTTACATTAAAGATTTTTTTTTCAGCTTAAATACACCAGAAATAAATTTTGAAACCTGTCAAGTTTATCTTTAGTTTTTATCAGGAATTGGTTTTATCAGGAAAAAATAATACTCTCCTATTTTGAAGCATTAATATGCATCTCATAATCTTTTTATTATTTATTTTGTGTGTGAATGTTTCGTCCGTTACAATGGAATTCACCAGATGCTGGGTTGGGGGTAGGTGATGAAATTTTAAAATAAATACAATTTGTGTGCAAAATGTGACAAAAGCATAAAATATATTAATTATTTTGTAAGTTTATTTTTAATTAATCTTTTTACACTAGTTTTGGGTGCTAGTGTTTTACATAAAATGTATAAAGTATTGTATTAAAAAGATTTTTTATAACTGCTGAAGTATTTCTAATTATTTATAAATTACTTAAAGCGGGGAAAGCTAACCATGGATGGTCTATTGTATCTACCCCAAACACACTATCATTAAAACTTTTAGATAAAATTAAATATAATACATAAAGGAACTCATCCAAAGATGCTGCACAATCATTGCATTGGACGGAAAGGACATTTTCTTCCTTTTCATTCAACTTGAGTTCCACACTGTAAGTCTTTTTTGTGACATTATGTTCTGGTGTCACCCTTGCATTGACTGTACAGATGTCTCCATCCCTTTTTACCTGAACATATCCTACAGCATTATTTCCATAGCCTTATCGTCCAAATCTAAGTAAAAGTAACTTTCTAAGTACTAAAGCATTAATTTAAAAATGTGTTTTTAAAATACAAAATTATGGAGTTAGAGGATTGTTTAAAATTATTATGAGTAGTAAACATTTGTTTCTTTGCACCACTTAGTATGTGATTAGTCAAAAGTTTAATTATCATGCATAGTTCAGATTTATTATAATTCCTTTACCATTTAAAATACACATATTTCTATGATATGAATGCAGAACACTGAACGCATTCGTAAATTTGGTAGTGTTTTTAATTTCTGTCAACTTTCTAATACACAATTAAAAATACTAAATATCCTATAACAGACACTACTTGTAATGTTGCAGAGCTAATTAATTCTACAAAATTAAACATGTACTATGAATGAATAATAATAGAAGCTGTTTATTAAACTTTTAGAGTACGATATTAATTTAATAATATGCATAAACAATGTGTAACTTTAAAGTTTGTGTAAAGTACAACGCACGTCAGCGTTCTACAATCTACATTACATAACTAGAATAATAAATGCAAACAAATATATACATCCCTCTGAACTTTAAATCCTCGTATTTCTGCTCTCATAAAACTTGGATTATTTCCCAAAAAGGAAAACACTGCAAATGAATCCATTTTAGGCAGGTTGTCAGATTGCCCTTTTGCAAAACCGGGTAATAACGCCATGGTAAACAAAACAGAAATAAAACTAAGAATAAAGACAACGATAGAATATAATTTTAAAAAAAGGGGGAATAAACAATAGCCACAAACTAAAATTAGAAAAATTAAACCAAATTAGAAAAAAAATATGATTTTAAAATGTTAGTTTAAGAGGAGGAAACGTAGAATCTCGCGCTAGACAAATGTAAACATTAAAGCATGGTGCATAGTGACGTCAGAACCAATCACGTAGCGTTTTGAGGTCACATGATTTTTCAACACTTTTCGCTTATTTTAAATTTAAAATTCTTATTATTTAGATCTATATATACGTTTTAATTGATGTTTTCGAACAATTCGATAACCAATCTGTTAATAAAAAATAGAAATGAGCATTTTCCCCACATGTGCAAATTCCTCATTGCAAAAATATAACTTAACATATAAAAATTATTGTTAATATTCTTGTGTAAAATAAATGATTACTAAATAATGCATACAAAATGTACAAACTGTAAAATTTCTTTATAAAAAATATAAATCTCAAAATCAATGGGATTTTTGGCATTGCATTTCATTGGTCATTGCTTCGTAATTAGGAGAGTATGATGATATTCCTGCTCTCTCGCGCGCGCACGCGTTAAGTAATCGTCGATGTGTTCATCTGTAAGTCGTGATCTGCACTTTGATTTCATGATATTCACTGTCGAAAACAATGATACACACAAGTATATGGGACCAAAAAACGATTTTATTTTACATGCTGCTTTTTTCAAGAAAGGAATTTTGTATTTGTTAACTATATTCCAGAAATTCTCATCTGATACAATGGATTTTAGGATAATGTCGTTCTGAAGATCCAAATTTTCTATGTTCAGTTCTTCTGTCCTTACTTGAACAAGCTCTGTAAATGATATGTAGCTAGTTCGGTTACGTTTCCTTGGTAAGTAAAAAGATTAACAAAAAAGATGACCATTGGCTCGATGTTATTAAATTGTTGAAAGAGCTTTTCAAACTGGTCTTGAAGTAATTGAAGGTTGATAACAAATGTTGATAACTCAATTTCCCCATCGCCTGTCATTTTTTTCATATTTGGAAAATGCACAAGGGACTTCATCTTCAAATGTGATGTCCACAAAGCCAGTTTAGCTTTAAACGAGTTTATAGACTCTAGCATTGTAGCTATATGTTTGTCCCTTCCCTGCACCTCCAAGTTTAATTAATTCAGTTTTTCCATTTTTGTTAAAAAGGCCAAATCTGCTAGCCAGCGAGGGTCTGTTAGTTCAAAAATTTTTGATTTTTGGCATTAAGATAATTTTTTATTTCTTCAATTTAATATACAAATCTAGCAAGAACTTTGCCTTTACTGAGCCAACGTACTTCCGTATACAGAACGAGATCAGAATTTTCTAATAGGGCCTTAAAAAGGCGGTGTTGCAAAGGAGCTGCGCGAATTAAGTTGACTATTTTTGTAATTATTTTCATGACGTGTCCGAAGGAACGTCATGAAAATAATTACAAAACATTTATGTGGTAGAACGTTTTATTCTACCACATAAAACTTCCTGGTGGATAGTACAGGGATACGACATAAAGTTTGGAAATGATTTATAGACATAGACATAGACATGGTACCTTAACGAGGCACCTAGGAAATGATTCATCTTCTATGCGGAGGGTAATAAATCCATTGACATTACCAACAATTGCTGGTGCCCCATCAGTGATTATAACAGACAGATTCTGGAGAGGCATATCTACCGACTTTGCATATGTTATAAATAATTTATAGATATCCTCACCTGTTGTTCGTCCTTTCATTGGTAATATTTTAGTATATCTTTTAAGTCACTAAATACCATTCTCACCATAACTGCTAACTGTGCTGTGTCTAATATATCTGTAGGCTCGTCGAATTGTAGTGAGAACCCCTCGCATATTTCCAAGTCATTCTTTAACTGAGTTTGCATGTCCTTTAAAATGGCTTGTATTCTTCTTGTAACGGTGTTATGTGACAACTGTAAGTCTTGTATTGCTGACACGATCTCACGTTTGTTGAAAAATCCCTCAAATAAGCAATCAGCGCCAGTAAGAAATGCTTCTTTTAACAACTCACCATCCTGGAAAGGCTTTTTCTTCTTTGCGAGTATGCGAGAAATTTTTGAAGAAGCAATAGTGGCATTTTTAGATCTAAACAGAGGGCTAGTGAAAACTGACTGTTGAGCAGACAGATTCGATTCTAGCTGATCTATTTTTCTTTCTTATTTCAGATTTAAGTAGATAGTTCGTATTATAAGTAGCATTAATTGTCAGGAAATGACATTTAACATTATATTTTTTCTTTACCGCGATGCTATTTCAACACAACAGACAAATACATTTGTCTTTTAAATTGACGAAGTAATATGAATCCTCCCATTCAGTATTAAAATTATAGGTCCGTTGTCGTTTACTTGATCCACTCATTTTGGGGTAAAAATAATGAAGTATTTAAAAACGATGAAGGATTAAACACAGTATACAAAAAAATCTGAGCATATATTTATGAATAAATAATGAAGTAGATACGTCGAATGACCGTTTATCTCACAGCACAAACCACACTACTGGCTCTCACGAGATGAGCCCCAGATAAGTGTCTGTGTTGTGACTGCAACCATATAAACGAACCGGTTCATATTTTAGGTATGGGAAATTAGGTTGGCAAAGATTTTTGCGTGAGGGGGAAAACAGATCGGGCGCATTATGCTTTGTGCTTTTATCTGTGTTGGACGCCATTTCTACTTTTGTGTGGTTAATCATTAAAAATGAGAAAACTTTTACATAGCATTTTATTGAAAATTGAAATATTTTTATCGTGGTCGCACAGCGGCGGGCACACGTAAAACAATCGGCGGGCGCCATGGCGCCCGCGGGCATAGGGTTGGGGACCCCTGCGTTAGAGGATATCTCAGAATTTTCTTTATGAATGTATGATGTTTAAGCATCGCTTTCGACAGAAGATATTGTTTTTTTTACTGTGAAGCAGAACTTTTCACAACGAAGTTTTAGGGTGGTCAGAAGGTACAAATATATATATAAATTTTAATTTTTATTAGCTTCCTACGTAACGTTTCATTTTTCTGTGCATAACGATTATTAACAACTTTCACCGTTAATTTATCTTTATTTTTAGGGTTCTTTGGACAACCACGGAAGTTAGCCTTATAATTTGCACTTTGGATTTACCGTTGTTGTTTTTGAGGATACATTCCCACGAAGGCCCTCGTCACATTTTACAAATCGTGGGGAATGTTTACAGGTAAGAGAAGATTGGCCAAGCACCTGGCATCTATAGCATTGACTTACCTCAGGTTGCTTAAAATGCTCAAAGGTTACTATTAAGTAATTAACTGTTTTGATGTTAAGAAAATTATCAATATCAGGAGAGGGTCAATAGCCACCAAGAACAGTAATATGGGTTCCTTAGTCTTACGATCGGTAAGAAACGCAATTTTTATTGGCTCTAACCAGATAACTTTTAAACCCCCGAATAATGAATTTTCGTGCCCGGTCAGCCTTCGTATCCATAGTTCTGAGCGCAATATTTTCAGAAAGCGGCACCGAAGGATAAAGGTGTCCCAGAAATGATTTTCCACCTTCTGAATAAAGTGCGCAATTTCTAAATTTCGACCATGAAACCGAGAGAAAATTACTAAACGAATGTTTCATCCATTTTAAAGTGAAAGAATATTTTTTACGAAATGCGTATGTCACATAAATAAGTCTGTAATAAATAATAAATAAGTTTATAGTATTTCAATAATTTTTTTTCTGTAATTTTATCAAAATCAAAGTAATTATATTTCTTTAAAAATTCTGTTAAACTCTATTTTCCAGTTATATATAAAAAAAATTCTCATTCAACATCAGAATAGACTGATTTTGTATATCTTTTAATCGTGTCAAAACACGGTGTACCCATCGCGGTATTAAGTTAAAAGAGAAAAAAAAAATTCCTTGCATTTACCACTCCACTTTTCTCAGAGAAAACATTAAGCTCCTCCCCTTTTTTAGCGTAGGAACATCGACACTGCCCTTTTTGAGCATAATGAAACCCAACAGCTGTAGTTTATAGCATTGCAAATATAAATTTCTTATATAATTCAAAATGTTTATTGCAGTTTTCAGGCTAAAAATATTTAAAATAATTGTTGATAAACACTTTCAAGAAAACCAACAAATTATTTAAAATTTATTTTAATTTTATTCCATAATCATATAAATATTACATTTCAGTTGAATTATAAAATAAATAGCGAAATTCAATTTAATTATGTAGTATAAAATACATAACCTAAATAAATTTATAATATATATTTAATGGTACAATTTGATTGATTTCCTTATTATAGAGAAATATTGCGTGGACGTACAATTTTATCATCTTGCTTGCGTATTACAGGTATACGAGTTACTAGATAAAATATTTTATGTTATAGAGGCAAATGAAAGTTAAGTTGCTAATCCCTTTTATTTTGTCGTATTTCTGTTACATAATCACTATCCAATACGGTAACATTTGTGAAATGAACAGTAAAATACATTTAACAAGTTTGTAAAAGTTTTGAAATAGTTAATGTAGTATTATGTACCACGTGGGAACGATTCTGGATTTTTTTACACATAGGTTACAGGGTAAACTGAAATCACTGGGCTGGGCCCTCCACTTAAAAAGTTTACCGAGATGATTTTGTGGGACCGCATTACTCACAGTCCAGCTAAAGTATGCTGCCCGCATGCCACGGGATTGACACGCCTCATATAGAGTGAATATTTTTTACATAATGATTATCGGATGTGCTATCGCAAACCTCCGTGTGGAAGCAATTCGAGAGAGGCGAAAAGAGCTCAAAAGAGAATTCAAAAGTTACTTTACACTTAGCTTCAAAGTATCAGTAAGTAGCTTTATTTAATTGTATAAGAATTTCTTTTGCCTAATTAATCATTCATAGTGAAAAGCAATAGATGAAAAAAAAGTGATTTATGATTGTCTACTTGCTTGAGCCAGTTTTACTTCTTTAGCGTACTAATGCTATTTAAAAAAAAAAAAAAAAAATTGTATCTCACGCTGAAAAATTCTGAATTTCTCAATTTTGTTGATATTGTGATTGAGAAGTGGGCACTTCGCAACATTTTTATAAGTATTTTCCTAACTGATATAGCAGGGGTTTCCAACTGGCGGCCCGGGGGCCGCATGCGGCCCGCGGTGCCTTTTTTTGCAGCCCGCGAAGACTTCTAGGAAAATAATTTGCAGCATCAATTTAGATATTTTTAGTTAACGAAAAATGTTTTTGTAAAAATCTTTATTGTTTTCAAATGCTATTCATTTACAAAAAAACATTGATTTTCCTCGAATTCCATGAAAAGTAGGGTGTCCACTTATGTTCTATTTCATCCCCCCCCACTTCTTATTTAAATACCCACTTCTTATTTGACTTTTTTGTGTGTGTGTCTGTGTAATTTAACGAAAGTTGGCCAGTTATAATCAAGGTCGTTGTTGGAGGTTCATCCTCGAATTTTTAAAAATTTCATAGTACATACTATACACAAATCCTCCAAATCCCCCTCCCTAAAAAAAAAAATGTCCTGGGTATGGTCCTGATTAAATTGCGGCCCGCCACTAGACAGGTGTTTTCGATTGCGGCCCTTGGACATTTGTAAGTTGGAAACCCCTGTGATATAGGCCTCTCCTCCAAATTTTTTTATGTATGACTATGAAAATATACAAAGTGGCATAACTTTGTCAATAGATCTGTATTACGTTTAAATTTTTTCTATTTTCATTTATTTATTTTTAAGGGTGGAGACACTTGTCGTGAGACATTCACTTTTTGTTATTCACCCGAAGTCTTGATGGCTACTTTATTATTGGAGCACTATTCGGGTGAACCAACATTGTTTCCTTTGAGGGGCCAACACAGTAACGACCAAGTCTTTGCTTCTGGTTCTGACCTGTGTTTTTTTATGTATCGACCTGAAGACTATCCTTACTGATTTTTGCTTAATCGTCTGCTACCGTAAATTATTATTACTAATTTTATTTTTATTTTATTTTTTATTTTTTCTTAAACCTGACACATTAAATAGTTGTCAATTTAACACGCGTCTAGAGAAAGGGTGCTATTTTTCAACCAAAAGTAACTGCGCTACAGGCGCCATCTATTGACGTAATAACGAACCAAACATAATCAATCTTTTAATACAGCACTATATCCATTTCAATGGTAACTCAGGTTACGTTTGGAGATACTGCAAGAAATTTTTGTCTATGTAAAATGTAAATTATAATCAATATTTCCTAAAAATCAAATTTCTATCATTTCACAAGAATGTAGGCTACTGAAAGTCAATAAATATTGGAGTCCTGAATTTTTAATAATTTGAAAATTAAAAATCAATTATAGTAACTAACGTTACTTCAAAAATACATCTCTTTTTAAAGAGTTTACAAAATTATCAATTTCTGCTAATTCGGTACAGATAAAATATTTTTCTTAGTGCAAAGTGTTTGAATAATTTTTTGCTAAATTTTTAAGAAAAAATAAGTTTTTAAAGAACCATCAATAAGAAACACTTCTAAGCAACTCGGACACAAAATCAATGATACAAGTATCTTTAATATAATACATTATTCTTTTATTTTATATTTTTATTATATTTAATCATTCTTTTGCTACTAAACACATAAATCACTCAAATTTTGAATATTTATAAATTTACGATATATGAGTTATTTTTGAAATTGTACAAGTCCACTTAAAAAAAAAAAAAAAAAAGTTAATGGTAATTTTAGTAAGATATAGACACCTTCTCTTCATATTTACAATCATACATTCAATGGAGTACGATTTTTCCATAAAGTAAACAAAAGAAATTTTGACAAAATGTTATCGAAAATTTTTTTTTCTTTTGAAGGTGGAATAAGTCCATTTCTAATAATTATAATTAAAACAACTTGCTTCTTAATTAAGGTTTTTCATAATTTTCATGACAACAGAATTTATATGTATGCATGGGAGGAAACTGTAGCATCTAGAGGTGCGGAAGAAATTACATCTTGCTGCCTGAAACATATTCAGAAGACCATATTATAGCATACAGTGACATGTGTACCGGACAAAATCAAAATATTAAGCTCGTACTGATGTGATTAAGGATTGTTCAATCAGCTGATAATAACATAAATGCTATTGACCCCAAATTTCTATTGTCGGCTCATTCATTTCTTCCAAACGACAGAGATTTTTAAGTTGTAGAAATAGCATTAAAGAAAAAGGATCAATTATATACTCCTGAAGACTGTTATAATGCAATAAAGACTTGCCAAAAAAAAATAGCTTCATTTTGTATGAAATGAAAAGAGAAGATTTTGTCTCAACCAAATCTCTAGAAGAGGCAATATTAAATGGCAAAAAATTACGGGTGGAGAAATTATAAACTGGCTTAAAATATGCTGGATGAGGTTTAAAAGGGATGAACGGACCAACATTTTTTACATAACTAGTATGGAAGAAAATGCTCTATTAAAAACAATTTTTTTATTTGGAAAAAAAGAAACACCTTAGCAAAATTACTATGCTGCCACTGTAAAGACTGCCACTATGCTGCCACTTAAAGACCTATAACAAGAGAGAAATACAACGATATGATGAGTTTACTGCCGTACAAACTACCTATTTACCATGAATACTTCACTATGTTAACTGCAAAGGAGAAATAAGTTTAAAATATAATTTTTTTAAACTTAAAATAATTTTAATTTTTAAAACATATAATTTTTTTAGTTACCTTAATAAAGTAATTTACATTTTACACTTGTTTATCGTCTTCTTAATATAATTAAAATTATTTCTTAAACTTGGTTATTTGTGTATTTACATGTCTTCCTTTCAATTATTATTTTTTACATTAAGAATTCCATTTCAGTGAAGCTAATGTCCATAAAAACATGGACTTAAATTTTCTCTTGTTTTTATTTCTTATAATGTTATTTTTGAAAGTGGTATAAGTCCATTTGGAGCTAAAAAAATCCTTTATTTTTTAAATAATTTTAATAATTACTATTTCATAATAATATTTAAAAGGTGTATATAGTGTTAAAAGCATCACTCGAATTGATCAACGTTTTCCAATATTTTTAAATTAATTCAAATGTAAACCCTTAAATATCTTGAAACATGAAAAAATGGACTTAAACCACTTTAAAAAATAACAGCTCATATGACTAATTCTAAGTGCAAGAAATAAAACAGTCTACAAATAAAGCACACATTATATTTTAATAAACATTCAGCAAATAATGAATTTGTATAAATACATATTTGTACAACAAGACCATATAATTTACACTATTTATCAATGCCTTCAATGTCCACTTTACCGTGGAATGACCTATTTACTGTTAATGACCTAATAATTTATTGTATTTGTTATTCATTATGATTTATTATTCGAAAATATCAACTGTAACTTTATTACATTCATGAAGGAAAGGTAGAATTCTTAAATTTTGTCATATAATATAATATAATACATTTTGTCATATTAATATTAAATAAATCCATTATTTTACTAAATTTGTGAATGTGGTAAATCAATAATTAAATTTTCTTGTATTTCTAAACTAAACTTTTTTTGAAAAATATGTGATAGCTTATACTGAAGCAGATTTAATTACTATGTAGATTATATACACCCTACAAAGAAAGGCCACTCGCCGTTTATTCCTCTTGATTGCTGAAAAATGTGGAGTAAGATAAACAAATTTTCTGTCTCTCTTCTTTATCAGGTTTTTTAAAAGAAATTTTTTCTTGCCTTTTTCTTTTTCGAGTTGAAAACAATCTCCTTTGGGGTTCTATGTTTTTATTATGTGGTACTCCTACATTTTTTTTGTTCAGCATTAAGATATTTATTATTTGAAATTCTACTAGCTGCTATGGTTGGTTTAACAGGTTTCACTGCATTCATAAAATTTTTTAACTCTTCCTCATTTGACACATCATCAAGAATATTGAGTAATTTTATTTTAAACTGTTCTTTTTGCTCCTGAAAAGCTAACGAGCTGGCTGAAGACTCATTTTTTTTTATTTACTTCAGAAATTAAAAATCCAGTTTCCTGAGCCACTGTTTGTTCTTCATCAATGTGTAAATTGGTTTGATCATAATCTAGAATATCAAAATCTAAAACAGTTTGTTGCGTCTCTGTAAGTCGATAGCGGCAAACTAAATGTATATGTTTACACATATTATATTTGATACTAGAATCTATACAAGAGCAGGTAAAACGATAAATGCAAGTTTTACAGTCAGTACATACAAGTTGACAAGTGCAGTGTTGCTGTTGTTCTTCAACTACTGTCCGACCACAGTAGGAAGAACCACGGTTGGCATAGTGCCAAGACGATTCTATTCACGCTGTAGGTAAGGCTGCTGAGGAAGGAGGGGGTAAAGTCTCGTATTCTCTCGACATTCTTTAGAATCGGTTACTAACTGCGCTTGCTTGCTTTTTCCTCGTCTGTTATTTTGATTATTATATTAAAATTAATGGATCCTTTACCCAACACAACTACTCGGAATAAGCCGTTCCGTAGTGATTGTAAACGTATAAAACACAATGTAATTAAATTGTGTGATAAAGAAGCACTAGAAGGAAATGTTATTGTTCCACTTTCGCAATCCCTAAAGAGAGCTAGTGAAATGACCGGGATATCAATGTCCAGTGTAAAACAAATACGCAAAGAAGCAAAGGGTGAAGAAACTCCAAAATTTGAATATCCGAGGAAACGTCAGAAAAAAAGAACAACCGAAAACGTACCTTTAGGTAATTTTGATTGTGATGTAATTCGAAGAACAATTCATGAATTTTATGCTGTCTATAAAATAGTACCAACAATTCGCAAACAAATTCCAGTCTTGAGAGGAGAAATCAATTTTACTCATCAAGGAGAAACTTTGAGAAAAATTCAAAAGATTGAAAATTTTGAGTTCTATATCCTAATTATTTCTGTAAATTGTAAAACTGCAAATCAAATATATTATTTTTATTGTATTATATATATATTTATGTTATTACAATATATCACTTAAGAATGAAATTTTTCAAACCCCCGTTTTAATATGTTTTTCGGTTTTTATTTATACATTCAATCAAAAGAAAAATTCTGAAAAAGAAAGTTGGTTGAAAACATTCTTTCGCAGTTCTTAAACAAACACACCCGAAAATATCCACTCCTATAACACTCCTATTTTTTAAATAGATTTGCTTCGTTCTTTTTATTATTTTGAAATTATTATCCACATATTCGACCAAAAATAAAGTTTTAAAAAATAACTTTGAAATTGCTGCCAAAAGGCTGTCTGAAATACATTCCGTATTTCATAAACAAACACATCCGTAAATATGACGTTTTCCCCTATTTTCTAAATAGACTAGCTTTTCTCGCGCATGCGTAACAGCTTCCAGGGACCTTGCTTCCGTGGTCGGACAGTAAATATGTATCTTTTAAAGAAGAAGAGAAAACTGTATATGAATTTTTATTCTTGATCACAAGGTCTGGAGATAATGACTGGCTTTCTTTATGTCGTGATCTGATGTCTTTTAACTTCGAAGTTAATTTGCCTTTATTCAGAACAATAAGGCGATCAAATATTCTATCTCTTACAAACTTCTTTAGAGCATGCAAAGTTTTATCAAGTCGTTTTGCTTGTTTTCCTTTCAATTAAATATATTTTAAAGTTCTATGTAGCCTCTCTATATGCATATTAGTGTTCAACCCAGCCTTCATACGATAACAGAATGCCCATGATTCAACGCATTTGCCATAATTTTCTGAAAAATATTTGCCGAATTCAGCTGTTGAATTGTTTCCAAGCAATTTTTGTATGCAATTTTCATACATAACACAAAATGAATCTTTATCAGTTTCCTGCATTAACGTCCTTATCATTTTGTAAACTTCCAATTGCATATCTCTTGATTGTACTTTTGAAAGGTTTTTTCCTCCAAGCTCTGTCTACATGCCTAGTGCAGTAAAGTCGATATTTTGGTTTGTTTACAAAAATGTCAGACCATGCGTTAAAAAAGGAATCAGCCATATCGGACATGAATACAGATGGAGAAATTTCTCCCACCCTTTCCTTAATTTTCGAAAAAAATATTCGCAACAACACACTGTCAGTTTTATTAGAAATTAGGAAGGCACAAGGGAACCCTTGTCTCATATCATCTAATACTAACAAAGTAATAAGTTCAAAATTATAACTATTGGTATCATGAGTACCATCAATGCATATGTGGCTATCATACTTTTTGATCATTTCTCCTTGTGCCTCATTCATAATAATCAAAACAAAGTCCTCTTGATTCAATTCAGTATATTCTTCACAAACAGAGTTTTGAGGTTTGTAAAACAATATGCATGATTCCACGTTTGATTGCATTTCTGCTACCCACGCTTCCACACTAATAGCATCATTCTTGTGTTTTACAGCATCGGATCCCAAATTGAAACTATTTTTAATATTGTATAGGTCCTTTTTTGTCACTAAATGCATTCTCTGTAGTTTTGAGTTAAAGACAGAATCTCGAATTCCATCTAAAATACTGTTGAATGGTGTTTTAGATGCTATTTTTGCTGCTATCATTTGCCGTTCACTATCTGTAAGTGATAAATGTCCTATATCATCTTTATGGCCAATGTGGGTGCAACAAAATTTTACATTACAAATTCCAGTTTCATTTAGTACATTAAGTTTTATTCCAGCAGGACAATAAGAATCAATTCTGCAGCTGCCTTGAGTTTTTAAATGTCTCTGAGTATTTCCTTTAGAAATGTAATACCCAGATCTGTGACATATAAAATGGTGAGTCAGAACATTATTGTATGATTTGGCTCCCCATCTTTTTACAAATCTTGATGAAGTTTCTTTCTCAATTTTCGCTTTCCATTCATTAAATGCATCATAATTAGGAAAGCTGAGATCTATATTTTCAGTTTTGATATCATTACGGTTTCGAAATGTACATGCATTTCCTTTTTTTCAAATTTAAGCTTGCATAAAGGGCACTCTTTCTGAATTTCTAGTTGTTTATCATTATTGTTTTCATTATGAGTCTTTTTCATATGAAATTTCAAATTTTTTATATTATTATATTGGCATGGACAGACATTGCACTTAAAGCGCATGTTCTCTCTTAAATTGGGAGCCAACTCATTAAGCTTATCAGGATGTTTCTTCCGTACATGCCTTTTCAGTGATTCATAAGAATAAATACTATCACAAGCATCACAACAGAATATTTTTTTATCATGAAAAGAAGATGCAGCTTCTTCGTGAGCTGCAAACGAATTCACATCTTCCATAGTTAATTATGAATTTAAAATTATAATCTATAATTTCAAGAAAAAAATCAATGAACTATGCAGAGAAAATATCGCCAATAGCACGTGGACATAAATAAAAATTATCCGACTGTAATGAAAATGTAATATGCTTGGTTCACTATTACGTTAATAGATGGCGCCTTTAGCGCAGTTACTTTTGGCTGAAAAATAGCATCCTTCCTCTAGACACTAGTGTCAATTTATATATATTCACTTATTTATTTTTTGCTAGTATCAATATTATTTATTTTTATTTATTTATTTTTATTATTATTATTATTCTAACTTTCAAATCAACACTTGTCTTTTAATCCTGAGAACGGAAATTTACCCGCAAAAAATTATCCATACCGAGGATATGGAGCTCTGCTCTCTGGTGCCTCGTTAATGTACCATGTCCATGTCAATGTCAACTGAAATCGGTTGAACTTCATATGAAATTGTCATGCGATTTCTTTCATGTGTTGTTTTGTGAGTTTGCTGTCGCTGCTCGTGCTTCTTCAATTACGCCAAGTTTAAAAATTTCTCGTTCTTGCGAGCTCTTTTCCTTTGATTGGTGTATTTTTGATGATTTTGTATGTTTAACATCGTCTACCACTTTGTTTTAACAGCTTTTGTTTTATTAAACATTGACGTCTGTATTTCATGCAGATCGGAATAGATAATATCCGCTATTAAAACAGGCTAGCGAATTTAATCGTTGGTCAAGTTATGGCACCCAGCGCCGCTAGATAATACTTGCTCAGTCGGATTCTAGTTGGTTGAATATAGTGGTGGGAGCAGTCACATCACATGACTTATGTCAGTTGTACGCAAATTGTGGGTCACGAGAAATAGAGGAGTTCTCCCTGAGTTTTAAGAAAAATCTATATCATATTGAATTACACCTAATTCTGTTTTTGTACGATCGATTTTTACACGAATTCAAAAAAATATTTCATTGTCTTCTTACGCAAGTCCTTTTGATTTAACACGAGCGGTCCAATCCAATTTCTCAATTTTTCTTTGTCTAAATTCTAAGAAAACAAATATTTTATTTGTGGCGTATTATTTTTGACGGTAGTGTATCCAGTTCTGTTTTGATTACAGAATTCAGTCCTCAAAAACATCTCTTCTTTTATTCTATCAAAAATGCAGAAAACGAAGGAAAATGATCCTGTTCTAAATGCAGATTTAATAAAAGAAGGTCTGGAACTGGCCAAAATGTTGTGTAATCGTTTTGTCAAACATGACCGTAATGAGAAACGCACTGGGAAGTTTTAATGTGAACTGAAGTTCTTGCCTACGCCTAGGCCCCGCCTCCTGCCTGCTTTGGCTGGGTCGGGGCACCGCAAATTGTACAATGTACACACATCTACGCCAGCATAGCACGATGACATCCGAGGTTGAACTTCTCATGGATTTGGAATTGGAATCAGAGAATGAAGAACTAATATTAATATATTCTACAATTACGAGGAGGAAAAGTAAAAGAAATGCATATTTAGCTGTCAGAAATATCCATGCGGAGTTTAAACTGTCATGCATACATGTATCAATAATTTAAAATGTTTTAATACATACTTCTGTACAATTGTTTAATGTACAAAACAATTTAATGTTGACATAACTTAAAAAGTATTAAACCATAGAGTTATTCAAAGAATATGTGTCTTTGATATCTAGTATAAATCATTTTTATACAAGATAAACAAAGCAATTGAATAAAATCAAAATTCAAATTCGTAGATAGAGACATATACATGGCACTTTAACGAGGCACCAGAGAGCAGGACTCCATACACTCGGTATGGATAATTTTTTGTGGCTATATTTCCGTTCTCAGGATTAAAAGAAAAGTGTTGACTTGAAAGTTAGAATAATAATAAAAAATAATAAAAATAATAATAATTAAAATAATAAATAAATAAATAAAAATAAATAATACTATTACTAGTAAAAAATAAATAAGTAAAAATATATAAATTGACAACTATTTAATGTGTTAGGTTTAAGGAAAAATAAAATTACGGTAGCACTCTATTAAGCAAAAAACAGTAACGATAGTTTTCAGGTCGATCCATCAAAAAAAAACATATGTGAGAAAACTGTTCGATAATGACTATGAATACTTTAGAACAAGCACTTTATTTAGATACGAATTAGTTACGATACACGATACAATTTTGAAATGAAAGCGGAACTGTTTTACATTTTTGTTGATGTGGAGTTGAGAGGCAGTTCTTCTGCATGGGCAAACGAATTTACATTAATCAAGGAGTTTGCCTCAACATATCCTCCCACCTTGCAATTTGATGGAAACATAAAACAATAAAAATTGCAAAAAATAATCAGAGGTCCAGTCTAGTGAGTATTTTTATACGTCGTCCGGTTCTAGTTCGAATGTCTGGAGCAACAGAAGGTGCGGGAACTGGACCATCATCAGTTGGTTTGGTTGATCCCGAGGGAATCTCCACAACGGCTGGAATGTTGTCTTTTAACAGGTCAAAAAATTGGATTTCTGGACTTCTAATTTCTAGGGAATAAATTCGCTGGAAAGGTCTAATTTTTTCTCCTTCAGCTGTCTTTATTCTGGCAACTCTTGAATGCCCGTCTGCTCCAGGGAAAATTTCAACTATTAGACCCAGCGGTCAGTTCATACGTTTTCCCGGGGATTCCAAAATAACTACATCACCTACTTGCAAGGTATCTTCCCGACTCGTCCATGATGCACAAGCATGGCTAAATATTCGTCGCGGAATCTCATTCGTAAATCTCTTCGAAGTTTTTGAAGGTAACGCAATCTTTTATTTAAGCTGTTATGATCAATCTCATCTAAATCTGGGACTTCAGCACTTGGAATTCCCTGCATGAAATTTGAAGGTGTCAGCGGTTTCAATCCTTCCGAGTTGTCATCGATATACGTTAGAGGCCTGGAATTTATCGTAGCCTCTCAATCACACAGGATAGTTTCTAGCTCTTCATACTTAAGAATGGATCTGCCCAAAATTCTTCTCAGGAGCTCTTTCAACATGCGGATCATTCGCTCCCACCAACCGCCCCACCAAGCGGCAGTTGGGGGACTGAAATTCCATCTTATTTTCTTGATGGTAGAAAAACTCATAATACGCTTCCAATCCAGATCTTTAAGAGCGTTGTTCGTGCCCACAAAATTAGTGCCATTATCTGTGTAGATAATACTCACTCTTCCTCTTCGTGCAATAAATCTTCTTAAAGCCATTATAAAAGCTTAAGGTGGATAGAGAATTAACTAGTTCTAAATGAACAGCTCTATAAATGGCGCACGTAAAAAGGACCATCCATGCCTTTTCACCTGAAAGTAGGAATAAAGGGTCAGCTAAGTCAATTCCTGTTACTTCGAATAAGGCAGCATGTTTTATTCTGTTTCTCGGTAGAGGAGCTAAAGGAGGTTCCGTGCGTTTAGCTTTAAATCTTTTGTAAATGACACAACAAGAGCAGATTTTCTTCGCTTTTCTCCTAATACCTATTATCCAGTAATTTTCTCTCAGGTTAGATATCAGAGTTCCAAGGCCAGAGTGTTGTAATTGGCAGTGCTTCTAGTGAATTAGTCGGTGAATAATTGCGTTATCACCTGGCAACAATATGGGACATTTGAAGTCTTCATCGCCTAGGACTAATTTTGTTCTCACTCTAATGATCCCATGATTATCTTTAAATGTTTGCATTTCTTTAAGAACTTCAACTCCTTTGTCTTGAAAAGTTTCCCTCTGGATTAACCTCAATAATATTTTCTCGGCATTTAGAACCTCTTCATAAACTAGTTCTCCTTTCCTGGCATATTCATTTTTCCGACAATTGTTGATGAAACGCATTATCCATGCGATCATCCTAATAAGTTTTGAGTATTGAGAGAAGTAGAGTAAACAATCCGTAAAATTAGAGGTCTCTTGAGCTACAACGGTCATCACTAATTTCTTCTTCTCAGAATCCACAAGATCTTCATCGGCACTTGGGACTTCAGATACAGGCCATTTTACAGGATATTCTTTCAACCAGTTAGGTCCCTCCCACCATCGACTCTCGAGCAAAGTTTTAGCATTGCAGCCTCTGGAGGGTAGATCTGCAGGATTCATAGAGCCTGGTACATAGTGCCAATCATCTGGGTTTGTGTAACTTCTGATCTCGGCAACGCGATTTCCAACAAATGTCTTCCAGCAGTTTTTTCTTTTAATCCAAGTTAGCGCTACAGTTGAATCACTCCAGAAAAAAACTTTGCATCCTTGCAAATTAAGTGAGTCAACTACCTGGTTGTATAAGCGAGTTGCAATGAGAGTTCCAAGAAGTTCTAATCGTGGGATAGTAATATCTTTAGTAGGTGCTACTCTTGATTTGCTAGCAACTAACTGCACCGAAGTTTTTCCCTCATAACATGATCGTATGAAAATACAGGCTGCGTAGGATACTCTGCTAGCGTCGCTGAAACAATGTAGGCTGATTACACAATGCTTAAAGGGTCCAGTTACAAGTCTTCTGGATACCGTGCAATCTTTTAAAAAGTGCAGATGCTTGAACCAGTCTAGAAATTCTTTTCTCATATCCGGTGGAAGTACTTCATCCCAACCAAGTTTTTCTTTCCAACTTTTCTGTATTATTAATTTTGGGATTACAGTAGTAGGGCTAGTATAGCCAATAGGGTCAAAAATACTTTGAGCTAAGGATAACAAAGTTCTTTTGGTAACAGAGCTTTCTGAAAATGTGCTTGTACCCAAATTACACGAGAGTTCATCTATTTATACGTCCCAAGAAAGTCCCAGTAATGGAATATATCTTTCATTAGTTTCACATTCTATAACCCCATCCGGAGAAGTTGTCCAACCTCGTAGATCGAATTGGGCTGAAAGCGTCAATTGTTTGGCTTCAGAGATGAAGACTCTAGCCTCTTCCTTCGTTTCTAGACTTAGGACACAGTTATCAATATAAAAGGAGTTCTGGAGCAACTGAGCAGTTTTCTTCAACTCTTCAGTAGCATGTTCAAGATGATATGTTATTGTTGCTCCTAGTAAAAACGGGCTTGGTGAAGCACCAAAAACAATGCGGCAATGGCGTAAGGTTATGATTTCCTCTGTCTTCCGATCTTTCTACCATAAGAACTTGAAATAATCCCTATCATTTGGAGAAAGACTAATTTGCAAAAATGCTTTTCTGATGTCGTAAGTAATACCAATTGCATGCTTTCGAAACTGCATCACTAATTTGGGAATTAACTCTATTAAATTTGGGCCTTTTTCTAAACAATTGTTCAAAGAATTACCCTTTTCATCTCTAGCAGATGCATCGAACACGGGTCGTATTTTTGTAGTCGTGCTACTACTCTTGAAAACGGGTCGATGTGGTAAGTAATGCCCAATACCATCATCTTCCTTGACTAATTCTACGATGCCTAAATCTAGCCATTCTTTGATAATGTCATTGTACTCTTCTAAATGACCTGTGCGAACAAGTGTTTTTGTGGTCGATATGAGGCGTTTCTTAGCAAGTTCCTTATTATTAGTTAATTCAGGATGCCCTTCCTTCCACGGAAGACTAACTTCATATCTGTTATCTTCAATCCGCTTAGTAGTTCTATGAAAGAAATTTAAAGTATCAGCCTCTACGTCTTGTCTAGATTTAATTTCTGATGGATCTCTAATGCCAATCACATCCAAATCCCATAATTCTGTTAAATCCAAGTTGCATGAGCAACTAATATCATTTAAAGATCTAACAGAACATGTTTGTTTACCTTGGAGAGTCCATCCCAGTTTTGTATCAACTGCTACCAAATTATCGTCAATTGGAACTATTGTTCCGGTCAATAAAGAACCCAAGTAATCGGCCCCAATTAACAAGCCTATTTCCGGTGTGTTTTCTCCCACATCACTTAGTACTATATTTTTCTTCCTCAGAAGAGGGTACACATTAAGATTCGTAACATGGGGTATATTTCCACAAATTTTTGTTTCATCTAAAACGGAAATACGACATCGAAATTTTGAACATAAGTTTTGCAAAGTAATATCATAGGCATTATGTAACTTTTGTTCAGTTTCGCCACCCCCAAATAAACCATGACTCAAAGTTTCTTGATTTGATGTTTCTAGCCCTAATTTGTCTGCTATATCCTTTCTAATAAAAGATCTTTGAGAACCTGTATCAAACAATATCCGGATAATACCAGATTTTTCCTTACTTCTTAATTCTGGCAAGAACAGTCAAAAGAAGAGTTGGCGAATTTTTCCTAGATATCAACACCTCAGCATTTGGATTTTCATTCATTTCTTTCTTGGCATCTTTCGATTGGCGTGGTTTTGGACATACAACTGTATGATGTCGTTTATTACAAATGAAACACTTGACATAACTTTTGCATACCTTCGAATTATGCCCTATTTTTAAACAAGAAAAGCATGCCCCTTTTTTACGCAATATTTCTTTCTTTTCATCATATGGTATATCATTTGCTTTAAAACATTCTGTAGAGTTATGAGAAAGTTTATCACACCACAAACATAATTTATCAGATTTAGTGTATTTCTTTTCACTCGCTACAATACACGCTGCGGTGGGAATGTGATGTCGAGATTTCGGTGTATCAAATTCTTTGCTACATGCAAATCCGGAACGGGCCAGATTCAAACGCTCTTCGTTTCCACTTCAAATCTCAAAAATTCTAAAAGACTAGTTAAAAGATTAACTTCTTTCCCAGTTTCAGTTTTCACTGTTCGCGATCGCTCCCATGTTTTCATTATTTCCTGTGGCAAAGCAGACTCGACTAAGGGGTATAACATTGCTGCATATTTCTCAGAAGTTACTCCCAAAGTTTCTAATGCACGTAACTGAGTTTCCAATCGGTCATTTAGGATACGCAAAGTAAAGTTTTCTCCATTTTTAACTTGAGTTAAAACTAAATTCAGAAGTTCACGAACAAAGATTTCAATCAACAACTCATCACGTGCAAAACGCGACTTCAGTTGTTCTATGGCCTTAAAATAATTTGGCCCAGATGGTGGAAAACTTTCTACGAGGTCTCGGGCTGAAGAGACGATTTCAGTAGCCTGCAGTAAATATTGGAATTTATCATCAGAGTCTATGGTATCATCTTCATGAATTTTTTTAAATTGCCCCCAAAATCCAATCCAATTTTTTACATTTCCATCAAATCGTTTCAATTCTAATTTAGGAAGTCTAAAATTTCGCTTACCTTGAGACGTGACACTTACATTATCGTCTATATTAACTTCGTTTCGGAAGTTAGAAGATTCGTGACTTTCGATTTCGCGGTAATCCATTGATCACGATAAGATTCAGTTACATCTATATCTTTTGAAAATTGTTCTTCATCAAAATCTTCTGCGTTTAATAATAATTCTTTTATTTGTTCATCTAAATCAAAGAGACGATTCGCTTTATCCTCTAATACTCTACTTGCCGGTATCACGTCACTTCTAACTACCGGTTCAACAGTCAATTTCGATTCCAAAGTTTTTAAAGAGTTCGTAAATAATCGCCGGAGTTGTGCTCGTTCTCGCTTTAGGTTATCCATAGTCCTTGTCGCGGACGCCAGAAATGTGAGAAAACTGTTCGATAATGACTATGAATACTTTAGAACAAGCACTTTATTTAGATACGAATTAATTACGATACACGATACAATTTTGAAATGAAAGCGGAACTGTTTTACATTTTTGTTGATGTGGAGTTGAGAGGCAGTTCTTCTGAATGGGCAAACGAATTTACATTAATCAAGGAGTTTGCCTCAACAACATAGGTCAGTACCAGGAGCAACAGCAAGAGTAAATTAGAATTTAGAAGAGGTTGGAGGGAGAGCTAAGAAAGGGGTACGAGACCAGGGTGAATAATAAAAATGTCCTTAGGACGCCTAAAGTATTCCATCATCAGGACCATCAGGACAAATGGTGAAACTACGTTACATAGGCCACGCCTTCCAACGTAGGCTTGCATAGTGTAATGAAAGATGAAAGAGATAGGTGGATTTTGGATCCGGGGAGTGGCTTGAGAATAGGAAGTTTAAGTTGATAGAAAAAGCAAAGCTCCAGGAGAGCATTGCGGAATTAAGTGAGAATATACTTAATAATTTAAAAATTTAATAAATGAGAGCTCACTGCTTACCGAAGTAAGCAGTAAGATTACAAAATAGTAAAGTATTCCCTTGGGTCGTAGTCGGGGAGGTTAGCCATTGACAACTATTTAATGTGGTAGGTTTTATTAAAGAAAAAAAATTACGGTAGCAGACGATTAAGGGCAGTTGGAAGGCAAATTCGCGAAAAAAAATCGTTTTTAATATTTTTTAATATTTTGAATCCTTCATTTTTCCCCTTTCGACTTTTGTATTACTTTTGTTTCTACGACAACGAGAAGTTAAAAAATTTCAAGTAATTCAGTTTGTTTACATCCTGTTGCATTCGTTAACCACACCCATTTAAAGGGCTAAAAATGTAAACATCGACATCTATTGCAATCTGCAGCTAGCAGCAGAGTCTCAGAATTCTTTTCCCCATGAATTAGAACTGATAAGCTATTTTCCGGTTGTACTGTAACTGTGACTATCACTTTGTTTTGAAAATAAACGCAGCGTGGTTAGAGTTTGAAGTTTGTTGCATGTGCTTTTGTTGCTGTGCTTGATTAAACGTTGCAGAGGTTTATTTTGGATTATTTTTCTTAATTTTTCTTTTTTTACGATTTCTACATAATGCCAAGATCAAATACAAATGTACTTAAAAAGTGAAAGGGTAAATATTACCCGAGAGAAACGTTGAATGAGTCTTGTGATCAGGCTAGTGCTGCAGAATTTGAAAGCCAAAGTGATGTTACTACTTGTGCCAAAGAAAATAAATTTGGTGATTTGGATGAAAGTTATTAAGTTATTCACCATATTCAGAAAATAGAACCAAAAATATTATAATAGAGTTAAATATATTAACTTCTATTTTTGAAACATGTGTTAAGCAAAAATCAGTAAGGATAGTCTTGAGTTCAATCCATCAGGGGAAAAAAAAAAAAAAAAAAAAAAAAAAAAACAGGTCAGAACCAGAAGCAACGGCAAATGTAAATTAGAATTTAGAAGAGGTTGGAGAGAGAGTTAAGAAAGGGGAAGGAGACCAGGGTGAATAATCAAAGTGGCCTGAGGACGCCTATAGCATTCCCTTGGGTCGTAGTCGGGGAGGTTAGCTATTTCTTCGTTGTCTAACTTACTATTAACAGCTGAAGGTAAACAAATGTTAGTTTGTCAATCAACAGACACGGGACCGGGCTAATCTCGCGAACCGAGCATAGCAGGATATTGCGACTGGTAGCGATGGATGCGGGCGGACGAGACGCGTGCACTGGTGCTGCCCTCAACTTTCAAAACTTTAAACTTTTTTAATTATTAAATTAAAACCGCCGAACTCAAAAGAAGCTGATAGCAGAAACAGATGACATTCTGGGTGGGCCAGCTCCTTTCCGTTTCGCAAATTGCCGCTATTTTCATGCATGAAAAATTAAACTTTTTCGCCCACCAAACGACAATTTTTTTATTTCCTTGTGTTTTACAACTCTTCATCTTTAAGGATATACACATTTTTATATATTTAAAAATGTTTTTCATTGCAAACGAAGCTTTTTCCCCAAAGCAGTTTTCCGAATTTCACGAAATCGACTATTTTGATGAACAAATATTTCGGTTTTCTGCACCTATTAATGCTAATATGACGATTTATCGGCATTTGCTAGATGTTCAGCTTCCAAAATATACCAAATACATTCAATTAAAAAAAAAGTTTTCATTCTAAAAGAGCGTACTTGCAAAACTCACATTTAACTGAATGCCGAGTTCGTAGTTTTTCGACTTATCATTTTACTCACTAATAATTCCAGCAAGTTCGTGAAATTTGTTTCTAATTAATGAGCAACTGATAGGATTCTTCCACCATCAATTTTGAATCGTCAGAACTGTCTTTCTATTTTTTAAGCACTTTTTCCACCCGAGATTAATATTTACATTTGGCCTTACCGCAATATATCTCCCATCTTGCTCACCTGCCTGTGTGATGTCGTGGCGTAGTGCTATCGCGCTGACCTGGTAAACCCTACGTTGTATGTATATATATATATATATATATATATATATATATATATATATATATATATATATATATATATATATATATATATATATATATATATATATATATATATATATATATATATATATATATACAGTGGTGCCTCGACTTACGAGTTTAATTCGTTCCATGACGGAGCTCGTAACTCGAAATTCTCGTATCTCGAATCAATTTTCCCTATTGAAATGAATGGAAATGCCATTAATTCGTTCCGGGTTCCCCCAAAACACCGCAATTTTTTGTTAAATGTTTTTAAATAAGAAAAATGTGCTTCTAAATGACAAACATTGTATAAAAACGTAATACAATAGAATGTACTGCAATAAATTTGTTTTATTAAGTGTAATGTACTACAATTACCTTGGAGGTCAGACTTGAAGATGCTGATGGAAGAGAAGGAGAAAGGCTGAACTGAAAAATTAAATATTATTCATTGATTTTTTTTACCTTTTCGCCCCGCTTTCCTCACTTTCGCTTTTATTACCAGCTACTCTCTAAAAGTGAAAGAGTGAGACACGGAAGCTGGGCAATTGTTGCATCTTTCACTGTGGCTGTAATGTCCAGATTCTTCTTTCTGAGAATTCGAAGAACATTTCCTCAGAATCCGTAGAAGGGGGAGAGTTTGCGATCAAGGTTATTTCATCCCTTAGACCCCATAAGGAGTTCCAGTGTGGGGGAGGGAATTGAATCTATCCCTTTGCGAGAGAGGATGGGCGCTGTTCGGTTTCTGAGGGCGACTGCCTACGTTGAAAATGCCATTTTTTGACTATTTTGGCTAATTTCATTTTTTGGAAGCCAATTTCAACACCACTTCAAGAACATTGACAATGTTCATTATCCCAGAGCCGCTGTCCTAGAGGCTCATGATCTCATCACGATCGATGAGATCGACTTGACTTTGGATAACATGGCTAGGGGGAAGGCTCCGGGATACGATGGGCTCACGCTGTCGATTGTGGAGGAATTGCACCAAGTGGACGCCTGGCTACTGGGCAACCTGTATAATAAGTGCCTGAAAATGATGAAGTTCCCTAACACCTGGAAAAAAGCGAAGGTGGTTTATTTCCCCAAAGAGGGAAAAGATCCAACTATGCCGAACGCATACCGTCCTATCTGCCTCCTCCCAGTTATGGGGAAGGTGCTGGACAAGTTGATCACAAACAGACTTGTGGAGTTCCTAGAGTTGAACGGGGTACTCTCGAAAGAGCAGTATGGCTTCCGGAGAAATAGGAGCACTAACGATGCCCTAAAAAGGGTACTTGGGATCATTGGCGAAAACAAGCGGAACAAGCTGTTTACTTGTATGATCACGCTCGACATACAAAACGCCTTTAACTCTATCAACCCGATACGTGTGATAGAGGCCATAATGAGCTTAAATATGGAAATGAATCTCAAGTACCTAATTGTCGATTATCTCCGAGACCGCAGCATAAAGCTGGGTCAAGGGGAGTGGAAGTATAACGTGGGAGTGCCCCAAGGTTCCTCCTTGGGACCCATTCTCTGGCTTTTAGTGATCAACGACCTCCTCAAGGCAAAAGAGGACAACGAGGATTTCCACATTCAAGCATTCGCTGATGACTTGGTCATCCTCATCAGTAGTAAGGCCGTGTACAGGTTCACAGATCTGGCCAGCAGAGCGCTGGCCAGGTGCGAAAGTTGGGCAAACCACAATGAACTGAAGTTCAATATTGGCAAGTGCAACTTCACGGTTGTGGGACCGAGCACAAGAAATCTAAGGAGACCAACCTTAAAGCTGTGTGGCCAAAGTATCAAGTATGAGAAGGAGGTGAAGTATTTGGGGGTTATCATTGATAACCAACTCAACTTCAACGCCCACCTTGAGAACGCCAAGGAAAGGGCTCTGGCTGTCATGCACAAGCTCCTGAGATACTCCAGGAAGACTTGGGGCATTAAACCACTCGTCGCAAAGGAGATCTACCAGCTAGTCGCTGAAAAGGTCTTGCTTTATGGAGTGCCGTCGTGGTACAACACCACAAGGAGACTCAATGACAAGCTTTTGCAGATCCAAAGACCGTTTCTGCTGCTCTTGACAAAGTGCTACAAAACAGTAGCTACGGACACACTCGCCGTCCTGGCGGGGTGTTTGCCTCTGGACATTAGAGCCAAAATGGAGAGGACTATTCACCTGATCCATAATGAGAACGGAGCGTATGACCTTAATGGTCTTAAGCTCGACGGGGAAAGCTGCGAAGTGAGAAACTTCGATATCCATTCCATCAAGGATATCAGCAGCATTGACTGGTCGACCAATCTAGAGCCAGGGTGCAGTACACAGTACTACACAGACGGCTCAAAGATGGAAGGCAAAGTCGGGTCAGGAGTTGTCAAGTATGACAACAACGTAAGGCTCTATGACCTAATGGAGAGGAACTCAGATCACAGCTCCTCTTATCAGGCTGAGTTAAGAGCGATAGAGATGGTAATAGAGGATGCAATAAGGTCGCGAACCGACGAGTTCGATGTCTTCACGGACTCCATGAGCGCACTACAGGCGCTCAGAGCAAAGAGCTTTAAATGTCGGCTGGTGGAAAACCTAAAAAGGAGTATCATTATAAACGGCTTATATATTACTTGGCACTGGGTGAAAGCCCATGCCGGTAATAGCAACAACGAAGAGGTGGATGAGATCGCCAAAAGAGCGACTCAGCTTCCCACCATCAATAATGACTATAAGCTGACTAAGAACCAGCTTAAAGGCATTCTTATGAAAGATGCCTTAAAATCTTGGCAATAAAGGTGGAATGAGTCCACCAAAGGCAGGCGGACGCAGGAGATATTCCAGAAAGTCAGCTTGGAAAGAGTCCAATGTGACTTCCTGAGGAACCAGGCGATCACTGGGCACGGCAGCTTTGGCCAGTATCAGGCCAAATTCTTCGGGAAGTCGGACAGATGCAGTTGTGGCGAGATCCAGACAGTCGAGCACTGTCTATTCGATTGCAGAAACTTTGCTGACTTGCGTGCCGACCTGCCAGGGAATGCAAGTCAATGGACAAAGTACAAGTTATATAACGATTACTACTTTGGCAAAGTAGTAAACAAAATCGTTAAAAGGCTTATGGACGAACACGTCCAATTGCCATAGAACTATTTTCGATGTATGTTTTTGTTGTTTGCTGTATGTATTTATTAATAAAGTCTGTGTTGTGATGTAGCGAAAAAGTCGTTCTGCAGGCGGTTGGCCAGGTGGAGTGACTCGGTAAAGTTGCATATGTGCTGAGTGTCGGAGCTTGGGATGTGCTCCCTCGCGGCGGCCAGTCTTCATAAACTCTGAGTTGGATGCCTTCAAGGTGGGACGACGCTAAGCTTACGCTTTTGGAAGACTCTTGTAATTCAATCTTTTCTCTTTTCAAAACCGTTTTGATTTTTATTCTTCGTCAATTAGGAGCAGAGTTATAGCTATTTTAATAAACATCGTCTAATACAAAATTGAAGTGATAAACAAGTTTAAATGCGTCCATTTTTTGACCATTTTGGTCAATTTTATTTTTTGCAAGAATCTTGTAAATCAATCTTTTCTCTTTTCAAAACCGCTTAGATTTTCATTCTACAGAAATTAGATACAGAGTTATAGCTATTTTAATAAACATCGTCTAGTACAAAATTGAAGTGACAAACAACTGTAAAGGCGTTTTTCTCAGAATTATGTTTTTTAGCACAAATCTCTACCGTTATCATGATATTTCACACAATAGTGCATATAATTTGATAAATTTTCAAGAAATGTTTTAGATGCTATTGTTAATGAAATAACGTACAATAATTGATGTATAATAAATAGTTTTTTGTTTGGAGCTGTTTTTATAAGGAAAGGAATGACGAATTGGGGAAAATTTTCATATTGGAACATAAAATTGTCTGTATTTTTTTGCATTTTAAAATTTCTCTTAGATTGCAGGTCATTTTGAAGATAACTGTTAAATGTATCAGGTGTAAGAAGGAAATTAAAATAGTAGCATTAGAATTTCGTTCAGAGTGATAGGCTGTTTAGCTAAATTTCTTTAAAAATTACTTCAAATTGACCAATTTAAAAAAAAGTATGGTGGTATTTACAGGAAAGTTTTTTAAAAAATTTTTATTTTTAAATGCTGTTTTACCATAAGAGACCAAAAAATACTTAAAAAAACAATTTAAAAAAAAATTGGCTCCGAACGTAGGCAGTCACTTTAAGTTTGGACAGAGCAAGCCGGGTGGCAATTGTTCAGTGTTAAAATCTCGGTTTAAGACTGGATAGTAGTCGCAGAATAATATGTATATAATTGTATAATTACTGTATAATTATTGTAAATAAAGGTTGTAAATATTATATGCTTCATGTATTCTCATTTGATGAGCACGTAACATGGCATCCGCTGCTCACAGTAGCGGTGGGATATCTGAGGCATGCTCGTAACGCGAATTTTAGATCGTAACTCGAAGCAAAAAATCTACCGAGAGAATGCTCGTATCTCGAAAAACTCGTAAGTCGAGTTATACAGTGGTGGCAAAAAGTCCTGAACGCACTAATTTTTTTGCCTAATTTTTGTGTTCGACTTAGTACGATAATTTCATAACGAAGAATTATCTTAACTTTTGATATTGATTCTAATGTATTTTTTCATGCTGATTTCAAATCTGTTACTAGTTTTTTAATGTCGTAAGTATTTTTTGTAGTACAGCAGCCTGAGCACATGAATGTGTAGTATGTACAGAGTAACACAATATAGAATAACATAATATACGTAGTAGAATAACACAAAAGTTTACAAATACGGTATATTTAATATGCATTTTGAAAATTTGCTTGTTACATGTTTGAACATCAATATTTTATGGGCCAGCCGTTTGTTTTAATTGCGGCTCTACATCTTTTTAGCATGGAATGCAACAATTTCAGAAGAAGTTCTTTCGTGACAACATGGTTGAAGGAAAAGAATAAAGCTCCAATGAACTCACGTTTGTTTGAAAGTTTTTTCTTGAAATATCATAACCAATTTCATGCCATAGGTTCTCTATCAGATTAAGATCTGGAGACTGTCCTGGGCAGTTAATCCTATATCCAATATTGTCTTCGAACCCTTTCTACACTACCTTTGCATGGTGACATGGAGTATTATCGTCCTGAAAAATCCATGTCTGATCCCCAAAAAGATCTCCCGCTGTTGGTAGCAATTTATTTTGAAGTATTTCAATTTAATCCTTGGTTCTCACTGTTCCGCTCACGACGTGAAGTCTTCCAACACCACATGCAGCCCCATATCAACACTTTCGTCGGGGGATTTACTGTGGGCTTCAGACACTCCGGGCTGAATTCCTAATGAGTGCGTCGTCTTATATAGACACTACTTTGGTTACCAGAAATACAATACTGACTTTCATAATTAAATATTACCTTTTCCCAGAATTTAAGAATTCATAATGAGTGGTCCCTTGCCCACACCAATCTCCTCTTGCGTTGAAAGTTTGTCAGTAATGGTTTTGGGTGAGCTTTGCAGCCTTGTAATCCAATTTCTAGCAGTCTTCCTCTCACAGTTCTTGGGCTCATATTCTATGTCAAAGTCCGTTGTTTAAAAATTTGCGGTGAATTAAGCGTCCTGTCTGAGAGAAAAATCCTGTGCTTCACGTAAAGTTGTTTTTCCCGGTCGTCCATATCGATCCCTGTCCGCAATAGAATGTGTTTCACAATATCTTTTCAATGTTCTCACGACAGTAGAAAGACCACATGGTACTTTAGCAGCAATTTGGCTCATAGAATAACCTTCTTCCTTCAAAAGTATGTTTTTTTATACCTTTTAGTATCAGGCAGAAATGAAAATTTACCCATAATTCCAATATTTCCCAAACACGCACTTCAAATTGCAACACACAACTGTTTTCAATACACTAAAACATGCTGCACATTCTGCTTTCAACCATTCATAATTGCTGCTATCTGATTGGTTGGAATAACGGGGCATTTCATTCTTTGAAAAAACAGTCACTCATTATTACAGTGACCCTGTGATTGTCTTATCACGGTTTTTTTTAAATATCGATAAAACTATTTACTTTTCATAAATTATACAAACAGATTTGAAATCAGCATGAAAAAATACATTAGAATCAATAACAATAGTTAATAAAGTACAATAATTTCATAGCGAAAAATTAAGTCAAACACAAAAATTAGGTAAAAAAAGGAGTGTGTTCAGGACTTTTTGCCACCACTGTATATATATATATTATATGCTCTAGTTGGTTCAATTTTATTTTTTCTGCCATCATTTACAGGACAATCTTTTACAGGAGCTTTCAGACAACTGATAAGACGCTTTGCGGTGAGCGAAAATTAATGTCTAGGGGGAGCGATGCACGATGGAGGCACGGTGGTATCATATTTCGCCCAGCCGCTCTTGCTGATCGTAGCCAGCCCCCCCCCCCCCCTCAAATTCCATGGCAATCAATGTAAACATATACGTGAGCGGTATCGCTGTGTCGCTCTGACGCACCGCTTGTATCGTAGTCGAGGCCTTAGAGATGCCAAAAACGAATATTTTTCCAGTAACAGGTACAACCAATCTAGTTTAAAAAAAAACCTTATTAAAAATACCTGTTACTCTAACCTCGTCTTCCAGTCTCATTCATTTCATCCGTGATTCCGTCACCCCCTCTCCCCCCCATACTCATTTACCGAGTATGTCTATAACCCCGTACGTGTTACCTGTTCGCCTAGTACGTATTATCTAGTACCTGTTACCGCTTCGCCTAGTACGTACTTCGATTAGTCTGCTACGTAGTACGTAGTAGTGTAAATTATAAACGAGTATGGAAATACTCGTTTAGGTAAGGGAATATTTTCTGGTAACAGGTAGGGAAGATGATGGTACAAGTAAAAAATACTCGTATACTTATTTTGTCCCTGCCTGGTGGCCCTTCGCAGTACTAGATATGTACGTATGTAATAGGTGTGTGAATGTGCACTGTGGTAGGTATGGAAGTGGGGTGTGAAGTTCGAGGGGTGAGGGCCTGATATGAGGACTGTGAGGAGTAATCTATCGTTCGACACGTACGCCGTACCTGTTACTTTTAAAAATCGGTAACAGGTCCAAAGTTCAGTTAGCACATACCTATTACAAACTAACAGGTCTAGTATTTCCGAACCATCCCTATGCATCGTATAACACTCTGCACAATGTTGCCAACCTCTACGAAGTCCCCCCCACCGCCATCTCGAAATCCCCCTGCTCCCCCTAACACCAACTTGAGAACCCTAGACCTTCCTAAAAAAAATTCTGGCTCCAAATTGGCATCCTGTTTGAGAGATAAATTGAAATAAATAGAAAATACACACTTACATAATGAAATGGAGGTTTTTTTACATTTGACATATGTATGGTACTTATAATCTAATAAAAAAATGCGTCTCGATTGTACATTACTGTCGATTTTTCTAATTTCATTTAATGAACTTTAAATCTACGCGCCCACCCCCAAAGCCCCCCAAAAGATGTCCCCCATAGAGAATTCCCCTAAAAAAAGGTAACGTCTAAAAAATGAGCCAAAAAATATGTACCCTCTAGAAAATGCCTCTAAAAATATGTTCCCCCCACAAAATGCCCCTAAATAAATATGGCCCCTAAAAACACCCCTTTTCATCTAACTTCCCCCAAATTGGCAACACTGAATCTGCATCTAATCCCTGTGTTTGGAATCTATGACAATGAGTAGTATATAACCCCCTTCATAAATGACGGAATTTTGATCAGCGTTTCCTTCTCATAAGAGTTCATACGAACAAACGGAAAAAAAAAAGCATGAAGATTCTATACTTGAATGTAATGAAGAAAGATTTTAAACGTATACGACGATGAATACAGGTACATAATGCTATACAGGTTCTAGAAAAATATAATTTATCTTTAACATTCGTTAAGTAAAAGTGTAAAATTCTGCATCAAAATTCTGCAGTGTGAAATTGTACATCAATGTTTCATTTATTACGCGAGATAATTTAAAAATGACAGTCACGGAGGGCGTGGTCCAGGCAATACTGTTCCTCCCATATATCCAGGGGTGGGCATTGTTTCATAGCATCATAAACGAGGTTTTGAAATATTCTTTTCAGGTTCACTTACTTGAAAACATGACTTAAACCTGAATAAAATTTTATGTGATTAATTACATATTATTATGTGGGTTTTAGAAGAATTTGTGTTTTTATGAAAATTTTAGTCACTGTGTCTTAAGTTTAGAAAAACAGAATTGATTTTACAGAAAATTTGTACCGGGATATTAATGAAGATGAGAAAAAAGAACCAGATTTATTTGAAAATATAGTTAACAGCTGAATTTATTTGATTAACATAGATTCGTCAGGATCGTTTCATTTATTACGCGAGTTAATTTAGAAATGACAGCACTGGAGGAGTGGCCAAGGCAATACTGTTCCTCCCATACATCCAAGGGTGGGCATTGTTTCAAGACATCATAAACGAGGGTTTAAAATTTTCTTTTCAGGTTCACGTACTTGAAAACATATCTTATACTATACCTGAATGAAAAATTTATGTGTTTAATTACATATTATTGTTTGTGCTTTGGAAGAATTTGTGTTTTTATGAAAATTTTAGTCACTGTGTCTTAAATTTAGAAAAACAGAATTGTTTTTATAGACAATTGATACCGGGATATTAATGAAGATGAGAAAAAAAGGACCAGATTTATTTTGAAAATATAGTTAACAGCTGAAGTCATTTGATTAACATAGATTCGTCAGGATCGTTTCATTTATTACGCGAGTTAATTTAGAAATGACAGTACCGGAGGAGTGGCCAAGGCAATACTGTTCCTCCCATACATCCAAGGGTGGGCATTGTTTCAAGGCATCATAAACGAGGGTTTAAAATTTTCTTTTCGGGTTCACGTACTTGAAAACATGGCTTAAACCTGAATAAAAAATTTATATGTTTAATTACGTATTACTATTTGTGTTTTAGAAGCGAAATCAAATTAGACTTCAAATAGTTTTGTGGTTTAAATGCCGTGTTGCTGTACAGGAGTTATGACAAAGAGAGAAGTCCTGGATCGGTATTCAGTATGGATTAAACAAGGGCGAGTTTTCCCAGTTGGCAAAAGCAGCAGACCAGTGATCTGTACTTCCCTGGTTCAATGCTCATCGCTGAAAATCCACCGCCGTGTTCACTAATGGTCGCCGGTGCACGTAAAGTCGGTCGTGGCTGCAATGTCCTCGAAGTTCTCAAATTTGCCTCTGGATGTGCGGGGTCAAGTGTTCCGGTCCCCTCACTTGACTCGGCTCAAAATTACGGGACTGGTCATTTAGCCAAGTCAGCCCCTTGTGGTGCTAACTCAAAACAAGAGCCGCCCAATAGTCTATTAGGACCTGGTGAATGGAACCTCCAACCAGGGGGGAATTAGCAACAACAACACAACATGAATTAAATAAATAATGTATTTTTGTGTAAATTCCTAATGGTGCTGAGTGGGAGGTGAGATGGTGTAGAGGATATAAATCCCAGAACTTTGGCTGTAGTTTTAAATTAAACATATATCGTGTCTCTCCATCTCCGTATGCTTTCTACTGAACAACTTTCTCTGATACCAATTCTCGAAATATACTGATTTAGTGTAATATTGCTGAAAGTATGTTAACTGAAACTCACATAAAAACTCTTCGGGTAGTGAGTACAGAGTTTGAAAACATATCAATATGTAGAGAGGGATATTATACTATATCTCCTTATTCCTTTGAAAAGAAATGAATGAACGGACTACTCATCCTTAACAAAGGAAGAAAGAGAAACAAGTAACAGAGCAATTTTGGGGCGAAGTTCAACAGATAATAATATAAACGAGTAATATAGCAATGCCTTGGTGACGTTTAACAGAGGAATAGAGAAAAACAAGTAATACGTCAGTGCCTAGGCCACGTTTAACAAAGGAAGAAAGAGAAACGAGTAATACGTCAGTGCCTTGGCCACGTTTAACAAAGGAAGAAAGAGAAACGAGTAATACGTTAGTGCCTTGGCCACGTTTAACAAAGGAGGAAAGAGAAATAAGTAACAGAGCAATTCCCTGGCGACGTTCAACAGATAAAAATATAAACGAGTAATATAGCAATGCCTTGGCGACGTTTAACAGAGTGTCGTGGGTGACCTAAAAGAATTTTCATTAAATGGAAGGAATCCACGTGAAAATTCGAGAAACGCCTAGCGGTCAAGGGGACAAGGTGAATATATCGTGGGAAAAGAAGTTCTGATACTTGGAATACTGGAAACCGCAAGGGAAAGGACAAGGAGAAAATTGAAAGAGGAAATACAACGTGGACCGAAGCAATAAGAAGAGTGGCAATGATGTCTAAGACTAGCAAAAACAGGAAACATATGGAAAAACGGTGTGCAGCGGGGAGAGAATTTGTAAATTGACAGATGAAAAAAAAGGTAAATGCAAAGTATGGAGGTAATTTGTGGTAATTGGAAAAACGGAAAGAGCAATATTTAAAAACGATGTGGCGAAGCTTGAGAACTGAGGAGGCACACAGATGTAAAATTACAGGCGGCACACACAAAGACCAAGAATGAAGTGAAATAAAAATAATAGATATGAAGACCAATTGAAGAAGAGGGGTCTGAAAGAAAATTAACCAATGAAAAAAAGAAAGGAGGGACTAAGAAGATTTGTAGGAAATAGAAGAGATGATATAGTATAGAGTATTAAAATTTTGATATACATATATGTTCAGAAACTGTAGGAATGAGCTGCTAATATGCATGAACAATATACTCTGATGCTAGGAGAAGTTAGTCCATGGGATATTTATAGTGAAGCTTTGAGCCTTGGAGGTTGACGATAGCTGAGTCCCGCAACGTGTATTTCCGATGACAGGAACGACGGGAGCCGTCGAGGAAGTGAAAAGAAGCTCGATTACGGAGAAGACCCGATGACAATGGTGATGTAAAACTCCATAGGGAAACATGAAATACCAGCCCGCCTAAATTCATGAGAATTAACGACAATGATTGAACCCGAGTCCCCGATGCAGCCTACTGCCACGGATGATGATAAGCGCCGTATAGAGAAATGAATGCACATGCTGAGGCTACCGCCATTGAGATATGATCAGTAATTTACCGGATTCACAGAATATCACATGAACTTTTCCGACTTTCCAGAGTGTGTCCGTGCAATCGCTACAACCCTGCTCCGCTGCCCTGCAATCTAGAGGTACTGTGCGTTTTCTCAAATACCAGTTATATACATTATTGCTTCATCATAATAAAATAATTGCTTTCGATGACGCTATATATTCATAAGATAATATTCAATATAATAAAATGTATTATTATATAATATTTGATATGTTATGTTCAATAAATCTGTTTATTAATTTCAATTGGATTCACTATTAATGTTCAGATACTGAGGACGATTAAATATTAATAATTATTAATATATTAGGTCACCGCTATACTATCACAGCCGAAAAAAACTATTATACAGAGGAGGGGAGAAAAACAAATAATACGTCAATGCCTTGACTTGGTTTAACAAAGGTAGAAGGAGAAACAAGTAACAGAGAAATTCCCTGTCGACGTTCAACAGATAAAAGTAAAAAGGAGTAATATAGCAATGCCTTGACGAAGTTAAACAGAGGAAGAGAGAAAAACAAGTAATACGTCAATGCCTTGGACACGTTTAACAAAGGAAGAAAGAGAAACGAGTAACAAAGTAATTCCCTGTCGACGTTCAACAGATAAAAGTAAAAAGGAGTAATATAGCAATGCCTTGACGAAGTTAAACAGAGGAAGAGAGAAAAACAAGTAATACGTCAATGCCTTGGACACGTTTAACAAAGGAAGAAAGAGAAACGAGTAACAAAGTAATTCCCTGTCGACGTTCAACAGATAACAGTAAAAAGGAGTAATATAGCAATGCCTTGACGAAGTTAAACAGAAGAAGAGAGAAAAACAAGTAATACTTCAATGCCTTGCACACGTTTAACAAAGGAAGAAAGAGAAACGAGTAACAAAGTAATTCCCTGTCGACGTTCAACATATAAGAATATAAACAAGTTATATAGCAATGCCTTGGCGACGTTTAACAGAGGAAGAAAGAAAAACAAGTAATACAGCAATGCCTTGAAGACGGTATCAGAGGAAAAAAGAAACCAAGTGATATAGCAATGACTTAAAGACTTTTAGCGGACAACTCTTTCATCGTCCCGTTAGAAGAATCTTCACAGTCACGGCCTCATGTCAAAAAACAATACGTGTTGTCAAAGAAGCATTGTTCTCATCATGTAATATCAATCACATTATTTCAGAATAGCCAATGAAATGTGATATTTCATAAATCAATTTTCATGTTGTATATTACGAAAGTCTAATTTTTGACCTTATGCTTTTGTTTATTATTATGTATGAAATTTCATTTTTGTAAATCATTTGTTGTACGTAGCCTGTATAATGTATGAAATTTCATTCATTTTTAATGAATATGAAAGAAGTTTTTCTTAAAAAACCGCAAACTTTCTAATCCCGTCTGCAGCTGCTTTCCCTCGTTTGCGGTTCTTCCATCCGTGGGTCTCTAGTCGGCCGTCCCTTTGTTGAATGCCGCACTTTTCTTTGCTAACCATCTTGTGCTAATCATTTTAAACGATGTGTCCATTTGACTTAGTATTGCTCATTTCCAAAGGTTGACTCAAACCTCGCCACCTGGGTGTGGTGCTCTGAGTTTATTGATGATCCTGTAGATCAAACTTAACTCAGCCCCACTATATATATATATATATATATATATATATATATATATATATATATATATATATATATATATATATATATATATATATATATATATATATATATATATATATATATATATATATATATATATATATATATATATATATATATATATATATATATATATATATATATATATATATATATATATATATCTGTCCCAATTAAGAATGTCGGGCGCGAGTCTGACAGCAACTTTAGAACGACAACAGTATTTTAAGCTGTACATTTTTAAGGTATTTTTTTATGATATTTTATAATGTAGAAATATTTTACGCTGTGGTTTTTTAAAGGATATTTTTATCTCAGGCTCAGCTTAAATATACGACCAGTTACTCGCCACGGTGATTTTACGGCAATCCTTGTTGCGTGGCTGAGAGCTGCCCATGAAGAGATGTGTCACGAAGGTTGCTGAAAAAACAAGCGAACCGGTCCGGTATGTCACAAAAGTCAATACACAGATTTTCTCTCCTGTATTTTTAACAGTTCGAGTGTAGTAGGATTAATTGAGCATGTTAGCTGACTGAGTATTGTTACGAATTTTGCCAGTGTATGGTAACCTCGCCAAATATGACAGTTATCGCCAAATTGGCGATGGATTTGGAGACTTAATTTGGTCGCAAATTTGGCGATATGGCGCCAAATGGTCGCCATCCTTCTAAGCCTTTCTGGAACCTTCTAGGCCTTTCTGGACTATTCCACTGATTTCTAGCTGGCGGCCGATAGGGGGGGCGCTTTGGAAGTCTATAAATATACCTGAGATTGACATTGAAAGTGAGTCAGTGTTCTGCTGCGTATTGAATGTTTGAAAGTGCGTTGGGCGTATATTGAATTGAAGACTCTTATCCTGACTTGTGTTTTTAGAGTTTTCTGTTGTAAAGAAGACATTGTTACGTGTTTTCTGTTAGTATTTGTGTATGCGCCTGAAGAATTTACAGGATAATAAATTTTATTTTCTGTGCACTTTCTGAAGAGATTTTTATTCAACCCCGTCGAACCTAGAAAACGGAACAGTATAGTGTTTTTCTGATCTGATTTTCATTAGTTAGTAAATTTTAACTAGCAAAAAATATTTTTACATAATATATTTATTCATACGCATAACAAAATACAGGGTGGTTCAAAAAGAATCATCCGATTTAAAAAAAATCATAACTATTCATCTTTTAATCCGTTTTGATCGAATAATGTATAGGCAGAAAGAGGGAAACCTCGAGTTTCACACAGTTGCCGACAAGTAGAGCTAACGCTCTTAATTCACCCGTCACTTAAGTGTTTGTAAAGACGGCGACTGCACAACAGAAATCATTTTGTGTTCTACGCTTTGCAAAGTGTGAGTCCAGCGTGATTTTCGTCGACAAAAACCGTGGTAGATTTAAGATCCTACCTCTCAGAGCTTTAGGCGATGGTATAAACAATTCCGAGACACGGGTTGTTTGTGTACTCATAACAAACGTGGAAGCAGTGTATGCAGACATGCTCACAAATGTTTGGGACGAATTTACCTACCATATAGACATATGTAGTGCATCCAAAGATTCAGCACCTTTAATTTGGTTTTTAAAAAAACTTAATGATTAGCTATGTAATATGAAATTAATTTTAAGTTTCTACGATCATTATTTTTCATAATATACTCGTTCCAAATCGGGTGATTCTTTTTGAAGCACCCTATATAATAATGTATAATACGTTTATATTCAATTGAAATAATTTGAATGAGATTGTTAATTGGAAATTACCTTTACTTTCTTTGTAGTGATTAAGTTAGACTGAATAAATAGGCTGTCTTTTTGCAGTAAAGTTTCTAAGTATCAGGCTGCTTTAGTCTGTCTGGCCAAGTCGGAAAGCAAAATCGGCGGTAAGCACGCTTTCGGCTCGAACGGACAAAAATCCGCAAACGTTTCCAAAACGTGTCTGAGGCCATAAACTATATAACAACATTTATTTGCTCCTTTTTTCTCCTCTTTTGTGAAGAACGACGTATTTTAATAATAAAGTGCCTTTTTATGATTTAAAAAAAATCACTATCGAATAATTTTGAAGTAAATTGTAGTTATTAAATCTCTTAATAATGTTATTTTATTTAAACGGTATTTTTTTTTTTTTAAGCGCAGGCACTTGTCATCAAACATTCGTCTATAGTACGTCGCAGTTCACCGTCCATTTTACTATGCGAGCACCATATAGGCGGACAGCATTATCCCCTTTGAAGGGACGACACGAACGGAGGCATTTTTTGTGGCTCGACGCTGGGATTCGATCCGAGCACCCTCAGCACAGAAAACCAGCGCGCTATACCGCAGGGCCGCCACAAGCCCTTAAAGGGTAATCTGTCTATTTTATTTTAAGGCGTCAATGGACCTTCAGATTGACAAAAATATGTCCCCAAAACGATTTTTTTTCTTTCAGAAAATGAATCTGCAACTGATCAGATTTAAATTAAAAAGAAAAGTATGTTGATCCGATCATTGTTAACCGAGTTATAAGTATTTTTTCAAATGTGAACAATGGAAATGTTACGTTAAATTAAAACTTTAAATGCAATTTTCTCAAAACAAGTTTTCATGTCGTTTCGGTAAGTTCAAAATGTTGCATGCGTCATAATTTTTCACGAATTTTTTTAAAATTTCATAAAATGATTATTTATATATATTAGAAGAAAACTTACTAATAAATTCATTATACTACACTGGTGAAATAAATTAAGAGAATTTGCATATTTTATCGAATTTCATGAAAAGAACTGAACTGAATTTAAAACCACTTCTAGACAAAAATGCAAATCTTGTACGCCAAATACGTAAGCGTACACGTGTGTGTAGACGGAGGCAGTATAGAAACAGGCTTTATAAGCGCACGTAAGTTAAGACGCATTTCGTTCGCTAGCACACCTCGTCGAATTTCTTGGTGTTATTTTGCAGCAATCGGTTAATTTCAAATTGTAACAGTAAAAATGAGTAACCACCAACGTTTAGATGATGGAATGAGGTGGCGAATTGTGGGGAGGCTAGAAGCAGGCCAATCTCAAGTCCAAATTTGTAGAGAATTTAATTTAGCGCCCATCGTCGTGTGTAACTTATGGAAACAGTTCCAGGATACCGGATCCATCGAGAGAAAGCCTGGGCAAGGTCGTCCAAGAGCCAGAGAAGATCGCCATTTGTCGATTATAGCGAGGCGAAACAGGAGTGCTACAGCTTCTCAGCTCCCTCGTGACTTGTATGCAGCCACAGGAACCCGTGTATCAAGGGTGACTGTTTCAAAAAGACTTCATGAGAATTTCGTAATAATTGAATAGTTAAGGAAATGAAATTACAGAAAAGAATTGTGAAGGAAATCTCTTATGGAAAAAAATGTGAGAAATTCTACTGATTAACCAAAACACACACACTTTATAATATAAGAATATTTTTGTTGCTGATAAGTATGAATAATACATCATATATAACAGCCTTTAAAAAGAAAAGCAACATTTTCTATCAATAATCACAAAAAATTATAATCAGGACTAATAAAATAGGAAGTCAATTCACTATTTAATCACACAATACATTAAATTATCCTCCTTTGGGAAAAAAAAAATTTCAAAACACATCAGATTACACCATCAAGCTCTGTAGCTTCATGGATTACACTTTTTAAAAGAGGTATATAGCTTTTTATACTGCTTCATGCTATATAGTTATCTATCACTATTTATCGACAGTTTTCATTTTTTATAAATTTTGCTCTTTCGTAAGTTGAACACTGAATACCACTTTTTTTGAATAGTTATAATGTATTTATAATTCTACATTGTTGATCAGTAGTTATCACACATCAAATCCACAATCGTCTAGAAACCCGTGTCCGATGTCGGCGTGGGATATGTTAATAACACGAAGCTGCAGAAGAAGCGTAAGCCTCAATGGGGAATTCCTCGAAAAGTGGACCGACTACGATCGCTCACCGGCAGATGGCGCGACATGATCTACTGGTTCGCAGTTTTCATTGAGTTATATGGACACGTGTGTTAGAAAATTGTTTTACAAATTTTTAAATTTATTCTGTGCACAGATATGCGAACATGTTTTTCACCTGGTTGTTCCAGTGGCCAGATTTCATTATAAATTATGTTGTTAGGAGGATCAGTAAATTTTCTAAATGTGACCAATGTATTGAAAACTTACCATTATAAACAGCAATACTGATCAAAATAAATAAATTTTTTTTAAAGTAAAGGTTCTTTATTATACCCCTCAGAATTGTTTTTAAAAGTAATAAATATTCTAAAAATTGCAATAGTAAAAACTCTAAATTTTAATAGACTAAATAATGAATTAATTTTTTAAGTGATAAAAGAAATTAATACTGGTCCTCTTATTCCAGAAATAGGTTGCAATGAGCAACATAACACTAATTTAATTCAAAATGTTGTCAACTTTTATCTAATTCCGCGCATGCATTTTATATGCAAACAAGAAAATAAAAATTCTCAACTCTGTGCTAAAGTTAAAAGATTAAGAAAACAGTTAAAATTATAAAACACATTTATTATTAAATTTAAGCTTTTATTTTATATAACTTTTCAATTCAATATCAATAAATAATGTTATAAATATCTGTAAAACCTGTCATGTATAATTTTTTGTTCAAATTTATCTATAGCAAATTGTATATCAAGCATTAATTTTTTATTTTATAATAATGTATTAATAGTGTATGTTGTTAGTTTCAATTCTTTATAATTATGAAATACTTTTCTTATATTCAACATATTTTGTGGTTATGGGAAATTAAATACACGCCTGAGATAAAGCCATCATTACTTTTTAAATTGTTCACAGAAATAAAATATTTCCACTGTGAAAACTTCATAAAACTGGTGAATATGCTGAAACCTTAATATAGAATTTAATTACTGTTAAGTTTGTTTTGATAAGTAAATAAGTTTTCGTTGTATGATAAAAAATGTTGTCACTATAAATTATTATGTAAAATCTGTTGTGTATAAGTAAAAAAAAAAATTAATATTTTCCGATCTTTTTACTGTGAGTACAATAAAACCCATACTTTGAGTAACTAGCTCGCTCTAGAAAATAATGGATCATTATTTACTCATTTCCCTTAAGGGGAGTGGTCACTTTTCCGTACCTTTAAAAGTATCGTTTTTGGACCTATGTTCGATTGTATGTACTACTCATGATTTTTGCTCGATTTACATGAAATTTTTTGAGTAACTGCCTATAACACTGTTTATTATAGATGCAATTTTTCAAGGTAATTAATAAAAATGACTTTTTATGCATAAAGAGTGAATAATTTTTTTTAAAATCGAGCATTTTGCAGTCAACTACTGTGCGCATTCTGTCAAAATAAATGATTAAGGTACATTAATAATTTTTTACTATATGTGATTACAATACTTCAGGCAACAATATCCAGCAACTTTTTTCTAAAATATATTAAAACATTTTAGTACGTGCTATTTTTAATTAGAATTTCAAAAATGATTGAGTTAAAGCTTATAAAAAAATTCGTTAAAAAAATTTAAATATATTAAGGTTAAAAAATTTTGGTGGATTTTGTTGTCTAAAGTGTTGTAATCACATATAGTAAGCAATTATTAGTGTACCTTAATAATTTATTTTGATAGAATGTGTACAGTAATTGACTGCAAAATGCACGATTTTATAAAAATATTCACTTTTTATGAAAAAAAAATCATTTTATTATTTTTTATTAATTACCTTGAAATATTGCGTATATAATAAAATGTATTATAGGCAGTTACTCAAAAAATTTCATGTAAATCAAGCAAAAATCATGAGTAGTACATACAATCCAGCATATGTCTAAAAATGATACTTTTAAAGATATGTAAAATTGACCACTCCCCTTTTAAGGAGGGAGATCATCTTAAACCCTTCAAAAACCTAAATTTTTTATTATGATTTAATTTTGAAGAATGGAATATAAGCAATCTTATGAAAAAAATTTAAGTCGATTCGACAATTAGAACCGATTTTATGTCCAAATGTTTAAAGCTAATAGCAAAGTAATTTATAGAAAATTTAAACTTTAAATTGCTTTTTCTAAAAATTGTTATTTTGAAAGTTGTGCGCACTATTTCTTGAAAACTAATCATCACAAATTGCTAAAAATTGTTGTATACATGTATATCTTGCATGTTTCTACAATTTCTACCTAAATTTAGGTATTTTTTCGTAGAAATTTTTTTTTTAATTTATATTTTTTTGTACATTACAATACACTTGACTGAAAAAATATTTTTATGTGAAATATGGTAACTCTTTTAGGTGTAGATTAAATTATAACCTATGGATAATATATATACAAATAATTCAATATATATCTCTTATAGTTTAAAAAAAATTTGCACATTGCTTTGATCTAAGATATACTATTCATAAAACATTTTTTTCTTAAAATAATTTTTAATAATCTCCCAACAATTCTGTTTTTTTTTCTAATAGATAAAACTTTGTACAATTCACTTTTAAAAATTGGTTCAAATTAATTACAAATTAACCGTTTAACAACACATTAAGCTTGGTAGTAAAATCAGTGTATTTTTGTGCATGCAAAGGTGATCACCTCCTTAAGAATTTTAATGAAGTTTAGCAAAAACGGCAGTTCAAATAAACATTTTGAATGAAGGTAAACAATTGTTAAGTTGAATAAAGAAATTCATATTAAAAATGCACTTAAAAAAAACTTATTTCTTTTGAAAAATACGAAAAATCCATATTAAAGCGTATGGTTTCCGTGTTATAGCGGCAACAGTACAGGCGCGCGCGCCATCTAGTGGTGGCGACCAAATAGGAGACACAGTTTTAACACTGATCTTCCCCCTCCTCCTGTAGCTTCATGGTTTGAAATGGCTACTTCCCTCGATGATTAAATGCAACGTTAGGCCTCGTCTAGAAGATTATATCTTTAGGAAGAGAAAAAAATGTTAAATGTTTCTAGGGTTTGATCAAACGAAAATTTCAATCAATCATAAACCGGAATAATTCACAGGCTTTTAGTGATCAACGACCTCCTCAAGGCAAAAGAGGACAACGAGGATTTCCACATTCAAGCATTCGCTGATGACTTGGTCATCCTCATCAGTAGTAAGGCCGTGTACAGGTTCACAGATCTGGCCAGCAGAGCGCTGGCCAGGTGCGAAAGTTGGGCAAACCACAATGAACTGAAGTTCAATATTGGCAAGTGCAACTTCACGGTTGTGGGACCGAGCACAAGAAATCTAAGGAGACCAACCTTAAAGCTGTGTGGCCAAAGTATCAAGTATGAGAAGGAGGTGAAGTATTTGGGGGTTATCATTGATAACCAACTCAACTTCAACGCCCACCTTGAGAACGCCAAGGAAAGGGCTCTGGCTGTCATGCACAAGCTCCTGAGATACTCCAGGAAGACTTGGGGCATTAAACCACTCGTCGCAAAGGAGATCTACCAGCTAGTCGCTGAAAAGGTCTTGCTTTATGGAGTGCCGTCGTGGTACAACACCACAAGGAGACTCAATGACAAGCTTTTGCAGATCCAAAGACCGTTTCTGCTGCTCTTGACAAAGTGCTACAAAACAGTAGCTACGGACACACTCGCCGTCCTGGCGGGGTGTTTGCCTCTGGACATTAGAGCCAAAATGGAGAGGACTATTCACCTGATCCATAATGAGAACGGAGCGTATGACCTTAATGGTCTTAAGCTCGACGGGGAAAGCTGCGAAGTGAGAAACTTCGATATCCATTCCATCAAGGATATCAGCAGCATTGACTGGTCGACCAATCTAGAGCCAGGGTGCAGTACACAGTACTACACAGACGGCTCAAAGATGGAAGGCAAAGTCGGGTCAGGAGTTGTCAAGTATGACAACAACGTAAGGCTCTATGACCTAATGGAGAGGAACTCAGATCACAGCTCCTCTTATCAGGCTGAGTTAAGAGCGATAGAGATGGTAATAGAGGATGCAATAAGGTCGCGAACCGACGAGTTCGATGTCTTCACGGACTCCATGAGCGCACTACAGGCGCTCAGAGCAAAGAGCTTTAAATGTCGGCTGGTGGAAAACCTAAAAAGGAGTATCATTATAAACGGCTTATATATTACTTGGCACTGGGTGAAAGCCCATGCCGGTAATAGCAACAACGAAGAGGTGGATGAGATCGCCAAAAGAGCGACTCAGCTTCCCACCATCAATAATGACTATAAGCTGACTAAGAACCAGCTTAAAGGCATTCTTATGAAAGATGCCTTAAAATCTTGGCAATAAAGGTGGAATGAGTCCACCAAAGGCAGGCGGACGCAGGAGATATTCCAGAAAGTCAGCTTGGAAAGAGTCCAATGTGACTTCCTGAGGAACCAGGCGATCACTGGGCACGGCAGCTTTGGCCAGTATCAGGCCAAATTCTTCGGGAAGTCGGACAGATGCAGTTGTGGCGAGATCCAGACAGTCGAGCACTGTCTATTCGATTGCAGAAACTTTGCTGACTTGCGTGCCGACCTGCCAGGGAATGCAAGTCAATGGACAAAGTACAAGTTATATAACGATTACTACTTTGGCAAAGTAGTAAACAAAATCGTTAAAAGGCTTATGGACGAACACGTCCAATTGCCATAGAACTATTTTCGATGTATGTTTTTGTTGTTTGCTGTATGTATTTATTAATAAAGTCTGTGTTGTGATGTAGCGAAAAAGTCGTTCTGCAGGCGGTTGGCCAGGTGGAGTGACTCGGTAAAGTTGCATATGTGCTGAGTGTCGGAGCTTGGGATGTGCTCCCTCGCGGCGGCCAGTCTTCATAAACTCTGAGTTGGATGCCTTCAAGGTGGGACGACGCTAAGCTTACGCTTTTGGAAGACTCTTGTAATTCAATCTTTTCTCTTTTCAAAACCGTTTTGATTTTTATTCTTCGTCAATTAGGAGCAGAGTTATAGCTATTTTAATAAACATCGTCTAATACAAAATTGAAGTGATAAACAAGTTTAAATGCGTCCATTTTTTGACCATTTTGGTCAATTTTATTTTTTGCAAGAATCTTGTAAATCAATCTTTTCTCTTTTCAAAACCGCTTAGATTTTCATTCTACAGAAATTATATACAGAGTTATAGCTATTTTAATAAACATCGTCTAGTACAAAATTGAAGTGACAAACAACTGTAAAGGCGTTTTTCTCAGAATTATGTTTTTTAGCACAAATCTCTACCGTTATCATGATATTTCACACAATAGTGCATATAATTTGATAAATTTTCAAGAAATGTTTTAGATGCTATTGTTAATGAAATAACGTACAATAATTGATGTATAATAAATAGTTTTTTGTTTGGAGCTGTTTTTATAAGGAAAGGAATGACGAATTGGGGAAAATTTTCATATTGGAACATAAAATTGTCTGTATTTTTTTGCATTTTAAAATTTCTCTTAGATTGCAGGTCATTTTGAAGATAACTGTTAAATGTATCAGGTGTAAGAAGGAAATTAAAATAGTAGCATTAGAATTTCGTTCAGAGTGATAGGCTGTTTAGCTAAATTTCTTTAAAAATTACTTCAAATTGACCAATTTAAAAAAAAGTATGGTGGTATTTACAGGAAAGTTTTTTAAAAAATTTTTATTTTTAAATGCTGTTTTACCATAAGAGACCAAAAAATACTTAAAAAAACAATTTAAAAAAAAATTGGCTCCGAACGTAGGCAGTCACTTTAAGTTTGGACAGAGCAAGCCGGGTGGCAATTGTTCAGTGTTAAAATCTCGGTTTAAGACTGGATAGTAGTCGCAGAATAATATGTATATAATTGTATAATTATTGTATAATTATTGTAAATAAAGGTTGTAAATATTATATGCTTCATGTATTCTCATTTGATGAGCACGTAACATGGCATCCGCTGCTCACAGTAGCGGTGGGATATCTGAGGCATGCTCGTAACGCGAATTTTAGATCGTAACTCGAAGCAAAAAATCTACCGAGAGAATGCTCGTATCTCGAAAAACCCGTAAGTCGAGTTATACAGTGGTGGCAAAAAGTCCTGAACGCACTAATTTTTTTGCCTAATTTTTGTGTTCGACTTAGTACGATAATTTCATAACGAAGAATTATCTTAACTTTTGATATTGATTCTAATGTATTTTTTCATGCTGATTTCAAATCTGTTACTAGTTTTTTAATGTCGTAAGTATTTTTTGTAGTACAGCAGCCTGAGCACATGAATGTGTAGTATGTACAGAGTAACACAATATAGAATAACATAATATACGTAGTAGAATAACACAAAAGTTTACAAATACGGTATATTTAATATGCATTTTGAAAATTTGCTTGTTACATGTTTGAACATCAATATTTTATGGGCCAGCCGTTTGTTTTAATTGCGGCTCTACATCTTTTTAGCATGGAATGCAACAATTTCAGAAGAAGTTCTTTCGTGACAACATGGTTGAAGGAAAAGAATAAAGCTCCAATGAACTCACGTTTGTTTGAAAGTTTTTTCTTGAAATATCATAACCAATTTCATGCCATAGGTTCTCTATCAGATTAAGATCTGGAGACTGTCCTGGGCAGTTAATCCTATATCCAATATTGTCTTCGAACCCTTTCTACACTACCTTTGCATGGTGACATGGAGTATTATCGTCCTGAAAAATCCATGTCTGATCCCCAAAAAGATCTCCCGCTGTTGGTAGCAATTTATTTTGAAGTATTTCAATTTAATCCTTGGTTCTCACTGTTCCGCTCACGACGTGAAGTCTTCCAACACCACATGCAGCCCCATATCAACACTTTCGTCGGGGGATTTACTGTGGGCTTCAGACACTCCGGGCTGAATTCCTAATGAGTGCGTCGTCTTATATAGACACTACTTTGGTTACCAGAAATACAATACTGACTTTCATAATTAAATATTACCTTTTCCCAGAATTTAAGAATTCATAATGAGTGGTCCCTTGCCCACACCAATCTCCTCTTGCGTTGAAAGTTTGTCAGTAATGGTTTTGGGTGAGCTTTGCAGCCTTGTAATCCAATTTCTAGCAGTCTTCCTCTCACAGTTCTTGGGCTCATATTCTATGTCAAAGTCCGTTGTTTAAAAATTTGCGGTGAATTAAGCGTCCTGTCTGAGAGAAAAATCCTGTGCTTCACGTAAAGTTGTTTTTCCCGGTCGTCCATATCGATCCCTGTCCGCAATAGAATGTGTTTCACAATATCTTTTCAATGTTCTCACGACAGTAGAAAGACCACATGGTACTTTAGCAGCAATTTGGCTCATAGAATAACCTTCTTCCTTCAAAAGTATGTTTTTTTATACCTTTTAGTATCAGGCAGAAATGAAAATTTACCCATAATTCCAATATTTCCCAAACACGCACTTCAAATTGCAACACACAACTGTTTTCAATACACTAAAACATGCTGCACATTCTGCTTTCAACCATTCATAATTGCTGCTATCTGATTGGTTGGAATAACGGGGCATTTCATTCTTTGAAAAAACAGTCACTCATTATTACAGTGACCCTGTGATTGTCTTATCACGGTTTTTTTTAAATATCGATAAAACTATTTACTTTTCATAAATTATACAAACAGATTTGAAATCAGCATGAAAAAATACATTAGAATCAATAACAATAGTTAATAAAGTACAATAATTTCATAGCGAAAAATTAAGTCAAACACAAAAATTAGGTAAAAAAAGGAGTGTGTTCAGGACTTTTTGCCACCACTGTATATATATATTATATGCTCTAGTTGGTTCAATTTTATTTTTTCTGCCATCATTTACAGGACAATCTTTTACAGGAGCTTTCAGACAACTGATAAGACGCTTTGCGGTGAGCGAAAATTAATGTCTAGGGGGAGCGATGCACGATGGAGGCACGGTGGTATCATATTTCGCCCAGCCGCTCTTGCTGATCGTAGCCAGCCCCCCCCCCCCCCCTCAAATTCCATGGCAATCAATGTAAACATATACGTGAGCGGTATCGCTGTGTCGCTCTGACGCACCGCTTGTATCGTAGTCGAGGCCTTAGAGATGCCAAAAACGAATATTTTTCCAGTAACAGGTACAACCAATCTAGTTTAAAAAAAAACCTTATTAAAAATACCTGTTACTCTAACCTCGTCTTCCAGTCTCATTCATTTCATCCGTGATTCCGTCACCCCCTCTCCCCCCCATACTCATTTACCGAGTATGTCTATAACCCCGTACGTGTTACCTGTTCGCCTAGTACGTATTATCTAGTACCTGTTACCGCTTCGCCTAGTACGTACTTCGATTAGTCTGCTACGTAGTACGTAGTAGTGTAAATTATAAACGAGTATGGAAATACTCGTTTAGGTAAGGGAATATTTTCTGGTAACAGGTAGGGAAGATGATGGTACAAGTAAAAAATACTCGTATACTTATTTTGTCCCTGCCTGGTGGCCCTTCGCAGTACTAGATATGTACGTATGTAATAGGTGTGTGAATGTGCACTGTGGTAGGTATGGAAGTGGGGTGTGAAGTTCGAGGGGTGAGGGCCTGATATGAGGACTGTGAGGAGTAATCTATCGTTCGACACGTACGCCGTACCTGTTACTTTTAAAAATCGGTAACAGGTCCAAAGTTCAGTTAGCACATACCTATTACAAACTAACAGGTCTAGTATTTCCGAACCATCCCTATGCATCGTATAACACTCTGCACAATGTTGCCAACCTCTACGAAGTCCCCCCCACCGCCATCTCGAAATCCCCCTGCTCCCCCTAACACCAACTTGAGAACCCTAGACCTTCCTAAAAAAAATTCTGGCTCCAAATTGGCATCCTGTTTGAGAGATAAATTGAAATAAATAGAAAATACACACTTACATAATGAAATGGAGGTTTTTTTACATTTGACATATGTATGGTACTTACAATCTAATAAAAAAATGCGTCTCGATTGTACATTACTGTCGATTTTTCTAATTTCATTTAATGAACTTTAAATCTACGCGCCCACCCCCAAAGCCCCCTAAAAGATGTCCCCCATAGAGAATTCCCCTAAAAAAAGGTAACGTCTAAAAAATGAGCCAAAAAATATGTACCCTCTAGAAAATGCCTCTAAAAATATGTTCCCCCCACAAAATGCCCCTAAATAAATATGGCCCCTAAAAACACCCCTTTTCATCTAACTTCCCCCAAATTGGCAACACTGAATCTGCATCTAATCCCTGTGTTTGGAATCTATGACAATGAGTAGTATATAACCCCCTTCATAAATGACGGAATTTTGATCAGCGTTTCCTTCTCATAAGAGTTCATACGAACAAACGGAAAAAAAAAAGCATGAAGATTCTATACTTGAATGTAATGAAGAAAGATTTTAAACGTATACGACGATGAATACAGGTACATAATGCTATACAGGTTCTAGAAAAATATAATTTATCTTTAACATTCGTTAAGTAAAAGTGTAAAATTCTGCATCAAAATTCTGCAGTGTGAAATTGTACATCAATGTTTCATTTATTACGCGAGATAATTTAAAAATGACAGTCACGGAGGGCGTGGTCCAGGCAATACTGTTCCTCCCATATATCCAGGGGTGGGCATTGTTTCATAGCATCATAAACGAGGTTTTGAAATATTCTTTTCAGGTTCACTTACTTGAAAACATGACTTAAACCTGAATAAAATTTTATGTGATTAATTACATATTATTATGTGGGTTTTAGAAGAATTTGTGTTTTTATGAAAATTTTAGTCACTGTGTCTTAAGTTTAGAAAAACAGAATTGATTTTACAGAAAATTTGTACCGGGATATTAATGAAGATGAGAAAAAAGAACCAGATTTATTTGAAAATATAGTTAACAGCTGAATTTATTTGATTAACATAGATTCGTCAGGATCGTTTCATTTATTACGCGAGTTAATTTAGAAATGACAGCACAGGAGGAGTGGCCAAGGCAATACTGTTCCTCCCATACATCCAAGGGTGGGCATTGTTTCAAGACATCATAAACGAGGGTTTAAAATTTTCTTTTCAGGTTCACGTACTTGAAAACATATCTTATACTATACCTGAATGAAAAATTTATGTGTTTAATTACATATTATTGTTTGTGCTTTGGAAGAATTTGTGTTTTTATGAAAAGTTTAGTCACTGTGTCTTAAATTTAGAAAAACAGAATTGTTTTTATAGACAATTGATACCGGGATATTAATGAAGATGAGAAAAAAAGGACCAGATTTATTTTGAAAATATAGTTAACAGCTGAAGTCATTTGATTAACATAGATTCGTCAGGATCGTTTCATTTATTACGCGAGTTAATTTAGAAATGACAGTACCGGAGGAGTGGCCAAGGCAATACTGTTCCTTCCATACATCCAAGGGTGGGCATTGTTTCAAGGCATCATAAACGAGGGTTTAAAATTTTCTTTTCGGGTTCACGTACTTGAAAACATGGCTTAAACCTGAATAAAAAATTTATATGTTTAATTACGTATTACTATTTGTGTTTTAGAAGCGAAATCAAATTAGACTTCAAATAGTTTTGTGGTTTAAATGCCGTGTTGCTGTACAGGAGTTATGATAAAGAGAGAAGTCCTGGATCGGTATTCAGTATGGATTAAACAAGGGCGAGTTTTCCCAGTTGGCAAAAGCAGCAGACCAGTGATCTGTACTTCCCTGGTTCAATGCTCATCGCTGAAAATCCACCGCCGTGTTCACTAATGGTCGCCGGTGCACGTAAAGTCGGTCGTGGCTGCAATGTCCTCGAAGTTCTCAAATTTGCCTCTGGATGTGCGGGGTCAAGTGTTCCGGTCCCCTCACTTGACTCGGCTCAAAATTACGGGACTGGTCATTTAGCCAAGTCAGCCCCTTGTGGTGCTAATTCAAAACAAGAGCCGCCCAATAGTCTATTAGGACCTGGTGAATGGAACCTCCAACCAGGGGGGAATTAGCAACAACAACACAACATGAATTAAATAAATAATGTATTTTTGTGTAAATTCCTAATGGTGCTGAGTGGGAGGTGAGATGGTGTAGAGGATATAAATCCCAGAACTTTGGCTGTAGTTTTAAATTAAACATATATCGTGTCTCTCCATCTCCGTATGCTTTCTACTGAACAACTTTCTCTGATACCAATTCTCGAAATATACTGATTTAGTGTAATATTGCTGAAAGTATGTTAACTGAAACTCACATAAAAACTCTTCGGGTAGTGAGTACAGAGTTTGAAAACATATCAATATGTAGAGAGGGATATTATACTATATCTCCTTATTCCTTTGAAAAGAAATGAATGAACGGACTACTCATCCTTAACAAAGGAAGAAAGAGAAACAAGTAACAGAGCAATTTTGGGGCGAAGTTCAACAGATAATAATATAAACGAGTAATATAGCAATGCCTTGGTGACGTTTAACAGAGGAATAGAGAAAAACAAGTAATACGTCAGTGCCTAGGCCACGTTTAACAAAGGAAGAAAGAGAAACGAGTAATACGTCAGTGCCTTGGCCACGTTTAACAAAGGAAGAAAGAGAAACGAGTAATACGTTAGTGCCTTGGCCACGTTTAACAAAGGAGGAAAGAGAAATAAGTAACAGAGCAATTCCCTGGCGACGTTCAACAGATAAAAATATAAACGAGTAATATAGCAATGCCTTGGCGACGTTTAACAGAGTGTCGTGGGTGACCTAAAAGAATTTTCATTAAATGGAAGGAATCCACGTGAAAATTCGAGAAACGCCTAGCGGTCAAGGGGACAAGGTGAATATATCGTGGGAAAAGAAGTTCTGATACTTGGAATACTGGAAACCGCAAGGGAAAGGACAAGGAGAAAATTGAAAGAGGAAATACAACGTGGACCGAAGCAATAAGAAGAGTGGCAATGATGTCTAAGACTAGCAAAAACAGGAAACATATGGAAAAACGGTGTGCAGCGGGGAGAGAATTTGTAAATTGACAGATGAAAAAAAAGGTAAATGCAAAGTATGGAGGTAATTTGTGGTAATTGGAAAAACGGAAAGAGCAATATTTAAAAACGATGTGGCGAAGCTTGAGAACTGAGGAGGCACACAGATGTAAAATTACAGGCGGCACACACAAAGACCAAGAATGAAGTGAAATAAAAATAATAGATATGAAGACCAATTGAAGAAGAGGGGTCTGAAAGAAAATTAACCAATGAAAAAAAGAAAGGAGGGACTAAGAAGATTTGTAGGAAATAGAAGAGATGATATAGTATAGAGTATTAAAATTTTGATATACATATATGTTCAGAAACTGTAGGAATGAGCTGCTAATATGCATGAACAATATACTCTGATGCTAGGAGAAGTTAGTCCATGGGAGATTTATAGTGAAGCTTTGAGCCTTGGAGGTTGACGATAGCTGAGTCCCGCAACGTGTATTTCCGATGACAGGAACGACGGGAGCCGTCGAGGAAGTGAAAAGAAGCTCGATTACGGAGAAGACCCGATGACAATGGTGATGTAAAACTCCATAGGGAAACATGAAATACCAGCCCGCCTAAATTCATGAGAATTAACGACAATGATTGAACCCGAGTCCCCGATGCAGCCTACTGCCACGGATGATGATAAGCGCCGTATAGAGAAATGAATGCACATGCTGAGGCTGCCGCCATTGAGATATGATCAGTAATTTACCGGATTCACAGAATATCACATGAACTTTTCCGACTTTCCAGAGTGTGTCCGTGCAATCGCTACAACCCTGCTCCGCTGCCCTGCAATCTAGAGGTACTGTGCGTTTTCTCAAATACCAGTTATATACATTATTGCTTCATCATAATAAAATAATTGCTTTCGATGACGCTATATATTCATAAGATAATATTCAATATAATAAAATGTATTATTATATAATATTTGATATGTTATGTTCAATAAATCTGTTTATTAATTTCAATTGGATTCACTATTAATGTTCAGATACTGAGGACGATTAAATATTAATAATTATTAATATATTAGGTCACCGCTATACTATCACAGCCGAAAAAAACTATTATACAGAGGAGGGGAGAAAAACAAATAATACGTCAATGCCTTGACTTGGTTTAACAAAGGTAGAAGGAGAAACAAGTAACAGAGAAATTCCCTGTCGACGTTCAACAGATAAAAGTAAAAAGGAGTAATATAGCAATGCCTTGACGAAGTTAAACAGAGGAAGAGAGAAAAACAAGTAATACGTCAATGCCTTGGACACGTTTAACAAAGGAAGAAAGAGAAACGAGTAACAAAGTAATTCCCTGTCGACGTTCAACAGATAAAAGTAAAAAGGAGTAATATAGCAATGCCTTGACGAAGTTAAACAGAGGAAGAGAGAAAAACAAGTAATACGTCAATGCCTTGGACACGTTTAACAAAGGAAGAAAGAGAAACGAGTAACAAAGTAATTCCCTGTCGACGTTCAACAGATAACAGTAAAAAGGAGTAATATAGCAATGCCTTGACGAAGTTAAACAGAAGAAGAGAGAAAAACAAGTAATACTTCAATGCCTTGCACACGTTTAACAAAGGAAGAAAGAGAAACGAGTAACAAAGTAATTCCCTGTCGACGTTCAACATATAAGAATATAAACAAGTTATATAGCAATGCCTTGGCGACGTTTAACAGAGGAAGAAAGAAAAACAAGTAATACAGCAATGCCTTGAAGACGGTATCAGAGGAAAAAAGAAACCAAGTGATATAGCAATGACTTAAAGACTTTTAGCGGACAACTCTTTCATCGTCCCGTTAGAAGAATCTTCACAGTCACGGCCTCATGTCAAAAAACAATACGTGTTGTCAAAGAAGCATTGTTCTCATCATGTAATATCAATCACATTATTTCAGAATAGCCAATGAAATGTGATATTTCATAAATCAATTTTCATGTTGTATATTACGAAAGTCTAATTTTTGACCTTATGCTTTTGTTTATTATTATGTATGAAATTTCATTTTTGTAAATCATTTGTTGTACGTAGCCTGTATAATGTATGAAATTTCATTCATTTTTAATGAATATGAAAGAAGTTTTTCTTAAAAAACCGCAAACTTTCTAATCCCGTCTGCAGCTGCTTTCCCTCGTTTGCGGTTCTTCCATCCGTGGGTCTCTAGTCGGCCGTCCCTTTGTTGAATGCCGCACTTTTCTTTGCTAACCATCTTGTGCTAATCATTTTAAACGATGTGTCCATTTGACTTAGTATTGCTCATTTCCAAAGGTTGACTCAAACCTCGCCACCTGGGTGTGGTGCTCTGAGTTTATTGATGATCCTGTAGATCAAACTTAACTCAGCCCCACTATATATATATATATATATATATATATATCTGTCCCAATTAAGAATGTCGGGCGCGAGTCTGACAGCAACTTTAGAACGACAACAGTATTTTAAGCTGTACATTTTTAAGGTATTTTTTTATGATATTTTATAATGTAGAAATATTTTACGCTGTGGTTTTTTAAAGGATATTTTTATCTCAGGCTCAGCTTAACTATACGACCAGTTACTCGCCACGGTGATTTTACGGCAATCCTTGTTGCGTGGCTGAGAGCTGCCCATGAAGAGATGTGTCACGAAGGTTGCTGAAAAAACAAGCGAACCGGTCCGGTATGTCACAAAAGTCAATACACAGATTTTCTCTCCTGTATTTTTAACAGTTCGAGTGTAGTAGGATTAATTGAGCATGTTAGCTGACTGAGTATTGTTACGAATTTTGCCAGTGTATGGTAACCTCGCCAAATATGACAGTTATCGCCAAATTGGCGATGGATTTGGAGACTTAATTTGGTCGCAAATTTGGCGATATGGCGCCAAATGGTCGCCATCCTTCTAAGCCTTTCTGGAACCTTCTAGGCCTTTCTGGACTATTCCACTGATTTCTAGCTGGCGGCCGATAGGGGGGGGGGGCGCTTTGGAAGTCTATAAATATACCTGAGATTGACATTGAAAGTGAGTCAGTGTTCTGCTGCGTATTGAATGTTTGAAAGTGCGTTGGGCGTATATTGAATTGAAGACTCTTATCCTGACTTGTGTTTTTAGAGTTTTCTGTTGTAAAGAAGACATTGTTACGTGTTTTCTGTTAGTATTTGTGTATGCGCCTGAAGAATTTACAGGATAATAAATTTTATTTTCTGTGCACTTTCTGAAGAGATTTTTATTCAACCCCGTCGAACCTAGAAAACGGAACAGTATAGTGTTTTTCTGATCTGATTTTCATTAGTTAGTAAATTTTAACTAGCAAAAATATTTTTACATAATATATTTATTCATACGCATAACAAAATACAGGGTGGTTCAAAAAGAATCATCCGATTTAAAAAAAATCATAACTATTCATCTTTTAATCCGTTTTGATCGAATAATGTATAGGCAGAAAGAGGGAAACCTCGAGTTTCACACAGTTGCCGACAAGTAGAGCTAACGCTCTTAATTCACCCGTCACTTAAGTGTTTGTAAAGACGGCGACTGCACAACAGAAATCATTTTGTGTTCTACGCTTTGCAAAGTGTGAGTCCAGCGTGATTTTCGTCGACAAAAACCGTGGTAGATTTAAGATCCTACCTCTCAGAGCTTTAGGCGATGGTATAAACAATTCCGAGACACGGGTTGTTTGTGTACTCATAACAAACGTGGAAGCAGTGTATGCAGACATGCTCACAAATGTTTGGGACGAATTTACCTACCATATAGACATATGTAGTGCATCCAAAGATTCAGCACCTTTAATTTGGTTTTTAAAAAAACTTAATGATTAGCTATGTAATATGAAATTAATTTTAAGTTTCTACGATCATTATTTTTCATAATATACTCGTTCCAAATCGGGTGATTCTTTTTGAAGCACCCTATATAATAATGTATAATACGTTTATATTCAATTGAAATAATTTGAATGAGATTGTTAATTGGAAATTACCTTTACTTTCTTTGTAGTGATTAAGTTAGACTGAATAAATAGGCTGTCTTTTTGCAGTAAAGTTTCTAAGTATCAGGCTGCTTTAGTCTGTCTGGCCAAGTCGGAAAGCAAAATCGGCGGTAAGCACGCTTTCGGCTCGAACGGACAAAAATCCGCAAACGTTTCCAAAACGTGTCTGAGGCCATAAACTATATAACAACATTTATTTGCTCCTTTTTTCTCCTCTTTTGTGAAGAACGACGTATTTTAATAATAAAGTGCCTTTTTATGATTTAAAAAAAATCACTATCGAATAATTTTGAAGTAAATTGTAGTTATTAAATCTCTTAATAATGTTATTTTATTTAAACGGTATTTTTTTTTTTTTAAGCGCAGGCACTTGTCATCAAACATTCGTCTATAGTACGTCGCAGTTCACCGTCCATTTTACTATGCGAGCACCATATAGGCGGACAGCATTATCCCCTTTGAAGGGACGACACGAACGGAGGCATTTTTTGTGGCTCGACGCTGGGATTCGATCCGAGCACCCTCAGCACAGAAAACCAGCGCGCTATACCGCAGGGCCGCCACAAGCCCTTAAAGGGTAATCTGTCTATTTTATTTTAAGGCGTCAATGGACCTTCAGATTGACAAAAATATGTCCCCAAAACGATTTTTTTTCTTTCAGAAAATGAATCTGCAACTGATCAGATTTAAATTAAAAAGAAAAGTATGTTGATCCGATCATTGTTAACCGAGTTATAAGTATTTTTTCAAATGTGAACAATGGAAATGTTACGTTAAATTAAAACTTTAAATGCAATTTTCTCAAAACAAGTTTTCATGTCGTTTCGGTAAGTTCAAAATGTTGCATGCGTCATAATTTTTCACGAATTTTTTTAAAATTTCATAAAATGATTATTTATATATATTAGAAGAAAACTTACTAATAAATTCATTATACTACACTGGTGAAATAAATTAAGAGAATTTGCATATTTTATCGAATTTCATGAAAAGAACTGAACTGAATTTAAAACCACTTCTAGACAAAAATGCAAATCTTGTACGCCAAATACGTAAGCGTACACGTGTGTGTAGACGGAGGCAGTATAGAAACAGGCTTTATAAGCGCACGTAAGTTAAGACGCATTTCGTTCGCTAGCACACCTCGTCGAATTTCTTGGTGTTATTTTGCAGCAATCGGTTAATTTCAAATTGTAACAGTAAAAATGAGTAACCACCAACGTTTAGATGATGGAATGAGGTGGCGAATTGTGGGGAGGCTAGAAGCAGGCCAATCTCAAGTCCAAATTTGTAGAGAATTTAATTTAGCGCCCATCGTCGTGTGTAACTTATGGAAACAGTTCCAGGATACCGGATCCATCGAGAGAAAGCCTGGGCAAGGTCGTCCAAGAGCCAGAGAAGATCGCCATTTGTCGATTATAGCGAGGCGAAACAGGAGTGCTACAGCTTCTCAGCTCCCTCGTGACTTGTATGCAGCCACAGGAACCCGTGTATCAAGGGTGACTGTTTCAAAAAGACTTCATGAGAATTTCGTAATAATTGAATAGTTAAGGAAATGAAATTACAGAAAAGAATTGTGAAGGAAATCTCTTATGGAAAAAAATGTGAGAAATTCTACTGATTAACCAAAACACACACACTTTATAATATAAGAATATTTTTGTTGCTGATAAGTATGAATAATACATCATATATAACAGCCTTTAAAAAGAAAAGCAACATTTTCTATCAATAATCACAAAAAATTATAATCAGGACTAATAAAATAGGAAGTCAATTCACTATTTAATCACACAATACATTAAATTATCCTCCTTTGGGAAAAAAAAAATTTCAAAACACATCAGATTACACCATCAAGCTCTGTAGCTTCATGGATTACACTTTTTAAAAGAGGTATATAGCTTTTTATACTGCTTCATGCTATATAGTTATCTATCACTATTTATCGACAGTTTTCATTTTTTATAAATTTTGCTCTTTCGTAAGTTGAACACTGAATACCACTTTTTTTGAATAGTTATAATGTATTTATAATTCTACATTGTTGATCAGTAGTTATCACACATCAAATCCACAATCGTCTAGAAACCCGTGTCCGATGTCGGCGTGGGATATGTTAATAACACGAAGCTGCAGAAGAAGCGTAAGCCTCAATGGGGAATTCCTCGAAAAGTGGACCGACTACGATCGCTCACCGGCAGATGGCGCGACATGATCTACTGGTTCGCAGTTTTCATTGAGTTATATGGACACGTGTGTTAGAAAATTGTTTTACAAATTTTTAAATTTATTCTGTGCACAGATATGCGAACATGTTTTTCACCTGGTTGTTCCAGTGGCCAGATTTCATTATAAATTATGTTGTTAGGAGGATCAGTAAATTTTCTAAATGTGACCAATGTATTGAAAACTTACCATTATAAACAGCAATACTGATCAAAATAAATAAATTTTTTTTAAAGTAAAGGTTCTTTATTATACCCCTCAGAATTGTTTTTAAAAGTAATAAATATTCTAAAAATTGCAATAGTAAAAACTCTAAATTTTAATAGACTAAATAATGAATTAATTTTTTAAGTGATAAAAGAAATTAATACTGGTCCTCTTATTCCAGAAATAGGTTGCAATGAGCAACATAACACTAATTTAATTCAAAATGTTGTCAACTTTTATCTAATTCCGCGCATGCATTTTATATGCAAACAAGAAAATAAAAATTCTCAACTCTGTGCTAAAGTTAAAAGATTAAGAAAACAGTTAAAATTATAAAACACATTTATTATTAAATTTAAGCTTTTATTTTATATAACTTTTCAATTCAATATCAATAAATAATGTTATAAATATCTGTAAAACCTGTCATGTATAATTTTTTGTTCAAATTTATCTATAGCAAATTGTATATCAAGCATTAATTTTTTATTTTATAATAATGTATTAATAGTGTATGTTGTTAGTTTCAATTCTTTATAATTATGAAATACTTTTCTTATATTCAACATATTTTGTGGTTATGGGAAATTAAATACACGCCTGAGATAAAGCCATCATTACTTTTTAAATTGTTCACAGAAATAAAATATTTCCACTGTGAAAACTTCATAAAACTGGTGAATATGCTGAAACCTTAATATAGAATTTAATTACTGTTAAGTTTGTTTTGATAAGTAAATAAGTTTTCGTTGTATGATAAAAAATGTTGTCACTATAAATTATTATGTAAAATCTGTTGTGTATAAGTAAAAAAAAAAATTAATATTTTCCGATCTTTTTACTGTGAGTACAATAAAACCCATACTTTGAGTAACTAGCTCGCTCTAGAAAATAATGGATCATTATTTACTCATTTCCCTTAAGGGGAGTGGTCACTTTTCCGTACCTTTAAAAGTATCGTTTTTGGACCTATGTTCGATTGTATGTACTACTCATGATTTTTGCTCGATTTACATGAAATTTTTTGAGTAACTGCCTATAACACTGTTTATTATAGATGCAATTTTTCAAGGTAATTAATAAAAATGACTTTTTATGCATAAAGAGTGAATAATTTTTTTTTAAATCGAGCATTTTGCAGTCAACTACTGTGCGCATTCTGTCAAAATAAATGATTAAGGTACATTAATAATTTTTTACTATATGTGATTACAATACTTCAGGCAACAATATCCAGCAACTTTTTTCTAAAATATATTAAAACATTTTAGTACGTGCTATTTTTAATTAGAATTTCAAAAATGATTGAGTTAAAGCTTATAAAAAAATTCGTTAAAAAAATTTAAATATATTAAGGTTAAAAAATTTTGGTGGATTTTGTTGTCTAAAGTGTTGTAATCACATATAGTAAGCAATTATTAGTGTACCTTAATAATTTATTTTGATAGAATGTGTACAGTAATTGACTGCAAAATGCACGATTTTATAAAAATATTCACTTTTTATGAAAAAAAAATCATTTTATTATTTTTTATTAATTACCTTGAAATATTGCGTATATAATAAAATGTATTATAGGCAGTTACTCAAAAAATTTCATGTAAATCAAGCAAAAATCATGAGTAGTACATACAATCCAGCATATGTCTAAAAATGATACTTTTAAAGATATGTAAAATTGACCACTCCCCTTTTAAGGAGGGAGATCATCTTAAACCCTTCAAAAACCTAAATTTTTTATTATGATTTAATTTTGAAGAATGGAATATAAGCAATCTTATGAAAAAAATTTAAGTCGATTCGACAATTAGAACCGATTTTATGTCCAAATGTTTAAAGCTAATAGCAAAGTAATTTATAGAAAATTTAAACTTTAAATTGCTTTTTCTAAAAATTGTTATTTTGAAAGTTGTGCGCACTATTTCTTGAAAACTAATCATCACAAATTGCTAAAAATTGTTGTATACATGTATATCTTGCATGTTTCTACAATTTCTACCTAAATTTAGGTATTTTTTCGTAGAAATTTTTTTTTTAATTTATATTTTTTTGTACATTACAATACACTTGACTGAAAAAATATTTTTATGTGAAATATGGTAACTCTTTTAGGTGTAGATTAAATTATAACCTATGGATAATATATATACAAATAATTCAATATATATCTCTTATAGTTTAAAAAAAAATCTGCACATTGCTTTGATCTAAGATATACTATTCATAAAACATTTTTTTCTTAAAATAATTTTTAATAATCTCCCAACAATTCTGTTTTTTTTTCTAATAGATAAAACTTTGTACAATTCACTTTTAAAAATTGGTTCAAATTAATTACAAATTAACCGTTTAACAACACATTAAGCTTGGTAGTAAAATCAGTGTATTTTTGTGCATGCAAAGGTGATCACCTCCTTAAGAATTTTAATGAAGTTTAGCAAAAACGGCAGTTCAAATAAACATTTTGAATGAAGGTAAACAATTGTTAAGTTGAATAAAGATATTCATATTAAAAATGCACTTAAAAAAAACTTATTTCTTTTGAAAAATACGAAAAATCCATATTAAAGCGTATGGTTTCCGTGTTATAGCGGCAACAGTACAGGCGCGCGCGCCATCTAGTGGTGGCGACCAAATAGGAGACACAGTTTTAACACTGATCTTCCCCTCCTCCTGTAGCTTCATGGTTTGAAATGGCTACTTCCCTCGATGATTAAATGCAACGTTAGGCCTCGTCTAGAAGATTATATCTTTAGGAAGAGAAAAAAATGTTAAATGTTTCTAGGGTTTGATCAAACGAAAATTTCAATCAATCATAAACCGGAATAATTATAGTGTCTCGAAATATGTTTCGGGATACGGGGACATGTCCTTAAGAAACGGGTTACCTCTCGCAACTCTAGGGTTACGGTGCGTAAATATTTATTTTTCTGTGCACATATTTCTGTGCAATTTTTACTTTTTTTCTGTGCACATATAAGAAATAATTAAAGATTGGCTAGAATTTTCTAATTTTTTAATTATTATTTTTTTTATCTCACAACGTAATTTACTACTTCATTAAATTCTTTGTTATTTTTCTGTTTCACTTAAATTTTTAATATCTTAATTCCTTTTTAAAAAATGTTCTTAACTTTGAATTTTTATAATTCTTAAAAATCTTTGTATTCTGCTAAAGATTCACTTATCTTTAAATTTTATTACCTTGATAAATTGAATTGTCTCATTTTATAGTTGTTATCTTAATATGTTATCTAACATTTTAGTTATTAATTTTTAATTTTTATCTCTCAACTTAATTTACTACTTGTTTAAATTTTTAATTATTTTTTTCTGTTACACTTAAATTTTTAATATCTTAATTGCTTTATAAAAAATTTTCTCAACTTTAAATTTTAGTTACTGAGTACCTGTATCTTGAAAATTAACTACCTTGCAACAGGAGATATTGTCGTAAAGTACCAGGAACTCCACTTTAAAACTTCAATTACGTCACATTAGAAATTGTTCGACGACTACGACCAAAAGGGAATGCTATAGGAGTCCAAAGTCCCCTTTGATTATTAACGCTGGTCTCCTTTCCCATTCCTAAATTTCCCTCCAACGTATTCTAAATTATAATATCCTGGCGTTTCTGGTTCCGACCTATCATTATTTAATGCTTAGCCACTGTGTATACTTTTATTAGTCCAGCTACCTTATATATATATATATATATATATATATATATATATATATATATATGTGATAATATTACTAACTACCTATAATCGCCCATTCTGTACTTCATCTCTGCCATGGTAACCCGTCCTTCTTGTCTTGACGTAAACGCTTCGCTTTCCACATACTAACTTCCTCCGCCAATTCTGGCAACCTCTTTCACCTAATTCTATTTTTCGCGCTTTTTTGGAGAGACGCGAGCTGGCTCCGAACGGATTAAGATGTGTTAATCTTTACGTCAATAAACTTTATTCATTAATTATGATTTAGAATCTTTGTTACGGCCTCGATTTCAGTATTTTCACGAGATGTCCACTCCGGACATTTCACACACACACACACACACACACACACACACACACACACACACACACACACACACACACATATATATATATATATATATATATATATATATATATATATAAATAGATAACTTTCAACGTTAACACTTTTCCTTTAATTATGATAACGGAAATATAGACACGTAAAAGTTTTCTTACCGAGGATATTGAGCCCTGCTCTCCGGTATCTTGTAAATGCTCCATGTCCATGTCAATGTCAACTGAAATCGGTTGAACTTCATATGAAATTGTCATGCGATTTCTTTCATGTGTTGTTTTGTGAGTTTGCTGTCGCTGCTCGTGCTTCTTCAATTACGCCAAGTTTAAAAATTTCTCGTTCTTGCGAGCTCTTTTCCCTTGATTGATGAATTTTTGATGATCTTGTATGTTTAACATTGTCTATCACTTTGTTTTAACAGTTTTAGTACATAAATATTAACGTCTCTTTTTCACGTGAAATACGCTGAAGTTTCACTATTCAAATAGGCTAGCGAATTTAATCGTCGGCCAGGTAATGGCACCCAGCGCCGCAAAATGATACTTGCTAGGTCGGATTCTAATCCGTTGAAGATATTGGTGGGAGCAGTCGCATCAAATGATTTATGTCAGTTCGTTGCAAACTGTGGGTTACGGAAAATAGGAGTTGTCCCTGAGGTTTAAGAAAATCTATATCATATTGAATTACACCTAATTCTGTTTTTGCACGATCGATTTTTACACGAATTCAAAAAAACATTTCATTGTCTTTTTACAGAAGTCCTTTTGATTTAACACGAGCGGTCCAATCCAATTTCTCAATTTTTCTTTGTCTAAATTCTAAGAAAACAAATATTTTATTTGTGGCGTATTATTTTTGACGGTAGTGTATCCAGTTCTGTTTTGATTACAGAATAACAGTCCTCAAAAACATCTCTTCTTTTATTGTATCAAAAATGCGGAAAATGATCCTGTTCTAAATGCAGATTTAATAAAAGAAGGTCTGGAACTGGCCAAAATGTTGTGTAATCGTTTTGTCAAACATGACCGTAATGAGAAACGCACTGGGAAGTTTTAACGTGAACTGAAGTTCTTGCCTACGCCTAGGCCCCGCCTCCTTCCTCTTTGGCTGGGTCGGGGCACCGCAAATTGTACAATGCACGCACATCTACGCCAGCATAGCACGATGACATCCGAGGTTGAACTTCTCATGGATTTGGAATTGGAATCAGAGAATGAAGATCTAATATTATTATATTCTACAATTGCGAAGAGGAAAAGTGAAGGAAATGCATATTTAGCTGTCAGAAATATCCATGGGGAGTTTAAACTGTCATACATATATGTATCAATAATTTAAAATTTATTAATACATACTTCTGTAGAATTGTTTAATGTACAAGACAATTTAATGTTGACATAACTTAAAAAGTATTAAACCATAGAGTTATTCAAAGAATATGTGTCTATGATATCTAGTATAAATCATTTTTATACAAGATAAACAAAGCAACTGAATAAAATCAAAATTCAAATTCGTAGATAGAGACATATACATGGCACTTTAACGAGGCACCAGAGAGCAGGACTCCATACCCTCGGTATGGATCATTTTTTGTGGCTATATTTCCGTTCTCAGGATTAAAAGAAAAGTGTTGACATGAAAGTTAGAATAATAATAAAAATAATAAAAATAATAATAATTTAAATAATAAATAAATATATAACAATAAATAATACTAATACTAGTAAAAGATAAATAAGTAAAAATATATAAATTGACAACTATTTAATGAGTTAGGTTTAAGGAAAAATAAAATTACGGTAGCACACTATTAAGCAAAAAACAGTAAGGATAGTTAGGAGGGAGAGGTTGGAGGGAGAGCTAAGAAAGGGGTAGGAGACCAGGGTGAATAATTAAAATGTCCTTAGGACGCCAAAAGTATTCCATCATGAGGACCGTCAGGAAAAATGGTGTAACTACGTTATATAGGCCACGCCTTCCAACGCAGGCTTGCATAGTGTAATGACCATAGAGAGATGAAAGAGATAGGTGGATTTTGGATCCGGGGAGTGGCTTGAGAATAGGAAGTTTAAGTTGATAGAAAAAGCAAATCTCCAGGAGAGCATTGCACAATTAAGTGAGAAAATACTTAATAATTTAAAAATTTAATAAATGAGAGCTCACTGCTTACCGAAGTAAGCAGTAAGATTACAAAATAGTAAAGTATTGCCTTGGGTCGTAGTCGGGGAAGTTAGCTATTGACAAATATTTAATGTGGTAGGTTTTATTAAAAAAAAAAAAAATTACGGTAGCAGACGATTAAGGGCAGTTGGAAGGCAAATTCGTAAAGAAAATCGTTTTTTATATTTTTTAATATTTTGAATCCTTCATTTTTCCTCTTTCGAATGGTGTATTACTTTTGTTCCTACGACAACGAGAAGTTAAAAAAATTCAAGTAATTCAGTTTGTTTACATCTTGTTGCATTCGTTAACCACACCCATTTAAAGGGCTAAAAATGTAAACATCGACATCTATTGCAAACTGCAGCTAGCAGGAAAGTCTCAGAATTCTTTTCCCCATGAATTAGAACTGATAAGCTATTTTCCGGTTGTACTGTAACTGTGACTATCACTTTGTTTTGAAAATAAACGCAGCGTGGTTAGTATTTGAAGTTTGTTGCATGTGCTTTTGTTTCTGTGCTTGATTATATGTTGCAGAGCTTAATTTTGATTATTTTACTTAATTTTTCTTTTTTTACGATTTCTACATAATGCCAAGATCAAATACAAATGTATTTAAAAAGCGAAAGGGTAAATATTACCCGAGAAAAACGTTGAACGAGTCTTGTGATCAGGCAACTGCTGCAGAATTTGAAAGCCAAAGTGATGTTACTACTTGTGTCAAAGAAAATAAATTAGGTGATTTGGATGAAAGTTATTCACCATATTCAGAAAATAGAACCAAAAATATTATAATCGAGTTAAATATATTAACTTCTATTTTTGAAACATGTGTTAAGCAAAAATCAGTAAGGATAGTCTTGAGTTCAATCCATCAAAAAAAAAAAAAAAAAAAAAAAAAAAAAAAAAACAGTCAGAACCAGAAGCAACGGCAAATGTAAATTAGAATTTAGAAGGGGTTGAAGGGAAAGTTAAGAAAGGGGAAGGAGACCAGGGTGAATAATCAAAGTGGCCTGAGGACGCCTATAGCATTCCCTTGGGTTGCAGTCGGGGAGGTTAGCTATTTCTTCATTGTCTAACTTACTATTAACAGCTGAAGGTAAACAACAGGGCTAATCTCGCGAACCGAACATAGCAGGATTTTGCGACTGGTACCGATGGACGCGGACGGACGAGACGCGTGCACTGGTGCCATCCTCAACTTTCAAAACTTTAATTTTTTTAATTATTAAATTAAAACCGCCGAACTCAAAAGAAGCTGACAGCAGAAACAGATGACATTCCGGGTGGGCCAGCTCCTTTCCGTTTCGCAAATTTCCGCTATTTTCATGCATGCAAAATTAAACTTTTTCGCCCACCAATCGACAATTTTTTTATTTCCATCTGTTTTACAACTTTTCATCTTTAAGAATATGCATATTTTTATATATTTAAAAATGTTTTTCATTGCAAACGAAGCTTTTTCCCCAAAGCAGTTTTCCGAATTTCACGAAATCGACGATTTTGATGAACAAATATTTCGGTTTTCTGCACCTATTAATGCCAATTTGACGATTTATCGGCATTTCCTAGATGTTCAGCTTCCAAAATATACTAAATACATTCAATAAAAAAAAAGTTTTCATTCTAAAAGAGCGTACTTGCAAAACTCACATTTAACTGAATGCCGAGTTCATAGTTTTTCGACTTATCATTTTACTCACTAGTAATTCCAGCAAGTTCGTGAAATTAGTTTCTAATTAATGAGCAACTCATAGGATTCTTCCACCATCAATTTTGAATCGTCAGAACTGTCTTTCTATTTTTTAAGCACTTTTTCCACCGGAGATAAATATTTACATTCGGCCTTACCGCAATATATCTCATATCTTGCTCACCTGCTTGTGTGATGTCGTGGCGTAGTGCTATCGCGCTGACCTGGTAAACCCTACGTAGTATATATATATATATATATATATATATATATATATATATATATATATATATATATATATATATATTATATATATATATATATATATATATATATATATATATATATATATATTATATATATATATATATATATATATATATATATATATATATATATATATATATATATATATATATATATATACAGTGGTGCCTCGACTTACGAGTTTAATTCGTTCCATGACGGAGCTCGTAACTCGAAATTCTCGTATCTCGAATTTATAAAAAAGGGACCAATTTATAAAAAAGTATGGTATTTACAGGAAAGTTTTTTAAAAATTTTTTTATTTTTAAATGCTGTTGTACCATAAGAGACCAAAAAAATACTTAAAAAAACAATTTTCAAAAAAATTGGCTCCGAACGTAGGCAGTCACTTTAAGTTTGGGCAGAGCAAGCCGGGTGGTAATTGTTCAGTGTTAAAATCTCGGTTTAAGATTGGATAGTAGTCGCAGAATAATATGTATATAATTGTATAATTATTGTGCATAAAGGTTGTAAATATTATATGCTTCATGTATTCTTATTTGATGAGCACGTAACATGGCATTCGCTGCTCACAGTAGCGGTGAGATACATGAGGCATGCTCGTAACGCGAATTTTAGCTCGTAACTCGAAGCAAAAAATCTACCGAGAGAATGCTCGTATCTCGAAAAACTCGTAAGTCGAGTTATACAGTGGTGGCAAAAAGTCCTGAACGCACTAATTTTTTTGTCTAATTTTTGTGTTCGACTTAGTACGATAATTTCATAATGAACAATTATCTTATTAATTTGTTATTGATTTGTTATTGATTCAAATGTAATTTTTCATGCTGATTTCAAATCTGTTACTAGTTTTTTAATGTCGCAAGTATTTTTTTGTAGTACAGCAGCCTGAACACATGAATGTGTAGTATGTACAGAGTAACACGATATAGAATAACATAATATACGTAGTAGAATAACACAAAAGTTTACAAATACGGTATATTAAATATGCATTTTGAAAATTTGCTTGTTACATGTTTGAACATCAATATTTTATGGGCCAGCCGTTTGTTTTAATTGCGGCTCTACATCTTTTTGGCATGGAATGCACCAATTTCAGAAGAAGTTCTTTCGTGACAACATGGTTGAAGGAAAATAATAAAGCTCCAATGAACTCACGTTTGTTTGAAGGTTTTTTCTTTGAAACATCATAACGAATTTCATGCCATAGGTTCTCTATCGGATTAAGATCTGGAGACTGTCCTGGGCAGTTCATCCTGTATCTAATATTGTCTTCGGACCCTTTCTACACTACCTTTGCACGCTGACATGGAGTATTATCGTCCTGAAAAATCCATGTCTGATCCCCAAAAAGATCTCCCGCTGTTGGTAGCAATTTATTTTGAAGTATTTCAATTTAATCCTTGGTTCTCACTGTTCCGCTCACGACGTGAAGTCTTCCAACACCACGAGAAGACATGCAGCCCCATAACAACACTTTCGTCGGGTGATTTACTGTAGGCTTCAGACACTCAGGGCTGAATTCCTCATGAGTGCGTCGTCTTATATAGACACTACTTTGGTTACCAGAAATACAATACTGACTTTCATAATTAAATATTACCTTTTCCCAGAATTTAAGAATCCATAATGAGTGGTCCCTCTCCCACACCAATCTCCTCTTGCGCTGAAAGTTATGGTTTTGGGTGAGCTTCGCAGCCTTGTAATCCAATTTCTAGCAGTCTTCCTCTCACAGTTCTTGGGCACACATTCATATTCGATGTCAAAGTCCGTTGTTTAAAAATTTACGGTGAATTAAGCGTCCTGTCTGAGAGGAAAATCCTGTGCTTCACGTAAAGTTGTTTTTCTCGGTCGTCCATATCGCTCCCTGTCCGCAATAGAATGTATTTCACGATATCTTTTCAATGTTCGCACGACAGTAGAAAGACCACATGGTACTTTAGCAGCAATTTGGCTCATAGAATAACCTTCTTCCTTCAAATGTATTTTTTTGTACCTTTTAGTATCAGGCAGAAATGAAAATTTGCTCATAATTCCAATATTTCCCAAACACGCACTTCTTTCAACCATTCATCACTGCTGCTATCTGATTGGTTGGATTAACGGGGCATTTCATTCTTCTAAAAAACAGTCACTCATTATTAGTGACCCTGCGATTGTCTTATCACGGTTTTTTTTAAATATCGATAAAAGTATTTACTTTTCATAAATTCTACAAACAGATTTGAAATCAGCATGAAAAAATACATTAGAATCAATAACAATAGTTAATAAAGTACAATAATTTCATAGCGAAAAATTAAGTCAAACACAAAAATTAGGCAAAAAAAGGAGTGTGTTCAGGACTTTTTGCCACCACTGTATATATATATATATATTATATACTCTAGTTGGTTCAATTTTATTTTTTCTGCCATCATTTACAGGACAATCTTTTACAGGAGCTTTCAGACAACCGATAAGACGCTTTGCGGTGAGCGAAAATTAATGTCTAGGGGGAGCGATGCACGATGGAGGCGCGGTGTTATCATATTTCGCCCAGCCGCTCTTGCTGATCGTAGCCAGCCCCCCCCCCCCAAATTCCATTGCAATCAATGTAAACATATACGTGAGCGGTATCGCTTTGACGCTCTTTGCTCTGACGCACCGCTTGTATAGTAGCCGAGGCCTTAGAGATGCCAAAAACGAATATTTTTCCAATAACAGGTACAACCAATTTAGTTCCAAAGAAATACTTATTAAAAATACCTGTTACTCTAACCTCGTATTCCAGTTTCATTCATTTCATCCGTGATTCCGTCACCCCCTCACCCCCCCCATACTCATTTACCGAGTATGTCTATACCCCGTACCTGTTACCGCTTCACCTAGTGATTAGTCTGCTACGTATTACGTAGTAGTGTAAATTATAAACGAGTGTGGTAATATTCGTTTAGATAAGGGAATATTTTCTGGTGACAGGTAGGGAAGATCAGGGTACAAGTAAAAAATACTCGTATACTTATTTTGTCCCTGCCTGGTGGCCCTTCGCAGTACTAGATATGTACGTATGTAATAGGTGTGTGAATGTGCACTGTGGTAGGTATGGAAGTGGGGTGTGAAGTTCGAGGGGTGAGGGCCTGATATGAGGACTGTGAGGAGTAATCTATCGTTCGACACGTACGCCGTACCTGTTACTTTTGATTATCGGTAATAGGTCCAAAGTTCAGTTAGCACATACCTATTACAAAGTAACAGGTCTAGTATTTCCGAACCATCCCTATGCATCGTATAACACTCTGCACAGTGTTGCCAACCTCAACGAAGTCCCCCCCCCACCGCCATCTCGAAATCCCCCTGCTCCCCCTAACACAAACTTGAGATCACCCTAGACCTTCCTAAAAAAAATTCTGGCTCCAAACTGGCATCCTGTTTGAGAGATAAATTGAAATAAATAGAAAATACACACTTAAATAATGAAATGAAGGTTTATTTACATTTGACATATGTATGGAACTTATAATCTAATAAAAAACGCGTTTCGATTGTACATTACTGTCGATTTTTCTAATTTTTTGTAATGAACTTTAAATCTACGCCCCCCAAAACCCCCATAAAATATGTCCCCCTAGAGAATTCCCCTAAAAAAAGGTAACTTCTAGAAAATGAGCCAAAATTTCGAGGAATATGTACGAAGAACCCCCGATGATATAAATATAAGTCGTGGCCCATGCAGAGGGGCACTAATACCTAGGAAGAGAGCGCCCCAGTGTCACGTGCCGAGGGTCTGCAATGAGTGAAGCAGTCATATAACCGATGATGAGAATGCCCCAGTGTCCCGTGTAGAGTGTCTGCCATGATTGACGGAGCCTTATACCAGACCTATAAGTGCCTTAGTTCCCGTGCCATGATAATACAACGAAGTTCGTCCTTACGAGTGCCAGTTGCCCATCATAGTGATCCAAAAGTCATATTTCAAGGTACTGACTTTTGCGTTTCCATTTTATATTACTGTCATTGCTTCTCAGTGGGTAGCCTTAATAACTAATATAGAGCGCGATGATGATGTTTTTCGAGTATAAAATGTTAAGGAGATGACCGATAATTCGTAAAAAACAATTTAATTAATATGATGTTATGCTTATAGATATATTGGTAGTGATTATTGTAGTGATTGGAGTAAATATTGGTAGTGATGGAACATGGTGATATGAGTGATTATGTTTATAAAATGGTATCATAATAAGTGAATGAATTAAATATATGAGTCGTAGTGAATTAATTTAGTAGTAATGAAGTTGTGAGTAATGTGTAAATGAAGGATGAAATATTTAGTAGGATTGTATCATATTGTTTATGAGTTAATAATCAATAAATTAATTTGTCAGTGTAAACCAGAGTTGTTTCCATCATTTGGGAATCACAATTAATCAATGTACTAACCACAATATTAAGACATATATAAGACATATTCCACATAAAATATATTCCACATAATTCAAAATCATAATCATCATTAATAGTATAATATAATTAATATCTAATACTCCCAATCAATTAATAGTTTAAAAGAGAAATAAATAAATTATTAGATTTTTAGTTGTTCTATGCTTAGAGGGGAATTTTCTCTTAGAAACGCTGTTGCTATTTATTCTATGTTATCTATTCATTCATTTTTTGAGAAATTCCAAATATTTATTTAAAAATCGGAACATCCAGGTTAACTGCTAAAATCACATTATTGCATTTTATTCTAAAACGTATTTATAGCAAATAAGAAATGGATTTCCTAATATTCAACCACACCATTTTTGGTAAGTACATTCTGCTTATTATAGAAAAATAAATTCCCATGGCATCGCAGTTATATTATTATAAATTTCATTAACAAAATAAATCTGTTTTAACTAATAGAAAAGTTTTTGTGTATTGTTTTTTTCTCTATTCTTTATGTCAGTTATCTATTTTTCTCTATTCTTAAATATTGTTCTTTTTATCTTATTTTTCTCTATTAAATATTCTTAATGATCGTACAACAGTTTTTAAAGAAATATTGTCCTCTATGTGGATATAATATCGATGCTCTTCGAGTTTTTATCTTACAAAGAAAATAGTTACATCATCTGGAAGCTGAAAGCTTTCTTATTCATATAAATCTCATTTCAAGTCTATCTCAATTTTTCGATTTTTAATTGAATTTTAAAGCTGATAATTCAACAGTGTTGAAACGCCCTTCGTATTAAGGGTGACAGCAGTAAATGGATGGAAGCTGTTACATTGCCCGAGAATCACCCCTATGTATCTCGCTATTAGCCATAACAGAGGAGCGAGCCTAGGGGCGAAGCCCCTAATTTAAATAAAAGAAAGTAGAGAAGCTATTAAGTATACAAATAATATTGACTTTGCATATGTTAATTGATAAAAGTTAAAATTAACACATCATTTTTGACGGGCTAACCCCTAGTGCATCTTATTATAGTTACCATAAGCCAATAATTACCATGATACAATATAACGATAAAATTTAAAAATAATTTTTTCTTATTTGGAATTTTTTATATATAATTTATTTTGGAATTTTTATATATAATTTATTTTGGAATTTTTATATATAATTTGTAATTCACTATTTTATATTTAATTTTTAATAAATGACTATTTTTCCTAAAATATAAAATGAAATTTATTGATTTTAATCCTTACTTTACATTTTTGCTTTGAAAAAATCATAAAAAATGAAAATAAAATATACAAATTAGAGAGAGAGAGAGAGAGAGATAGAGAGAGTTAGTTAGTTGGTTGGTTGAATAAAAGAGGGCTGCGCTTTTTTTGCGTGACAAAAATACACTAATATAATCAATAGAAATCTACATATAAAATCACGTTTAGAGTGGAAAAAATAACTTAAGGAACTTCGTTCCTGACGGGGGTCCCCCGACCGCACAATTTTTTTTATGAAAATTTTAGTCACTTTGTCTTTAGTTTAGAAAAACAGAATTGTCTTTACAGAAAATTAATATTAGGTTAAAACATATCAATATGTAGAGAGGGATATTATAAATATCTTTATTCCCTTCAAAAGAAATGAATGAACGTACTACTCATCCTTAAGTGAACGGTGGACCTTTATTTGAGCAAATTTCGTCGTTGTAATACTGATTGTGTTACTGATTGTGTAATACTGATTGTGTATTGTAAAAGATATATATATATATATATTTCTGTAGATTATTAGTACCAAAATAATTTTTTTCAAGTAAAAAATCATTTATGAAGCTTCTACAAAGCAATTTATAATGGGCAAGAGTAGTAATAAATTTTAAATCTGTTTTTCTCAAAACAGATTTTTCAAAGTTTTTAGATTTTTTAAATGCTCCATGCTACTTAATTTTTGTGCAAAATTCATGAAATTGATAACGAAGAATCTTGATGTCGTTTACAAAAAAAACTGGGTATGCATTTTACAATTCGATTTCATTAAGATAATTAAATTTGATTTATAACTTTTTAAAGCAAAATTTTGATGAAAATCGGGATGGAATTCAGAAAAAAAAATCTCTCAAAAATTATCTATTCAAGGGATTAAATAATTGATATCCAGATTTGTTTGTTATACAGTTTAAAGAGATTAAAATGCAAAATCGAGGAAATATCTAAAAAATTAAGTAGCAAGGAGCATTTTAAAATTTTATTTATAAATTTCAAATTTTTTAAAAAAATCTTAAAATTATAATGAGATTGGAAATTTTTTTTAAGGTATTCTATTTATTTCTAGTGAAATGTATATGTGTACAAAATTTTGTATCTCTAGGAGGAAAAGTAAAAAAAGTAAATTTTAATGTCCACTGTTCCCTTAACAAAGGAAGAAAGAAAAACAAGTAACAGAGCAATTTTGGAGCGAAGTTCAACAGATGAAAATATAAACGAGTAATATAGCAATGCCTTGGAGACGTTTAACAGAATGTCGTGGGCGACCTGAAAGAATTTTCATTAAATGGAAGAAATCCACGTGAGAATTCGAGAAACGCCTAGCGGTCAAGGGGACAAGGTGAATATATCGTGGGAAAAGAAGCCCTGATACTTGGAATACCGGAAACCGCAAGGGAGAGGACAAGGAGAAAATTGAAAGAGGAAATACAACGTGGAACGAAGTAATTAGAAGAGTGGCAATGATATCTAAGATTAGCAAAAACAGGAAACATATGGAAAAACGGTGTCTATTGGGGAGCGGATTTGTAAATAGACAGATGAAAAAAAAAGTAAATGCAAAGTATGGAGGTAATTTGTGGTAATTGGAAAAACGGAAAGAGCAATATTTAAAAACGATGTGGCAAAACGTGAGAACTGAGGAGGCACACAGATGTAAAATTACAGGCGCCACACACCAAGACCAGGAATGAAGTGAAATAAAAATAAGATATGAAGACCAATGGAAGAAGAGGGGTCTGAAAGAAAATTAACCAATGAAAAAAAGAAAGGAGGGACTAAGAAGATTAGTAGGAAATAGAAGAGATGATATAGTATAGAGTATTAAAATTTTGATATACATATATGTTCAAATACTGTGTGAATGAGCTGCTAATATGCATGAACAATATACTCTGATGCTAGGAGAAGTTAGTCCATGGGAGATATATAGCGAAGCTTTGAGCCTTGGCGGTTGACGATAGCTGAGTCCCGCAACGTGTATTTCCGATGACAGGAACGACGGGAGACGACGAGGAAGTGAAAAAGAAGCTCGATTACGGAGAAGACCCGATGACAATGGTGATGTGAAACTCCATAGGGAAACATGAAATACCAGCCCGCCTAATTTCATGAGAATTAACGACAATGATTGAACCCGAGTCCCCTATGCAGCCTACTGCCACGGATGATGATAAGCGCCGTATAGAGAAATGGATGCACGCGCTGAGGCTGCCGCCATTGAGATATGATCAGTAATTTACCGGATTCACAGAATATCACATGAACTTTTCCGACTTTCCAGAGTGTGCCCGTGCAATCGCTACAACCCTGCTCCGCTGCCCGGCAATCTAGAGGTACTGTGCGTTTTCTCAAATACCAGTTATATACATTATTGCTTCATCATAATAAAATAATTGCTTTCGATGACGCTAAAAATTTTGGGAAAGACTAGAAAGCTGTTGGGGGTTGAGTTTGAAGAAAAGGGATATGAAGTTTTGTTAAGCCTGTCGATTTATATTGACGATATTCGTAAAAGGTTTACTAGCTTCTTCATACCTGTTTCCTCACTTCCAATCAGCAAAGGTACAGTCTTCTCAAAGAAACAGTGTCCACAATCAGATGTTGAAATAGAGAAAATGTTACATTTTCCTTATAGGAATTTATTTGGCTGTCTATCTTTTCTCGCTGGTAGATTCAGGCCCGACATAAGTTACGCCGTTAACATTTTTAGCCAGTACCAGAGTAATCCTGGTAGGTTTCACTGGGACGGTCCGATAAAACTTTTGGGCTATGTCATACACATACACAATTATAAACTTAGACTTACATGCAATGAACCTAGTATAATGGTTTACACTGATGCGGACTTTGCTTCCAATAAAGATGACAGGACATCTATGGGGGGACAGATAGTTTTTTTTGGGGAAACTCCAGTCATGTGGAGGACTTTTAAGGAGAAATGCGTGTCGTTGTCAACTATAGAGAGTGAATTTTATGCTATGACATAGGCCACGAAGGAACTTATGTGGTTTGATAAAATCCTAAACGAGTGTTATGCCAGAAAATTAGTTTTTGGTGAGAAAGTTAAGTCGATTCTATATGTTGATAACACCGCTTGCATAGACTTTGTCAAATCCCCAGTTGAAAACCATAGGAGCAAACATATTGATGTCCGGTTATTTTTTCTCCGTGACTTAGTTTATTAAAAATATTTTTGACATAAAATGTAGGGGAGATTCGTGTATTATGGACAATTGTGTAATATGGACCACGGGGAAATCTATCAGTTCACCACTAGATAGCAGAACCATTCCATTGCCTTTAGTGAATATTAGTGTTATCCAAAGCATGAGGTGACTTGTACGCGTGTGCCTGCATTAGTACGATTATGAAATTGTGTTTTTGGTTTATATGATCATTGATGTAACGGGTATGTTAAAATGAAAGTATTGCTTTCTGCTGTTAGGTAATTTTAATATAATTTTCACGTTAATAGTAGCAAATGTACTTATTTTCTTAACAATCCATACATGTATTTTATGCGCACCATTTTGCATAGCGATTTGTGATTAGAAACAACGTTGCTCCGTCCATTCGTGTAATATGAACCATGAGCTGTTGTAGGCACGTTGGATCGAAAACATCTGCAGAGACTGGAAAGAGTGTCACATTTGTCTGCACAATGAGTACTGATGGTTACTTCATCCCATCGATGGCGGTGTTTCCCCGTAAGCGATGGAAGCCGGAGCTCATCCAGGAACTCTTTTCAAATGCCAGGAAAAAAGTTGGATGACGATCGAGATCTCCAGTGAATGGATGGAACATTTCATTAGTTTCGCTAAACCCGACATGAACAGGAAGGTTTTGTTAATTCTCGATTGACATATGTTCCACACTCAAAATCTCGAGGCCATAGAATTGGCCAGAGAAGCAGGGGTGATCATACTATCACTTCCTTTGCATAATCTCCATCGAATACAGCCTTTGGACCTCGCTTTCTTTCGTCCATTAAGCGTCTATTATTCCCAAGATGTGGACAAGAGGATGAGGGAACAAGCTGGACGGGCCGTTTCACAATTCCAAGTGGGTGAACTGTTCGGGAAGGCTTATGCACGGTGGGCATCTCTTGAAACCGCTGCCGATGGTTTCCGGGCAGGTGGGATTTGGCCTGTCAATCGCCATGTGTTTCACGATATCGACTGTGCTCCATCCGAAATTTTTAATAAAGCCCCACCACATCAGAAGACGAGATCAACGACCACTTGCCAGAAAATGCAGTTCCCATCAACCCAACACTTGACGCTACAGTCCACCAGAACACGTCTGTTTCCGAAGAGCCAACTTCAGAAGATGTAGTCCAGGAGAACATCCCGGTTCCTGTTAGTCATAAAACTACATTTTGTAGTTTGTGGAGTGTAGTTTGTTCGCAGTGGAGGACATCAGTCCCCTTCCTCATTGCGTAAGAGAAATTGAAAGAGAAACTGAAACACTTCTCCTTCGCCAGGAGACAGCTGCGAATCAAGTTACCGAACCGTTTACTTTCTGCGCATTCTGCGGGGAGAGTACGGAGGAAGACTGGATCAGATGCGCGAAATGCTGCTCATGGATGAATGAAGATTGCTCCAACATAACCAACCCGATACACTATTATTGTGATGATTGCTGTACTTGAAATGAATTTACTAAAACCACAGTTTTGTGCATCCGTCTTTCATTCTATATCATATTTTTTACTCTCATGTCAGTGGTCCATATTACACATACTTTCGGTCCATATTACACATACGTTCGTGTAATATGGACCACTGACACGAAAATAAAAAAAATTATTTGCTTCAATAATTAATAGTTACTAGAGTACTTTACCAAGTTTGAACCATGTAGCTATACAATTGTAATAAGCAGCCAACAAATTAAATCTTTTTTAAAAAATAATTTAAGTTTTATGAGAATTCTTGCTTAGGGGGTCCATATTACAGGGATCTCCCGTACTTCTAACTGAAAAATAAATTTAGTACTAGCAGAAGAGTTACCAGAACAGTAGTAGTTGGCAATGTTGTAGAATTTTATGACCCTTACCTATACGTTCAAGAAAAGAGGTGGGTTTCGAAGGTAAAAAAGCTGAAAGGTTGAAGGAATATTTATGTATATAAAGCAGAAATATATGCTACCAATATCTTTCCGTATCAGTTTTTATGATCTTCATTCAATATGTTTCTACTATCTGCATTTTTAGCATAAACAAAGAGATGTTTCGAAAATTGCGATATTTTTATGTTGTGTTAAAATTAACTGAAAAAAAAATTTAAAGCTAGGGATTTTAGTAATTTTAATTTCTGTGTGATTAAGGAAAAGTAGTCCGTTCTTTCATTTCTTTTCAAGGGAATTAAGACGTATATAATATCCCTATCTACTTATTGGTATGTTTTCAAACTCTGAAGTCACTGCCCTTAGAGTTTTTATGTGAGTTCCAGTTAACATACATTCAGCAATATTACACTGAATCAGTATATTTCGAGAATTGGTATCATGAGAGAAAGTAGTTCAATAGAAAACATACGGAGATGGAGACAAACTATAATTTTTATTTAAAACTACAGCCAAAGATGTGGGATTTATATCCTCTCCTCCCCCCCCCCCCGAGTCAGAACCGTCAGGAAGTTACACAAAAATACAGTGATTTCCGCTTATAAGAATCACGTTTGCTATTACTGTTTTTGATTCTTATAAGCGGTTGATTCTTATAGCCGAAATTTAGGTTTTTGGACAGGAACACACACACCTATATATACATATATTAGATAATTTACAATAAAATACTCTTTAATTTACGTTAATTATCTTTTATTAAAATTAATTTTATAATTTTAAAAATATAACTTAATTTCTATACCTATAAGTAGATACACATGATTATAGTAAGAGAAGAAAAAAATCCAATATTTGTTACAACATACCTGCTTAACAGTTTAACATTTCTATAGGAAGGATGCAAGAAAAAGTTTTCTATGGTAGTTTGACGTAATGAAGTTTACAGGAGGCTGTTTATACCTCTTTCAATACCAATATTCTCAGGCCAAGATTCACATTCTAGCTTACGTTTCACGGTTTGATAACGTGCTGAATCTAATAATGTCACGTTTTCCTAAGTGATAGTGGACACTTCCCCAAAGATTTATGTGTTTCAGGGTTCAGAAAGCCGCAACCAGGATGTGGGAGGTGGGAAAAAAGAGTCCCTGTCTTTGTTTGTCAGTGGAAAAAGTGAAATCGGATCCGCACGGGTAGGATGCCCCTGGTTCAAGCTAATAGGACAGTGTTTAGCTAAAGCGTTTAAGGGAAAACTAATATGTTATGTCTAACAAAGAAAGGGATGCATTTTATGACTGAATTCCATCCTATTTTATCACTCTTTCTTTTAAAAAGAATAAAGAAAAAACTTCGTACCTTTGGAGGGTTTAAGGTGCTTTTTTGGAAAAATGAAAGGAAAGCGAAAGATTGGTAAACTGATTCTTAAAACCGGTGGATTGATCCTTTAAAGCGAAAATTTTAACATGGAAATAATACACTGCTGGCCACTGTAAATGCAACACCCTGAAGGAAACATGCAAATAACATGAAATTTACAACACGCATTAGCGGAAGTGAGATATGCGAATCATTAGAATTTCAGCGCAGACGCACATCACGCGCGCCTGTGGCGCCACTTCAAAGCGCTATTTAAGGCTAGGAGATTTCGACGATTTCAAGTTCGGCAATTGTGTTTTTCTTGTAGTTTTTTTCAAAAAAACGATCAATTATGCCTCGTCGAAAACAGCGATCATCTTTTGATCAAGTATCCGAGTTCCACAGAGGAAGGATAGTGGCCTACCGAGATTGTGGATTATCTTTCAGGGAAATCGGTAGTCGTGTTGGACGAAACCAAACAACTGTAATGCGGATATGTGATCGTTGGATGCAGGAGGATACGTGTTCGATCGCATCCACCTCAGTGCTCCACTTCACGTGATGACAGGCAAATATTGCGCATGGCAGTGACGGATCGCTGAGTCACATCACGAACCATAGCACAGCACATGCAGTCTGTAACGCATCATCCAGTGTCTGCGCGTACCATTCGACGCCGTTTACAGCAAAGTGGTCTTTCCGCAAGACGTCCATTGCTTTGTCTAACCTTCACGCAGAACCACAGACGTCTCCGCCGCCAATGGTGCGATGACAGAAGGATGTGGACGGCAGAATGGAATGAAATTGTCTTTACTGACGAGTCACGCTTCTGTCTGCAACACCACGATGGTCGCATTCGAGTCTGGAGACACCGTGAAGAGAGGATGCTGAACAGCTGCGTTATGCACTGCCACACTGGTCCTGCACCGGGTATTATGGTATGGGACGGTATTGGATATCACTCTGGCACACCTCTAGTACGCATTGCCGGTACTTTAAACAACCAGCGCTACATCTCCGAGGTGTTGGAGCCAGTTGTCCTTCCTTACCTTCAAGGCTTGCCCACAGCCATATTTCAACAGGATAATGCGCGACCACACGTGGCACGCATTGTCCAACGGATCTTTGTCAATCGCCAGATTGAATTGCTTCCCTGGCCGCCTCGCTCTCCGGATCTTTCGCCGATAGAAAACATGTGGTCCATGGTTGCTCTACGATTGACCCAGATTCCATCCCCAGCTGCCACAGGAGATCAACTTTGGCAACGTGTAGAAGCTGCTTGGTCTGCTGTACCCCCAAGAACTCATCCAAAGTCTCTTTGAATCAATGCCGAGACGTATGACAGCGGTGATCTCCAACAATGGCGGCTACTCTGGCTACTGATTTTGGCAGGAACCACACTTCACAGAAGTCTATAAATTTAATCATTTGATACTTGGTCAACATGTTATCTACAAAATAAATTTTGTTGTGATATCTCTTGTCTTTCTTGGTGTTGCAATTTGGGTGGCCAGCAGTGTACATTTGTTTTTGTTTTCGCGATATTGATTCTTATAAACGGTTGATTCTTATAACCTTTGATCACTATAAGCGGTGGTTACTGTATATTATATATTTAATCCATTTTGAATACCAATGCACGACTTCTATTTTAATCATAACCCCTGTACAGCAAACACAGCATTTAAACCACAAAAATATTTGAAGAATAATTTGACTTCGCTTCTAAAACTCAAATAGTAATATGTAATTAAACACATAAATTTTTTATTCAGGATTAAGCCATGTTTTCAAGTACGTGAACCTGAAAAGAATATTTTAAACCCTCGTTTATGCTGCTTTGAAACAATGCCCACCCCTTGATGTATGGGAGGAACAGTTTTGCCTGGGCCACGCCCTCCAATGCTGCCATTTCTAAGTTAACTGTCATAATAAATGAAACGATCCTGAAGAAGACATGTTAATCAAATAATTTCAGCTGTTTACTGTATTTTCAAAAGAAATCTGGTCCTTTTTTCTCATTTTCATTTACAACCCGGTATTAATTTTATGTAAAAACAATTCTGTTTTTCGAAACTTAAGACACAGTGATTAAAATTTTAGAAAAATGATAATCATCGTAAAATTTTCATAGGTACACTTCGACATTTTTAAGTCAGTCATCATTTAAATACTGAATTAACAATAGAGTAGTTAATGCTGAGCTAAGATACAGAAACTGTTCAGTTCGTATAATTACTGCAAAAATAACTCTGCTGAATGTGTCACACAAAATTTCAATGAACATTAGGCGTCCATAATGACCGAGAGTGGTGTCTAATCAATAGTTTTCGGGGTCGCTGTGATGATTAGTGACACTCACGATTCCGTTTAACCCATTTATGCCCAGTAGCTAAAATATAGGACGCTTGTTAGTTATTACAGAGGAAAGCCTGTAATGCATATATCCTTTCCCTAAAGCTGTTTTTCACAAGCTTAAGAGTTGTGCTTCTTCTCAAAACCAGCTGGAGCCACTAGACAGACATTGGAATTATATTATTTCAAGTTATTTTCAGACAAGTGATGCAAGCGTTCTCACACCATCGGTAGCCGCAAAAAGTTAGTGTCTTTTGATAATTTCTTATTCATAAAATTAATCTAGCATAAAATGATATCTTTAAAATAGATCACAGAAGTCTTCTATAAAGTTCTTTTGCAAAAAGAACAATATCATTATTGTAAACTCGGGTATAATTTATAGTTGTTTAGGATAGCGTTTCTGGTTTCATATTTTTTTTAAACTTCAATGGGGTGTAGCGTTGTGGTTTTGCCACAGTGACGTAATTACTAGGGAAAAATTGGACTGCTGTTTCGCCATAACCGTCACTTACTGAATTAGGTTATGTATGCATCTGTGTCTTTTCATTAGGATTGTATGTGTACTTGCATGTATGGTGCGTTGGGCCCTTATTGCAAGTTGTCTATGTCTTTTCATTTTCTATTGACTAACTGTTTCATTGGGGAACTCGGGGCCTTGGGATGTCTTTTGGTTATACCTGCATCCTATTCAGAAAGTTCCCCTTGAGGTAACTGATTTGGTTAGGCTCCCTGATGACGAGACCTGTCGGTTACCTCGTACTACCTCGTACTTCAGGTTTAGTTCCGGCACTATTACAGAATCTTGCCTATGGTGCGTGGAGCCCTGAGTGCTTGATTTCTGTATTGTTCTTGTCTACATTCTTCTTATAATTATTTAGCTCTGTTAAATTTAGTTATATATATATATATATATATATATATATATATATATATATATATATATATATATATATATATATACATATATACATATATATATATGTATATGTGTATATATGTATATATATGTATATACATACATATATATATATATACATATATACATATATACATATATACATATATATATATATATACATATATATACATATATACATATATATACATATATATACATATATATATACATATATATATATATATATATATACAGTAAAACCTCGTTTATCTGAATCTCCAGATAATCCAGATCAGATTTATAGACACTATTTTTTGTTCATGTTAGATAATAATTTTTAACTATGATAGAAGAACGTAACTACAAGTATGCCAGATATTCCCTTTTTAGTTTGATTGAATGCACAGTTCCTGCATAGATTGTACAATGAATTATGATAATAAAAGGCTTTTAGTTGAGTTTAAGAAAGCTATACTATTCTTACCAATTATTTGTTAAGAAATGATGTGAAACGTTATTTATATATTTTTTTGATGTCTTGTAAACAGTACTAGGTAATTTTGTTACAAAACACAGTTTTTTTATCGTAATAAATGGTCTGATTGATTAAGGGTTTTGTTTTACTTAGTATATATATTTATATATGGGTATATATATAAATATATATATATATATATATATATATATATATATATTATATATGGGTACTCCCATATTACTCGGATTATTCGGATTGCTAGTTATTGTAATTAAATAGATTGTAGGAGAGGTTTTGATCTCGTTTTCTTAGATAATGATCCTTATCAGATTCCAAATACCTTGGTTTTACTTCGTTAACTACCACCGTAACTTCCGTTTGGTTGAGTCAGGCCTTAAGTATTTTCGCTAAAAACATAAAAAAAAACTTCCTTTGTTCTGCATTTAGTAACCCTGTAATAGTTGAAGTTTAAAATTAACTCTCCTGATATATAATTATAGCCATAAGGAAGAAAAAAATGTGCAATTCATATCATTAACTTAAATATTGAGAAACGTGTAATTTTCTAGCGAGAAAGAGGAAAACGTGTTTCATATTTGAGCACCTAATACAGTGTGGCTGAATAACAGTTTAGTTAGAGGAAAGTTTGTCCAGGTTTTTCATTTGCTTTTGTTTGTATTTATGACGTTGCTGTGACTTGGGTCTCTTGAAACTTTTTGTTAGGATACGTTTAATCTAATGTTTCCCTATTCTAATGTCCTTAATGAAAATTTTCATATACCATGTATTAAAGTTAAATAACTGAATTTCGTATTACTTTCCTTTTCATACTTTTATTTTAAAGCATACTTTTCCGTTTTATGAGTTGTAAACAGTAGTTGCTTATTATTTTCCTTTTCATACTTATTATTTTAGAGCATACTTTTCCGCTTAATCAGTTGCAAACAGTAGTTACTTTGCTTTTGGATGAGAGTGAAACAGAATCGTACATGCTTTAGAATAACTTCCGTTCTGGCATACCCTTCTCTATTTAAGCTTTATAAATATATCCAATAATAGAGAAATATCCTTAATTCCTGCAATATGGATGCGTTGATATTTCCTCGGTTCAGGAAATATCAATATACTCATATTATTAATTTTGGAAATATCAATATATCCATACCATTAATTGGAGAAATATCGATTAATTCATATTTTTAACTGAGGAATATCAACATATCCATATTATCAATTGAGGAAATATCAATTAATGCATATTATTGATTGAGGATATATCAAGATATTAACATTATCAATTGAGGAAATGTCAATATATCCATATTATTAATTGAGAAATGTCAATATATCCATATTATTAATTGAGAAATATCAATATATCCATATTATCAGTCGAGGAAATATCAATATATCAATATTATAAATTGAGGATATGTCAATTTGACCATATTGTTAACTAAGGAATATAGGAAATATCAATGCATCCATATTATTAATTGATGAAATATCAATATATCCACATTATCAATTAAGGAAATATCAATTTATCTATATTTTCGATTGAGGAACTATCAATATATTAACATTATCAATTGAGGAAATGTTAAAATATTCATATTATTAATTGAGAATATCGATATATCCATATTATCAATTGAGAAAATATCAATACATCAATATTGTTAATTGGGGAATGTAGGAAATATCGATGAATCCATATTATTAGTTGAAGAAATATCGTTAAATCCATATTATCAATGAAGGAAATATCAATATACCTATTTTATCAATTGAGGAAATATCTACATATAAAGATATTATAAATTGAGAAAATATCAAAATATCCATATTATTAATTGAAGAAATATCAATCTATCCGTATTATAAATTAAGGAAACATCAATATTTCCATATCAAATATTGATACTTCCTTAATTGATTTTCCCCCAATTCAGGAAAACTCAATACATCCATGCTATTACTCGAGGAAATATTACTAAATACATATTTTTGATCTAGAAAATATCAATATATCCATATTATCTCTTGACGAAAAATCTATATATCTAAAAGCGATTACTACGATAATAGACTTCGCTAACACACTTCCTTAACAAATGCTTTGTAAGTAGGTAACACTTCAAGGCGAAGTTGTCAGATCTCACTAAACAAACAGGTTATATAACACAATATAGCAAATAAAGAAATAACTTTTTTTAGTCCATAACATTTGCAACAGTAAATGAACGTAAATTCTAAGAACATTTGATAATTTCTGAGAACATTTGACTCTGATCATCGCATCATTTTTCATTTTGATTGTATAGCATTTTACCCTCCAGACACTATATAACCTTCCCAATTCAGCCTCAAAAATAAATTTTAGATAACAAAAAATTAATTTTTCCCGCTTTTACGTAAGCAAGAGAATAATCCTTAAAAGACATCGGCAGAAACGAAGAGATAATATCATAAGTTTTAAGGTTACGGAAGATTCATATGCCGAGCTATTTTCAAGGTTTCCCGGAAATGAATCGTTTCTTGGCGATGAAATTAATTCCTCTCCGTTAACAGAGTTTGTCGTCATCCCATTAAGTGCAGAGTTGGGCCTCAAATTATGTCACATTTCCGATCCCCAGCAACAGGAAGTTTTCCCACCCGATCTCCATTGTTCTCCGGCTCAAGACGGAAAAATGTCGAGCCGTTCGTGACTTTCTCGATGTCTTCCCGTTTGTTTAAGAATCTGCATTACCGGAGAGATTTTCAGGCAGAATATATGTGGTGTCCGTACGAAATGTGCATACGAAATTGAAAATGGAAATGAGCGGTCATTTTGCGTCGTAATTTCAGTTAAAAAAAGAACCTTTTCCACATGGAACGTGTTTTTAAAAGGGTTTTTCCTGTCGAAATCGTTACTGGACGTAGATGCGCCCACACAGAAAACCAAGGTCTGTCGTTGTCAAAGCTGAGGGGGGTTTGCGTTTAAAGGAAGGGATGACTGCTTGTTGTTTTCCTCCACCCCCAAGGTGATGACGAAGTTTGATAAATATGATCTATAGGGATACATAATATTCGTATTTACGAAATTCATGCGAATAAATGCGAAATTTGCCAAATATGAATATATATATATATATATATATATATATATATATATATATATATATATATATATATATGTGTGTGTGTGTGTGTGTGTGTGTGATAATATTATTAATAACCTATAATCGCCCTTTTCTGGTAACCTTTCCGACTCCTTGGCGAGATGCTTCGCTTTCCATACTAACTTTCTGCGCCAATTCTGGCAACCTCTCTCTGACCTAATTCTATTTTCGGGAGCTACGATTTAGACGCTGGGCTGACTCGAAGTGATTAAGATGCGCCGCTGTGTTTTATCAATAAACTTCAGTTATTCTTTATGATTTTATATTAGTTATTATCTTTATGATCAGTTTTATCTTTATGATCAGTTATTCTTTATGAATCTTTTTGTTACGGCCTCGATTGCAGTATTTTCAGGAGATGACCATTCCGGACGTTTCATATACATGCGGGGATATGAATTTACATTTATATGATAACACTAAAGAGAAATAATATTACGGAAATACCATAATGTTAATACAACATTATGGTACTGTCTATACAACAGAAACAGAAACGCATTTACACAGCTTTCAAAAATCTGCGTTTCTGTTATCAGTTTATCAGTTAAGGGACATCATGGGCAAAAATATACCTACCTACAAGTAGTATTTACTCAAAAAACAGTTCAAAATTAAGATATCTAATAACTGATAATAAAAAAATTACAACGTACATACAACAGAACATACAACAGAAACTGAAATGCTCTGACACAACGTACAAAAATCTGTGTGTTTCTGTTACCAGATTATCATGTAAGGGACTTTATGGGCAACAATCTATTTACCTAAAAGTAGTATTTACTCAAAAGCAGTTTAAAAAATAAATCTGATAACTGATAATAGAAAAATTACTGTTATTATTAATACGAAAGTTTACGCATTGATGACTAAGAAGTGTGATAATTTATAACACAAAAGTACGACAGCTTATAATGTAGAAATCTATATAATTTCAATGTGACATAAATAATATTACGAAGTACCATAATGATAATACCACATTACGGTACTGTTCATACAACAGAAACTGAAATGCTCTGACACAACGTACAAAAATCTGTGTGTTTCTGTTATCAGTTTATCATGTAAGGGACTTTATGGGCAACGATTTATCTAAAAGTAGTATTTACTCAAAAGCAGTTTAAAAAAGAAATCTGATAACTGATAATAGAAAAATTACTGTTATTATTAATACGAAAGTTTACGCACTGATGACTAAGAAGTGTGATAATTTATAACACAAAAGTACGACAGCTTATAATGTAGAAATCTATATAATTTTAAAATGACATAAATAATATTACGAAGTACCATAATGATAATACCACATTGCGGTACTGTTCATACAACAGAAACTGAAATGCTCTGACTCAACGTACAAAAAATCTGTGTGTTTCTGTTATCAGTTTATCATGTAAGGGACTTTATGGGCAACAATCTATCTACCTAAAAGTAGTATTTACTCAAAAGCAGTTTAAAAAAGAAATCTGATAGCTGATAATAGAAAAATTACTGTTATTATTAATACGGAAGTTTACGCATTGATGACTAAGAAGTGTGATAATTTATAACACAAAAGTACGACAGCTTATAAAGTAGAAATGTATATAAATTTAACGTGAGATAAACAATATTACGGAAGTACTATAATGTTTTTCTTTGACTAATGTCCCTGGGGCTGACGACTGCTACACCCTAGTCCGGTGTACATATGAATACAAGGAAACAGAAACACAAACTACACAATCACAGAGGATTTTTTTATTAACAAATGATGACACCGGCGATGGATGATGGGTTGCAGCTCCCCTTTCTAGACAGGTCTCCTTTTGCTGGCGGAAGACTGACCGGTTCCCAAGAATACAAGTAAGTCTTCAGCGTGAACCGAACCCACGCCCCTTGCGTGGCAGGCTGAGGCCTTAACCACTTAGGCCTCATGACTAAGACTTAGGCCACTTAGGCCACTTAGGCATCATGGTGACACCATGATGTTAATACAACATTATGGTACTGTTAATACAACAGAAACTGAAATGCTCTGACACAACGTACAGAAATCTGTGTTTCTGTTATCAGTTTATCATGTAAGGGACCTTATGGGCAAAAATATATCTACCTAAAAGTAGTATTTGCTGAAAAGCAGTTCAAAATTAAGATAATTGATAACTGATAATAGAAAAACTGCTTT